>JAYRCB010000457.1:2384665-2783158 GCA_036026315.1 Trachelus stipa
CACACACACACACACACACACACACACACACACACACACACACACACACACACACACACACACACACACACACACACTCACTCATTCTGTCTTTCTCTGTTCGTTCCAATCATTATTTGATCATTTAATACTCCATATTATGGTAATTATACATAACATTATAATATAGATTATTATACATATATATTGCTATTTATACATAGTGCAATCTCCAAGCGATATTTCCATGCAGAGTGCTCCCGGCTCGCGGCAGACGTAGGATCGATTTTTATTGTCCAAGACTTCAGACACTAAGATTGTTCAAAGAACTTGTTCAAACTGGGGGCGCAATTATTCAGTCCAAAGCGCGTATCCCCTTGGTACGTGTGTATCCGAAAGTTTATCACCTGGAATCTTCGCAGTTCCACCGTTTTTAAGTAGACTTATAAATATAATGTAAAACTTGAAGCGGACGAGAGACTTTTTTCACTTCTCGTCAGAGTCAAAAGTCGGCCCAAAGCACTCTCCAAGCGAGACAGCTTGATGGACAAGACGAGACGCGGTTATTAAAATTGCACGTTGTTTAAACAAAATGGGAAGGGAATGAAAACTATTAGACGACGAGTCACAAGCGTCATTTGATAATGAGGTACTAGAATTCGTACTTGCACTGCGAGAAATCGAAGGATGCAAGAGCATAATTAATGCGTGCTCGTTTTTGCGTGAGATTCCGTGAAAATGCGCGATAATGGAGTTAGGGATGCGATACCGATTTAATAGATAATCGTGCACTATGGTTGACCTGTGCTAATAATCGACCGGCGTATGTGTGCTTACGTGGAAGGAATACGTATGATAAGGTACTGATTACGAATGCGTATGAAGTGTATGCGAGGTAGGTAATGAGTTAATGAATGTCGGCGTGAGTGAGACGCGAGAAAGTATCAGGTTTCGTTTATGAAATGTTTTTTTATTATATCTATTAAAAAAAAAAAGAAAAATATATAAAGTCCTTCACATGATTTACGTGGCGGATACATTTGCGTATCGAATGCCATCAGCCTGTCGGAATGAACGAAGAAGCTTAATGAGGGGGAAAAAAGAAAAGAAAATTACGAAAACAGTATGTCGTGCATCTATACACACGTTGTCCGAGCTCTTACCTCGTATTTCTTATAAAGCACAAGTCACTTGGCATTCGCTATGGTTTACTGTTATTGATTAGTTAAATTAATTATGATTTTCACGATTGACAGCTGTCGATCACGAGTACGCTTTGCAAATGATAAGTCCAAATTATCTCAGTACGAATCCGAATGTTATAGATTTTGCATAATTGCCATAATGCTCCTCTCTCGTCATTGCCTCTTAGTGATAACGGGTGTGAGCTATTATTTTCTACATTGTCATCATATCCTTTGTATTGTTCTCTCAGACAGTCATGTCCAAATGTCTCATAAATGGTTGTTTTTCTTTTTCTTTGCGGGTTCAGCTAGTTAAACTATATCGGGAAGATGATTTACGATGAAAAAAAATATTATAGTTTTGCACGATCGCCGTAATGCGAACGTACCCTCAACTTTCCACTTTATCGCTCCTCAGTATTAACTAGTTTTATTGAGACTTAATGATTAGATAAATTTATAATGTGCTTAGCTACGGTCACGTATAGTAGCTGAGATGCATTACACGTTCAATCGAATCGAAGTTTGGCGCACGAAGGCCTAGTTAGGCAAGAACTCTACGGTTGTGTCCCAATTTTTCATTGTATAATTTTACATCACGATACACTGAAACCACGAGTAGTGATATTCTCAATACGACTATGAATATTTACCCTCGTCAATTCCATAACTCCTGTGTAAAATTCTTCATCAAGTCTTAACATCCTTTGGTACTCATCTTAAACGAGTGGTCTGTGTGTCTTACGAATTCATAATACTAGCCCCTACAAAGAAACAGTAAATTGGACCTTGTAGGTTGTATCGCGAGCCAGTATATAGATCATTTATTAATTTTGTTGTTATTCAAATCATTGCTAAAAAGTATATTGAATCTGGTACATCGTAGAAATTTATATTTACATCGTGCGATACACCGAGATTCGTCTTGATATGACGTGTTTTTTCTCTTACGTGAGGTCGATCGGTTCTTTTCTTGTTGTCTATGAGTAAGAAAATGATGAATAACTCTTGCGAATCACTGTGTGGATATTTTATATCATACTCGAGAATCGATAACGCTCTCCGTCTTGTTGATAATTTTGTAACACTATACAGATATTTTTGTCATGAATTTATCAATAATTAATCCCATTGAATGTGTTCATTGGCATCACTTGGTGAACTTGGAAGCTTTTATCGTACGGAACAGGGCTGTTTATATGATTGGGATGAAAGGCTGTTACTTACATGTGTGCCTGTTTATGTCCGCAGATGAATTTATATAAAAAAATTCGATGTTGCACATTTTTAGCGACTGCGCAAAATTCTACGTAAAATGTAAACTGATGTGTTCCCGTGCGTGTATTCGGTCTTGTCTCGAAGAGAGTTTTTCTTATCCTTATTCACTGTTTCGTAGTACTGTTAGCTACCGTCCATCATTTTTCTTCTTTATAAATCTTCTCATGGTTGAGCTCTCGTGACAATCGTACGTTAATGCATTCTATTCGTGATGCTACTCTGAGCAGATAGTCAAATTTATTCTATACGTACGTGTGTCTCACGCTATAGCTTTCGAGAATTGAAATTTTTGAAGATCTCGAATACTCGTAAGGAATATAAATAGAGGGGAAATGGACAGAGATATTTGAATGTGAGACGTGTATGTCCTTGATATCAAAGGGGACAATGTCGCTCTTACTTGTCAAATTGGGACACAGCCTTAAACACTTTCATTAGAGGGACCGTATTAATTTAATGTTGTGGACCTTTGGATGGACTGTATTATGTGTATATTTACCTGCTCTGTCTGAGGCTGCATTCTCCAATACTAAATACTAATACAGTTGTCTCTAAAAACATTCATTTTAATTTGTTTTGTATACGACCCTACCTATTTTCCTATCGTACGAAAAGATATTCTAGAACATTTACTGCATCAACGCAAATTTTTAATAATGGAATAATGTTTTAAATAGAGGTAAGTAGAACAAAATGTTTATTTAATTACATGTTTATTTGTATTGATACACTTACAAATTTTAATGTACCATTTATAGTTTGAATCCTGAATGTATTGCTACGACTCCAAATGTTAAATTTGTATAAGTCACTTGTCTGAAACCAGCACACTCAATCATATCCTGAAAAAGAAATAAATTTGAGTTGCCTTTAATGAAATTCGATGATAAAGGCATTTGCAAAAAAAAGAAGTAATCATTAAATAAATTTTTTCTTGAAATGTTAAAACCTTAAGTATTCAGTGTTACAGTGATGTAACTGTGTATACAAACAAATATCTTGTCAAGTTATATTTTACTCTATGTCAAAGTTATAATATAACAAGTTATAATATAATATCACAACATATTATAACGACATAGCGTTCGTGTGGAGATTACCTTAAAATCTTCTTGCTTTGGAAATCGCCTTATACTTTCTACCAAATACTGATAAGGTTGCCACTGTCCAGCAATTAACATTCCCATAACTGGTATCATTTGAAAGGAATACTTATCGTACACCCTACAACGAAAGGTTACATGTTATTCTGAACATATGTTTAAATTAAACATCTATGATTATTAAAAATCACCATTGCATTAAGTCATTGTTTAAATGACTAAATTCCAAACACAAGAAACGACCACCTGGTTGCAGCACCCTATAAGCTTCCGATAAAACCTGTGATAACAAGATTCTATGACACTCATTATAGATCTTTTGCTGATATGAATTAAAAATACATAGAATAAATAATAGTATATTATTAATAACAATACTGCTACCTTATCAATGTGAGTGACATTTCTTATTCCAAATGCTATTGTATAAGCAGAAAAGGAATTGTCTTCACATGGCAAATTCTCTGCATCACCATGCTTCCAAACAATATTATAGCCATTCTCCAATGTCCATCCCTGTTGTTCAGCTCTCGTCTTACCAACATCTAACATGTTCTGATTGATATCGCACACAGTCACATGGCTCTGCACACCTTTGGGATTCTTTAAATTCTTCAAATAATTCAAATACCTAAACGTTATGTCTCCTGTGCCACCAGCAGTATCCAGTAAACGTGAACCATGTGTCGGAGCAAGCTCTTGTATGAAAATATCCTTCCAAATTCTGTGTATACCCAAGCTCATAGCATCGTTCATTAAATCATAGGAATTTGCGACATTTTCAAATACCGTATGCACTATTAGAAATTATATTATGTTACAAATTATTTAAAATAGTAAAAATAAACATTGTCTACATTATTGAACGCATAACCAGAAAATTACCTTTCTGTGCCTTTTCATCCTCTTTGACAGTTTCGAAGCCAAAATGTGTCGTTTTACTGTCGTTATTCGCTTCCGATTTATTTGTTTCCACATTATTATATTTCTGAAACGTAGCACTCAAGTATCTACACGCAATTTCATCTGGCCTTATGAATTTCCTACAGAAGCATTTGTAAAGTGCCATCTTGACATAAGTTTCATATAGTTCCTACTATAAGACAGGATTTTCATTATCTTGCGGTTTTGCATGTCTGGTGTTGGCATATCTAGTGGAAAATTTGAAAGTGTACAGTTCAGTACAGTTCGAATATGCAAAGTAATTATTACATACTTGTCTAAAGTTGCAGCACGATAATAAAAAATCTTGTTTACACATTCATATTACTGATTCAGTTAGATTTAACTAAAGTCGATTCTGAATATACATTTGAATGTGAAATGGAATAAAATGGAAAATAATTAATCTGCTTTATCAGCAGTGACAAATGAAGCAGCATCCAAATATTAATGTAAATTTTTTATTATGCATGCTACTTAGTTGACATAACAGCATTCTTAAGTGTGGACAAATATACAAGAAATTACAGAAACTTTTGTTGTCTTTGTTTTTCTTCAATCAGTTTTTACTATCTGGCTTATAGTTATTAATACTCTTTTACGTATACTCAAAGTCATGATGCAACATTATCTCCAATTGCTTGATCCTTCGAAAACATTAAACAAACACATAGTCGGTTCAGGAGTCAAATGTGTTTTTGACAGCTCGTAACCCAATTAGCAATTATACGTTCTTACAATGTACAGTAATGTCACATATATCGACAGGAACATCGACACAACATCCCAATTAGATAACCTTACAGTTTCGTATACGTCTATACAATTTCAAAAGTTTCCGCCTATTCAGTTCTATTCATCAAAAGAAACATCTATAACAAATCTGTGAAATATTACTTCTATGCCTATTCGATATTTAAATTATGAGATTTTGCATTTCGTCAGGTGTATGTATTCATTTATATTACGGACACTGGAGATAACACAAATATATGAAGCACATTTTTTCATAAAAATAAATGAGATAAGGTTGTATAAATCTGTACTGAGGTATCTTGAGCACCAGGGAAGGCCCTAAAAAATATACAAATAGTAAACTTTTAACAGCAGTTTTCAAAACGTCGGTTAAGTTAAACATTCCAGCTCATGATTTACTGGATTGAAAACTAAGGGAACATTTAAATATCTATAGCACATCCAGCAAACATGAAGTGTATTCTTTTTTTACATATTTTTTATTACATATTTAGAACATATTAAATAATTGCAAATATTAACATTTAGAGGGTATCTATTGCTGCGCGAGGAGCTGCTGTTAAACTTGTTCTTTATCGTATTTTATCTAATATAAGAATCCTTTTATTGAATAGATGATACATTACTATTTTTCATTGCAGGAATAAATTATAAGTACATATTGTATATCTATGTATACATATCAATAAACTATAGGTATAAAATCAATCTTTTTCCATGCTCGTTCGACACTAATCGAAACATAGTTATATATGATCACGCCAGTTGTTGCATCTCAATATTTGGTGGAGTTCACCTTTCATATAGTATAACTTTTTAAATGCATTAGAAATCATATAAAAATAACAAATTGAAATCTCATCGACGAAATATTGTAATGATATCACCATTTCGATATTGAGCAAGCAACATTCATCTGATGTCACGTAATATTATGCCTTTGATTTGGTAAATTATATATTCGTGCAGTATCTCAGCGATGTTCCTTATTGGATATAACCTTATTTGAACGTCTGCAACTATTTTTAGATATTTCATAGATATTCATTGTTGCTTGGGAAGGAATGCAATCCTTGGCAAAACAGACGTTGTTTTCCATAAAATAGCGTAAATATATGTTAAAATAGAGAAATAAAATATGTGTATTTATTTCAAAACCATACATATGCATATTTTGTATGAAACTTTTTATGCATTGATACCTGTGTCTGATAGAGATTTCATTGTTTTTATTTGTTCAAAGAACGCATTGAATTCGTGGTGAACCGACTATATTTACATTTGATTATTCTGAATAACATGCAATTCTTCCCCAAAGTTAAAAAAAGCAAAAAAGCTGAATTTGTCCGCTAAAAAAATTTCATATGGCTGCCAATGGTCTGTTCCACATAAATGAGGTGTTTTGCTGTACAATACGGTGATTAAAATGCACTCTGTTAACAGAAACAATATATGTACATGACAATATGGATCTATTTTTGTGAAAGAGAGTTTGTTTTCGTTCGAACAAGCTTAAGAAATGTTAATGCCGGATCTCATGCTGCACGATAGAATATCAACACGATGACCTAACAAACTGATTGAATTCAAAGTGCAAAGAGGAGATTACTCGTCTTATAAGTAATTTTTTATCAGGTAGAAGATACAATTGAATCAAGTGTAAAAAATGTTGCAATACACAAGTTCATTTGTTTTTAGGATTAACAAGAAATGGAAAAACATGAAAGAGATCACGACAACAGTATAATGCAACGATATAGGTATAGAGAGAACAAAATTATGTACATTGTATTTGCATGTGCAAAAGGTAAGCGTAAAGCAATGCTAAATACCGAAAACTCTATTTCTGTAAAGATGATGTATAAGAAATCATTAATCGTCATTAATCATTAAAGTATTTCACTTGCATTGCTGCCCTGCTTAAAAATATTACATAGATTTTAAATAATGTTCAAATTCAATTATATAATATATCTATATGTATATATACAAAGTATATTTAATCACTTATCCTGGAATCAAGTCTCTCTTCAACTCTCCATGGCCCATAATTCTTCTGTACGCCTGGGAAACCTACGCTGGCTATTCACTTTTGCTATAATATTAGTAGCATAATTAGAAAGTTTGGGATCGCCCGACCGATGACACCAAATCCAAGATACAATTTTTATTTTTATTAAACAATAACTAAATCCTCGTCTATGCAAAATGTAAGCATGATTTACCGTACAGTCTCTCATATATAAATAATCTAAAAGTCTCAATTTCCACTATAAAGATATGCTCATCCTCTAAAATTGAATAACATTAAAATTCAATATCTTTATTTTCATAAAGATATTGAATACGTTACAATGTAATGATTTTTGCCTCTAATATTGAGGTTATATTGTATTTTCGCACATTTATTTTTGAACCGAAACCACTAGAGTTTTTCCTACTGCCTGTTTAATTCTTAATTTCCTCCTAGCAAACACGTAAGAACAATTTAACCGTTACTGGTCCATTGTGCATAGGTGCAGTAGGCCAACAGGACCCATCATATAACCGAAACACCTTAACGAAGATGTTGACGAATTATCATATTGCTGTATGAAGTGTATTTGTTTGGTTACAAAAGAATCGTGGCTAATTGACGTGTTTATAATTCGAATCAATATCAGACTGTAATTCATTAAATACACGAATAAAAAAATCATATAGTAATCATATCAATACCGAACAAATAACGAGCTAACGTACCACAAAGTAAGTTGATTATTGCAGCTGACGAAAAATAATGAAATCTCATTGATTAACGTGACCCATTAATCTTGGATCACATAATCTTCCGGTATAAAAGGTGGAATTTCATCGAGAAAAGGCATACTCAGCACCACTGGGAATACAGCACTAGACCTGCTACTTCTTTTGCAAAGTCAAGTGTTCAATTGTTTTAATTACAAGAAACATGGATCGTTGGGTAGACAAAGTTGCTCTGGTAACCGGTGCCAGTTCCGGTATTGGCCTGGCCATTGCGGAGGAGCTCGTTCAGAAGGGAATGAAAGTTATTGGACTTTGTCGTCGTGTCGAGAAAGTTAAAGTGAGTACTTATATGAAATATAGAAAAAATTATTATACAATCTAATATAATTATATGTTTCTCGATGAACATTTAAATTTACGTTAATTGTTCCATTATTTGTCTGCATTACAGTTGGTTGCCGAGCAATGGAAATCGATGCCCGGAAAACTCTACCCTCTGCAATGCGATCTTGGAAACGAAACGGAAATCTGCCAAGCTATGGAATGGATTGAGAAGAATCTGGGAGTTGTTCAGGTACTTATCAACAATGCTGCCGTCGATATGCATACTACGTTCCTGAATGGAGCCATGGATGAATGGCGCAAGACCTTTGATATAAACGTCCTGGGTCTTACTCACATCACCAAAGAAGTTCTGATGCTTATGAAAAAGAAGGGTATGAATTAGTTATTATAGATAAATTTCATTCAATTACTATTTTTTTTCTTGGAACATTTTTTATAATATTAATTGCAATTACTTCAGGTATCGATTGTGGACATATCATCAATATCAATGACATTTGGGGACTCAAGGTTCCAATTACCTGTGAACGTCCTATCTACGCTCCTTACACCTGCAGTAAATTCGCTTTGCGTGCTCTTACTGACTGCTTGCGCATAGAACTTGCTCATCTCCACTCCAACGTCAAGGTTTCTGTAAGTATAGTTTCAGATTGATATAACTGAAAAGTGAGCTTTCAATTATATTTTCTCTTTTGGTTATTACAGTGCATCTATCCTGGACTGGTCGAGACCGAAATGACCACGAAATCCCTCCAGGAACATCCCCGTCTCGCCTTGAAACCCAAGGATATTGCTGAAGCTACTGTCTTCATGCTCAAGACTCCAGAAAATGTTTTAGTCCAGGACATGGTTGTGACTCCGATACGTCAGGTGTTCTAAACAGAAAAATTTTTTAATTTTTCTTGCCTTGCTGTCATTGATAATTATGTGCTGTCTAGTCAAAACGAATGATACTGTAAAATGTTATAAAGTTTTGAATAAAAGTTTTCTTGATTGACATATTTTTATGATTTATTTTTACATATAATTGTAGTAAGTTGTATTCAGTGTATTTAAATTTTCTGGTAGCAGTATTCGCGGCAACAGTACCTAAAGGTATGATTCTGCAATTGGAAAATATTCTTCTTGCACTATTTTCACAAAGGTAAGAAAAAAAGAGAAAATAGCTTAATGTTCTATTTTTGTGACTGACTTCAGTATTTTTATCCCTCATCTATCTAAAGGAATAAAAAGATACGCGGTTTCATATAAAATTAATATTTTATATCACTTTTTTCCACTTTTATTATATTTTTACGATACGGTCCTTAATTACATAAACAGTCATGGAGGTAATGGAATTAGCTGAAATTAAAAAGTTCTTCATGCCATCAAATACACGTTACCTGAATCCTCATGCCGAAGCGGTCAGGGTACAGTTTCTGTTTGAAATAAAAATTATTAATTGATTCATTATAACTCGTGAATTTTTGTAGCTAAGAGTACTATGGACAAACGATAAATTACCAAACAAAGCAAGAGATGATGAAGATGTTAAAAAGCTATACAATATGGCTCAAAGCAACGTGCAAGAAGATTATATCCCAACTGCTCTTAGAATCATAAACAAAGGATTGAAATTGGATCCACGTTATCATTACTTTTATAAAATGAGAGGTGATATATATTATCGTCAGAGTAAGTCAAAATCCTCTACCTTTCCTACCTTTCCAGGGTGGGGAAATGAAAAATATGAAAATTTTATACACCTCGTATAAACATTTTCGCACGTAGGTTGTTGGACAAACGCCATAAGGAATTACGAAAATGCTCGGGCGACTGTTAAATTCGATAGAAGAATTCGAGGCAATCTGGTAAACAGTTTTTACAATAAAAAATTAAGCGACGCTTATTGGAAAAGAGGAAACTACTACGCTGAAAGTGGCAAACATTCGGAAGCTCTTTATGATTTTGAGGAAGTTTTAGTTTTGAAGTCTCCAGGTGCGCCGGTATTTAAAATTCAGGTAAATTTATATAGGTTATAATTAATTTTGTTTCCAACAAATTGATTGATCCATCACTTCATTATTTTAGGATAAACTACTGATGTGCTTGAGAGTCTTAGATCGATACGAAGCATATCGATTCCATTGGACTAGGTTTATGAAGAACGCAGATACATCAAGAGCCTCCGTTCTCTTAACACATCATGCTGAGTATAAAATTTTTTTAAGAGAAATGTTAGCAGCACGTCATATACTTTCTGCTGCGTTGGACTTGGATCCAACAAATAAGCAGGCACAGGCACACTTACAGGTTATGATTTAAAATGAGATTTGACAACCGTATTCAATTTTTATTTATATTACATTTATCAAATACTTCTTAAAATACAGGTTGTACTCACCACTGGTCATACTATGGTGACTTATGCAATAATATGGTGCATTTATGGCTGCTACGATAAAGCCTTAATCACAGTAGAAAAGGGACGGGATTGCGATCCCTACAATCCTGGCTATACTTTGTTAAAGGCTATTGTATTACGATTATCCGGTCGCTTAATAGAAACTGCAAAATGGCTGGAAAGCGTTGATCAAGGCTTCTATAAGCTTCTTAAACCATCGAGCGATAAGAGAGGATCCATAATGGGAACTATGACGACGGACCAGGTCAGGTCGCAATTGATAAAGCAGTGGTACCTCATGAGGTAATTAGGATTAGAAAAAAATAAAATTAAATTCATTATCATCAATCCCTTTTCTTACAATTGTCGCAGATACGACATAGCTATAGTACTTATGATGAACGATAAGTACCAAGAAGCTGTTGACCTTCTTCACGGAAGTAAACTTAAGACACAATTTCCAGAAACTTATCTTCTACTTGGCGATTGCATGCTCAAGTTAGGAAGACCTGAATCAGCATTACGCATGTATCTAGAGTGTCGTACCAGGACTCGCGAATCTTGGGGGAAGGCAGAGCACAAGAAGATCAGTCTGGCTAAGCGAATAGCTGGTCTCCTGAATCACCAAGCCGGACATTATGTTGATGCTAACCGATACAAGGAAGGAATAAATATTTCCAAAACTGTCGTCCAATTGCTGGAGGATGACCTTGATGATCTTACAAAATGTGGGACGCTTCGCGGGGAAGCATATATAAATATGTCGCGTGGTTATTATCAGCGTGATATCACAAATTCGAATCTGTTAGATTATAGCCATAGGGCGGCTGCCGATGGTTTAAGTTTTGCTAGGGGTAACGATCACGGTGCACTTTATGGAGCACTCTTTGGCGATAAGCCACTTGAAAGTGTTTTGGATAAATATGCTACCAAACGGCAGCTTCCTTTCTCGGTGAAAATGCTCATGCAATATTCTTAAATTTATATAAGTAATATAGGATGACAAGAACAGTTTCTCTTACACGTTAATTCACTTTGATCATCGTAAGGACGAATGATTAATCTTAATAAATGGCCCTTAATTTTACTTTATTCTATGTCCAACACCTGCTAAAAGATTACGGTTTTAATCCTTAACTATTTTTAGAAGTAGTTATTCTTCTGCGATAATTAATATATATTAGTATAGGAGTAAAATCTGCCAATCCCTGTATAATTTGAATTTTGTTTATTCTTATATTTTTTTAGTCCTCTATAAGAATGTTCATCAGTATTTATGTTAATAGCGAATTGATCAAGTTACCATGTTTCACCCACTGGTCGAAGAACGATATCTTGTACCTATAAAATATATGAAGGAAGCAACAGGTATGGAATACATAGGTATATGATACTGCTTGTACTTAGAAAATATATTTGCTTGTACTCACTGAAACGTACGGTGGCGTTGACAAGGCATAAATAACAGCGGCAGCAATATCCTCAGGTTGTAAACTTGGCATTGCCGTTAAGGCCTCTTTGGAAAATGTAGAAAACGTTGACATGAAATCTGTCGCTACCAATCCTGGACTTATTGTCTACGTAAGAAAATGTATATGGAGATAAAGATTGATCATTGGTACTTTTTTTTTCGTTTAAAATTTTATACCATAACGCGAATTTGCGTGCCGGTAAGTTCATGACGAAGAGTCTGCGCCAACGCAGCTACTGCTCTTTTACTGGCCGGATAGACGCTGAAACCAGGAACAGCAGGTACTCGTTCACCAGCTATACTGTTCACATGAATAATCGCAGCGTCAGTTTTAGATTCACGCATCATTCGCACTGCCTCGCGGGTGCACAAACAGAGTCCGAAAACGTTAACATCAAAGACGGCACGCCAATCTTCCAAAGTACCTTCTGGAAATGAATAAAAATGAAAGAATAGATTAATGAATAATTAATGATACTAACGGAGTATCGTAATATGAAATTGGCTTATTACCAGTAAGTGATGTTTCTTTGGCAATGCCAGCATTATTAATTAATATTGCAATGGGCTCCAAGTGATGTTTTATCCAAGTAAAAGCAGCAATGACACTTTCTTCCTTGGAGATGTCACATTCTACTGGATGTAATTTTCCGGGTGAATCCTTAAGGCTTTCTGCAATTTCCTGCATTTTTTCTACTCTCCTTGCCAGACCTACTACTTGCAGCCCTGATTGACACAAATGCTTTGATTAATGTACTATACAGTCTCTAGAAATTGAAAATAAATATCTACGAAAGTGTCAGCAGTATTACGAATATTGCTTTAAGTTTAATTGCGTATATTAATGTAATTTAATTATATATTGGTACCCTTGCATACTAATTCTCGAGCTATGAATGCACCAATTCCAACACTTGCTCCTGTCACTACTGCGACTTTACCAGTCCAACGTTCCATCTTCGTAGACTCACCTCGGCGTAATGACTGTTCAACCAAAAGTCTATGGTAATTGGATCGCACTTCTAAGAATTGAAATCGATTCCTTGCAAAACAATAACTTTAAAAAATTTTACCTGACTTTCCTAACAGGTAAGATAATATTTTGCGGTGGATCGATATGTGATCTTCGCACTGCAACTGGAAATTACGAAATGTTAATCGATGTGAACGGTCGAAAGACTTGATATTTCGTATCAACTTGTATTAATGTTATTTCAAATACTTTTCAGAATGGTAGACGACGCTTCGTATACTCAACTCAATAACAAACTATCAGCAACTAGGGCTTTTATTAGATCACATACTAGCATAAGTATAGGTAATTGCATGAACATAATGTATGTGAAAATTGATCAATTAAACTTAAATGGTCTTGCTGTTCCACTCATGTTAAGTAACTATGAATATTTGATTGGACTACTTGATGGTTAATGCAATATATGTAGAGAGCAACAGACTTATCTGAAATAATACCTATTTTACATAATAGTATTCGAATGTTCGAGTTTTAAATTTCAGCGCCTGACTATGTCTCGATATTCGTGCGATACTACGCGATCAATCGATTACTTGGGAAGGTACATAACCTCACAAACCAGACATAATAATAACAATAATAATAAAAGCGACGCGGCGAATTTTTGTTATCAAATAGTACGTATTCGTGGACTCCGATTGTTTGGGCTTTGGCATGGAATGTTAGTACGTCAATCGGAATCGTAAACTATTGGTTTAAAACATGGGAGACATCCGGGCTGGTCTCGAGGAACTTAAATTGGACATCGCGCTTTTCGCCAATGTTAAATACTACGTCAGTGGTGAAGGAGATCCCAAGGTAGGACATTTTCTCATTTCCCGCGTTTTTCTTCAACTACAATGTCATTCCTGGGATCTTTAATGATTCTTTACAATTGTGCATAGAATTGGTAGTCTGACTTGCTTAAATTTACGAGCCTGTACTTCTTCTTCTTGAGTGAAAATGATGTTCACATCTTATTTCCGTAATTGGTATAGTGGACTTAGCCATTTTCCATGGAGAACGGCTCAAAAATTGCAAACGCATATTAATAGTCATTTCTTATGTTATTTAACATTATATTTTATTGAATGAGCTATTTCAAGCATTTATGTAATGTTATGTGAGATCTTCTGTTGCAGATCCTAAGCTTATTGCAGGAAGGTGGTGCGGAGAGATCCAACTATTTTTCTGATTTTGTGACTCATTTAATTGCTGGGCATGAAGCATTGGAAAATGATATTTCAGCAGCAAAAGACTTGTATGAAATACCAGCTGTTACACAGGACTGGATTTTATATTCCGTCAAGTGCAGAAAACTTCTTCCGTATCCTACATTATTAATAATAAGATATACTATATTGCTCATCTGCTCTCTTTAGTATTCTATAGTTAATTTAGTTTTTGGTATTGTTTTACAATAGTATATGGATTTTTGTATGAGATTCCTTGACTGTTCAATATATTCAGAACACAGTATTTCTCGCCAGAGGAGAACCAATTATTTACAAATGTACGTGCATGTATATCCCAAGTAAATCGTGCGGACAGCAAAGCATTATGGGCAATGATTAATATGCAAGGAGGCAAGTGCCAGCTGCGGCTGGACCGCTATTGTACACATTTGATAACTGGTAAAGCTAACGGTGCAAAATATGAAGCTGCCACCAGACATCATATACAGATAGTTACACCTGACTGGGTGTCAGAATGCTGCAGAAAGGGCACACTGATTAGTGAGGTTGAGTACCATCCTCGATTGCTAGTATATCCATCACCAAACAGTTCTACTGCATTGATCACTGGATTTATGGATGAAGATGGTGATAATAATGCTGCTCAGGAAGAACAGGAAAGGACCAAAGCAATGCTTGAGCAGCTCAAACAGAGAATGCCATGGAATCAACCCATTTCAACAACTACAACAACACAGAACCATAATGTTAATGCTCTTTCCACCAATGTTCTTCCACCATCTAGTGCACACAACATTTCTAACGTGCAACAACAATTTCCACGATCAGTTGTACCTACGAGCTTGCCAGGTCATGCTCCAACCGCCGTACCATCGTCTCCAGGGCAAAACCTGATGAATCAGGGTACTTGGCATCACCAAACTTCTCAAGCAAACAATATCCCACAAATGAAGCAGACAATGCAATCGCAATTGCAGCAAAAGGAATTACCATCCCAGCAAATGAATTTGCAGCAACAACAGCATTTGATGCATCAACAACAGCAACAATTAAATCAGCAGCAAAATATTGCACAGCAACAGTTATTAAATCAGCAGCAAGGTCAGCAAATTTCACCACAGCAGCAACCGGCAAATCAGCAACAACACCCGGTTGGGCAACAAGCTTTAATTTCACAACAGCAGCAGCAATCGCAACAAATCAACTCGCAAATACAGCAGCATCAAATGGGAAATCAACAACAGTTACTGACACCCCAACAAAAGCAACAGCAGCTGAATCAACATCAGTTAATAACACAGCAACAGCAGCAGCAGCAGCAACTTCCACCACAACAACAAATGGGCCCACAACCATCACATATGGGATCACAACAGCAGCAGCAACAACAGTTACCTCCACAACAACAGTTACCTCCACAACAGCAACTACAATTGACTCCGCAACAACAATTAGTTCTTCAGCAGCATCAACAACTTGGTCCGCAGCATCAATTGGGACAACAGCAGCAACAAACGTCGCCACAACAACAACCGCAACAGCAACAACTTACGCAAGAACAACGGCAGCAACTTCTTCTTCTTCAGCAACAACAGCAGCAGCAAAAAATTCAACAGATTTCCCAACAACTTCAGCAATCTGTGCCACAAGGCTCTCAACAATTTGTTATTCGGGATGGTCAACTTCAGCAGCAATCTCCGAATCAACAGTTACTCGCGCAAAATCAACAAGGTTTTATCGTCCAACGAGATTCACAGTGGCAACAACAACAACAGCAATATCATTTACAACTGCAGCGACAGCAGCAGCAACAGCAAATTGGTCAACCAAGACCTGGCGGTCAGTGGGCCCAGCAACCACCACAACCGCCTAGACAGTTAATTCAACTAGATGCTCAAACCCATCAACAGCTGCAGCAAATGGATCCACAGCAGCGAGCACAGTTTATTCAAAAGATACAAAAACAAAGAAATCTAATGCTGCAACGTCAGATGCAAAATCGTCAAGCTCAACAAGGACCCCATATCGCTGTGATTAGAAGTCCTGGAAAACCCGGTCAACCAGGTGGACTCCAATGGGTTCAGCAAACAAGGCCCCAAATGATGGGTCCTCAGGTAGCCCCAACTCCTGGACAAAAACCCATGCATCCTGGTGTACAGCCACCAGCCCTCACTCCTATAAATTCTTCCAATCAAGTGATTGTTCAGACGGGTCAGGCAGTATCAGGACCACAAACTTCTCAGCCGGGACAGGCCTTCCAACAGGGACAACCTTTGACGCAACAACAGCTTGCTCAGTTGCATATGCAAAAGCAACAGCAAATGGCACGATTACAGCAATTACAGCATTTACAGCAGCAACAACAGCAGCAGCAGCAACAACAACAACAGCAACAACAGCAGCAGCAGCAGCAGCAACAACAACAACAGGGTGCACCGCCAGAACCACCCTTAACACCATTGTCCGGTAATTCCCAAATCCCTCCCGATCAGCAACTAGTTGTTAATGCAAAGACCAAGACGGCACTTGCAAATATGTTAACCAATCGCCTGCAAGGCGGCACAGCCGAGGGTAGTGCAGCTGGACAATTGAGATTGATGACAGCTCAACACAGACCACCACCACCGCCTTCACAAGATCCGCATCTCCTCGCAGCGTATCAACGACGAACCTTGAATAACATAACAAATGGCGCACCTCAAGGAGCTCCAATAAAAATGCAATATCCACCAACAATGCCGCAACCCAGAGCTCAATTTTATGGACACAACCCTAACTTGAAACGTATGTCTTTCGGCAAAGGCTATCTCAGATTAAATGTCAGAATTGAGTCATAGTCACATGTTGAGTTATAATTTCTTCGTGTTACAGTGCCACCGGATCTCTTTTTATTGGGCTGTATTTTTGTAATTGTCGAATATGACGTACAAGATCCTGAAGAGGTAGTCGTCTGGAAACAAGTTATCGAAAGACACGGAGGCGAAGTAGAACCACAATATTGTGCCAGAGTAACGCATGTTCTGGCAGTAACGCAAAAGCATTCCATAGTAGTGCAGGCATTGCGTGAGGGTAAACGTTGCGTGAGTGCTCATTGGCTTTCTGATGTTGTGGGTAAACAACAAGTTGTACCACCCTGGCATGCACTTCATTTTCCAACGCCTTTTGGTTTGAACGAATTGCCTTGCTCGAAGCAAATCATATCATTGTCCGGCTTTGACGGGGAGGAAAGATTAAAAGTCAAATTTATGCTCGAGGCTCTGGGAGCTAAACTTACAAATTACTTTTCTCGACATAATACACTACTTGTATGTAGACGGTAAGCCTTGGAAATCTAGAAAGCACTGACGGAACTAACATTGGCAATGGTAGACTTCATTTCTTTGTTAATTTTCAGACCGGACGGACAAAAGTATAAAAAAGCAAGAGAGTGGCAAACGGGTGTTGTTAATGCGCAATGGTTAACAGATTTACTTTGTGGACAAATGACTGCATTGCATCAACCAGAGGCACCAAAGTATCAACAGTTTAGTCTGGGAAATCCATTCAGACTCGATTATTCTCTAGTGCCTCACCTTATGGGTATTTTTTATAGACTATATTATATCTTGAACTTGTGAACAAGAAATATACTTTAATTATACTGAATATTACAGCTGCGTGGAAGATGCCAATAAACATAACGCAAGAATCATATGATAAAGTTAAACAAGTGGGTCAAGGACCGAATGCAATGAGAAAATATAAAAAGCCGAGATTGGATCCACCATTGTTAAACAAGGATCCGCATCTTTTGGGATTGGAAGAATCTATAGTTGTTAGCAATCCAGATCCTCCTCCGCTAGATAAGCAACCTAGAATACTTTTCTCCGGGATTAATCCAAGAAAGCATGCCAAGGTAATATAATTTTTAGTAATGTACAAATAATTGACAATTACTATTTATACAAGGATTAATATAATTTTTGTATGTATTCAGAGAATCAGAGAACTCGGAGGTGCTTTGGCCGCCAGTTGGCGTGACGCTACACATCTCGTTATGTCTGCGCCGGTTCGAACAGTCAAACTGTTATGCTGTCTGTCGCGTTGTAAATATATTGTGACACTTCAATGGCTGCTTGATTGTTCCACCAGGAACACATTCCTCGATGAGGCATCGTATATGTTGGGTGATCCAGAATTTGAGAAGAATTTCAATTGCAATATCGAAAAGGCACTGGCGAGTCCTAATCGTGGAACAATACTTAAGGTACATAAATCATCCAATATTTTTTAAATAAATCATCATACAACGGAATTGTCTAAAATCAAATTCATTTTCAAAAACAGGGCAGAACGTTCTACGTGACACCAAGTGTTATTCCATCTCCTTCTGCCATTGCTGACATAATTGAAAGTGCAGGTGGAATAATGGAGAAGACACGGAGATCATTGACTCAAATTCAAGAAATGAACAGTACCAAACTCAACTACGTCATTGTCACGCATGAAAAGGATCTGCACCTGCTTGCTGATGTTTTGCGTGCTAAAATAAGTAAGTCTCTATCGATTATAATTTTGCGCAGTTGATTTACTTTAGTTTCTTGTTCTTCGTAGGTGTGTTCAGTGCTGAAATTGTACTTGGCGCCGTAGCGCGACAATGTTTTCAACCTGACATGAGTCAAATATGATTGCATTAAACGCAATCACTTTTACTCGCTTACAACCATCTAACAAACAGAAACTTCGGTGAGTTATTTTATGGATTAGAACATTTTTACGTACCTTTCTTCAACGGGACAATAAAGAACATAATTTTATGGTACTGCGTGACTGTTTATCATCTCTCTCACTCGATCCGGTATCCTTTACTTAACTGCGTACGCCCATATGATATCAGTCGGTTAGAATTGCGCTTCGGGTTCTTAATTGTTAAGTTCGATTTATCTTTTGCACGCGCTACTACTTTTGCTACTCTTAGATCAAACAGCGAGTATAATTACTCAGGTAGTAACACGTTGTTCACGTCTATGTTGCAATATCAGTTTTGTCTGGAAAAAAGAGTACAACAATCGTTTATGCGAATCATCGATTGGGTTAGGTTGTAAAAAGATCTTTATTATCTTCTAATTAAAAGTCAATCAAATGCGTATCAGCTATACTATTATCATAATATTCAATATGCATTGGTTGTATTATGTTTGTCTCTATTAAATAGCAGCCTCGAACCACGTCAACAACGAATTCCAATTTAGATATGAGTTCTATCGATTATAGTTAAAGCCTTAGACGTTGGTGGGAAATTTCATTCATGAGTGGTAGGGAAAATTGATTTGTCATTTTTCGAAAAAGTTTCTCAGCTTTTTTTAAAATGAATTTATCTTTATTCAGATTTCGACATTAACTGCTCCGTAACCATCGTACGAAATTCCAGTAATAAACTCAGTAGCTAGTTGACGAATATTTTTATCGACACTCTCCTGATTTTCTAGGCGCTGCAAAATCCATGACAACATTTTAGCCCTTGTCGGATGTTCAGTAAAATCGATCTTGGCGCCAAGCATTTGCTCAAGATTCTCCTGCGATAATGTGTCACATAATAGTTTATATTCCTTTGAATCAATTTTTAGTTCCGGCAAGGCTTGCAAAATATTAGTTAAGTTTAGATTCTTTTTCGGCCTTTCTTCATAATATTCGTATATGTCATTCATTGAGGATAGATCTGAACATTCGTAAGTATCGTTTTGGCTGCTCACATCCAAGAATTCTATTATAGCTGACTGAAGTGCATGATTTTTAATAACGCCTGCATCCTGTAGCCCTTGCAGTGTCCGTAAAACTAAACAGGAAGGTCCATAACATTCTGTTTCTTTCATATAAGCCAAGGACTTCTGCCAGGATGTGAAAGACATGTTTTGTTCTAAGCTGTCTTTGATGTCTCCAATAAGTCTATTAACTCTGGGACTTTTGTTATCACTTTTCATTCCTTGTAATATAGATTTTATGACATTAGGATTTCTTGGTACTTGTTGCCAATTACGATGATTATATTGGCTCATCATTCTGCTGTAACAGTTCTCTATTATATCACGAAGACCACTGTGGAGTCTGGGTTGACGACGTCTTAGCCTGCTGATTGCAGCGACCAACAGTTCCTTGCGCTCAGAATAATCAAATATTTGAAAGCCATGGAAAATTTCATTAATGTCCAAGTCACCATTTTCTATAGCCGATAACAGCAATTTACCTTCTTCAGTATCTCCAAGAGTGGAGTCACTTGAAACTAATAGAGTAAAGTTAATGATGCCATTGTTAACAAAACCATTAAGATCTGACGTACTGATATCTGATAATTTTAAAAATGGAAAAATCGTTTTGACTGCATCCATCATACTATTATCCTTTGCCACAATTAAGAGTGCACGTTGCAAAAGATTATAAGGATTCAGCGTCCACTCCAAATCTTCTAGCTGGCTTTCCATTGTAGAAAATTTATTGATCAGTAGGAGAACAGCTTCCTTGGTCCAAGGATCTTCAGCTTGTGTTATTACATTAGATAAAATAAATCCTAGAAATTTTCCACTAGGTTTCAACAAACCGTTAATTATTGCTGCAATCGTTGATCCCACAAAATCAGGCCAAAAGTGCCGATCAGATTTTAATCCACTTGGAAGATTAATAGACTTTCCAGCATTTCGTAAATCTGTCAAAGATATTTCATCGAAGGGATCAGCTATCAATGTATCATTCCCTGAGTGAAGGGACTCATAAACCTCCAAAGATTCTCTGAGAAGAAGCTTTCTAAGCACAGAAACAGCCGGCAAAAGAAATCTTGGCAAGTGATCCTCCATGCTGAAGAAGATTCCATCAATCTGTTGGTTTGTGGAAGTATGCGAAAAAGCTGGTAAATTCTCCAAGGAGTCTAACAAAGATCCTCCATTATTAAAAAAGTCCTGAAGCAGTCTAATCGATTGAGCGACCTCATAATCCTTGGTCGGTAATCGATTCAATATCTTGGACAAATTTTCACGAAGTTTATTCGCCACTTCAAACTTCAGTGTAACACTTTCTTCTAGAGAATCGCTCTCTGAAAAGGCTATCGCAACCTGAATAAATGCTACAACTAACAAGATGTAATGAAACTGCATTGTGCTCCCCTAAAACTTCAGATTACACTGTCGATTCTAATGCATGAACGGTGCATATGAAATGTTAGTCTTATGTCAGATCGGTCGTTACAATTTTAGTGGCCCTGATCTTGCATTGTAGTAATTTATTTAAGAGACGAGAGTCGAGTCATAAAGAGAACTAACTGTACTCGACGATGCATATACTATCGAAATTTACGATAGCAAGATTAATTGCATTGTGACGATATTAACAATTCATTATGCAGAACAAAGAAAGAAATCACACCTAGATTATTTTTTATTTAATCAATAATTTAATAATTTAACTATAAGCGTTTGTAAATTTGAGTACAATAATTTAACAGTAAATGCCTATTGAGCACATTCAGATATGATGCCACGACATTTTTACCGTACGATGAGATATACTCCATTAAGATTACTTAAATAATAGAAAGCTTTCGTCGAATATAAATCAATGTCACTCACAGTCAGTGAAAGAACAAAACATTCTGTTTACACGTTTAAAAACGAAACAGTACTATGTGCATATCCTAAGCTCTTTTAGTATCATCTTACAGATGAAATTTACTTCAGCACCTTTTTAAGAAGCTGCATTTTCAGTCTAATTCGAACAAGAAATACTTGTATGCTTATATTGTACATGGGAAGAATAATTATAACAATACATCATGTAGATTCGATTTGTTTTCGAATCCACTCGAGATACTTGGCAACATCAACATATACGACGTACTGTGACCAATCGCAAGTATTCGTAGCCGAATTAAATAATGATAATGAAACGACGCCCCTCAGATGATATCGACCTGTATTCGGATCACGCAAAACCAGACCGCTACCGCTGTCACCGTTACAAGGACCGCTACCGTCCCTGGAACCGGCGCATAAGGTACGATTTGACGTTGATTTGAGAAAACCTTCGTTACTTCGTAGACAGACTTCCTAGAGAATTAAGATGAATAATTATGAAGTAAGATTGACAATTGAGAGTAATAATTTTGTTTATTTTTAGTACCTGAGAAACAATGGGTACTCTTGCCATGCGAGGTTCGGCTGTGTACTTATTGCCTTGCTCATCCCGGCCCCATCCTACTACGTAGCCCGTTTTACCGACAACGGAGTTCAGGTCGATGGGTCCTTTCCAAAGACATACGGGCTGTATGAGGGGCGTGAACACTACACGTTCACGAAGAACTAGAATAGCAATATCCGAATCTGCTCCACCATATCCGCCTCGTACATGATCAGAGTGAACCTTGATTTCAGAAACTTCCAGGTTCACCGAACCTTCCTCTCGCCAATTTCGTAACTTATTGCGTCCCAAGGATACTAGAAGAGTGCTAGCTGGCACGTCTGACTCATCGCTTAACTCGAAACAATGGGCAGCTGTGAACGAAAGTGTTTCCAATCATTACTATAAAGATCAAGAGTATAAATTTTACATGAAATTTGTGTAACATAGTTTAACAGTAATTGACAGGGTGTGGCAAATATCATTGATATATTCGAATATTTTTTTCACTTTAGGTAAGTTCCTGTAGAAGCTAATGCCAACCGGTGAAACCGGATTGTTTGGCGAATGCCATGTTGACACAGTCAATGCATGCAAATTCAATGTATTCCAAGGTACATATAACTACCTTCAAGATACTCTTTCGCAAATTGACATAAGTTAATCGTTTAACGTACTAATACAGTTGTATTTTATGTAAACATTAAATAATTTTTGTATGTTGAGGTTTACCTTAAATAACTCGTCCTTACCAGAAATGACGTGTTTCTCAGTAATGAGACTGCCAGCACATTGAAATTCAAATTCTATTTTCACCAGGAAAATTGCAACCAACCATGGCCACCTTCCCGGTAATACCTTATCACCTTTTGCAATAAGAAGATTTATACTTTTCGCATTGGGAAGACCGCAGGTCTCTTCTTCTGGTTTCACAATCGGAAAAGCATTTCCTGTACCAGTGTACGGCGTAGAGTCTGGTTTTACATTAGGTAATAAATTTAGATTAGGTAATCGTGATATTGAATTATTTGATGCATTTGGTATTGGCACTGGTCCGTCTTGCGCCAGAGATATCATCCTTGGCGGGAATAATGTATGTTCCAGTTCTATGGATGTCACTATCGGACCAATTGCTGAAATAAAATTAATAGCATAAATCAAATGGATTTACAATCTGTTTATAAAAATCATTAGCAAATTTAATTAATGATTCAAGTGTGAAAGAAAAGACTGGCATCATAAACATACCTTTTGGACCCATACAATATTCCTGTTCATTGAATAAGAGTTTTGTTAACAAAGGAATGGGTTGGCGAACAGGAAAGTGAATCTTGTATGTCAATGAATTGCCTGCTTCCACCGCACGTATTGATTCCTCTTTAGATCTTGCCAGTTGTAATCGACCTACATAATTCTAAAAGACTGCTCAATTAGATTTCTATCCAAATAGTAGAATTTGATGATTTAAACAATGTGTTATTATACGTTTTAAAGACCCTTACCGTAGGTATGGCCGTAGCAATACTGAAATAAACTACTAAGTGAAGGGCTACGTCTTTTGGTGGTTGTGGTATGGAAATCCAACCCATAAGATCATTAGTTTTCTCATCGCGATAGTAATAGAAGTAATTTGGACATGGAGATTGCGCTACCGTAGTACTGATAAGTTGGACCAACGGAAGTAAAAGCAAAATCACGCCGATCATCCTGAAGCGTGATAACTGCAAAACGAAAAGGTAAAGATTATTGCAAATATTATTGCACTTATTTTTTCAAATCAAGAAGGTTTAAAGATGTCTAAAAAATAGCATATGCCATATATGTTGTATAATACGAATTCTGAAAATTCCTTCAATTTTGGAAAATGTTCTTATCGACTGATATATTTTTGATTCAGAAAATACTTTTTATGACTATCGCATAGTAAAATATGATTATATATTTAAACGTGCGAAACAGCAATTCTATCTAAGTTATACATTTAGACGACTGGAGACTCAACGACCATTTTGTTTCTTCTATTATGAAAATCTTAATTAACACAGATTTAATTTACTATCTTTATCGAAATGGAGTGCATACATATTTTTACAAATTCTACTTTTATTGGTAGGATAGGGCGGTAAAAGATAATTGATAATTGAAGGCAAAATATGCATGTAGAATTTCAAAAAAGTAATGTTGCACATCAAAAAACTGCATCCATTTCATGCTCTGATTTCTCAATTGTTCTTTATAAAAATATCATGTAAATAACGGACTAGTTTATACAAAATTTTTTTGCATTTCATGTACATGGAAATTTATTATTAAATTCTGATAAATTATCATTTTCTATTTTGAGATTATGATACGCTCTCAATCTTATCGGGTTCGGGTCTATACCGGCCATGTTGAATTTCGGCGATTGTGTATGTACATGCTAAGTTATCTGTCACTTAACATCGTGAAGAATGATAATTGAATGAAAGATCAGTAATAACTAAAAATTACATAAGTGTAAACTGTACCGACTAGATACTGACATTTACAATCGCAAATGACAGAATCAAAGGAAAACACTAGTTGAAATATATCGACAGTTTGATCGGTATTTATTGACTGTGCCCGGGCTGTCATATCAGAAGCAAATATAAATTGTTATTTTCTAAAAAACTATTACTAAAACGCACGTGCCAACACATTTTGAAAATATAACAATTATTTAAAAACACTATTCACAAGAACAAACTAGTGTGACGGAAAATTTTTTAAGTATATAAACGTCAGGGTTTTACAGAGCCCATACACCATTTTCCCTCAATTGCAAGTTCCAATATAGGCTAGTAGATGGCCAAAGGCATAGCCAACAATTTCTAACAATTAGTGATCGTCCTGTGTACAAAAGGATTTTTTCATTTCCGCCAATTGAAAGTATATGTTCCTATGCATTGTCGTTGTTGCCGATGCATGAATCATCAATTAATATATTTATCATAAGCAATTTTTCAACAATAGCCAAAATGGCATCTTTGATTTTTTATGTCGCCTATTGGTTGACATTCCCCATATACGAAAAATAACTCACAAATATGCGACATGCAATTATTTCCACCAGAAGTTTACACCAACTCACGTAACTATGGCTAGCAATTTGAAATTAGAATCGTGTGTACTCGGTACAGAGATTTATAAATAAGAATGAAAGTAAAGTCAAGTCGTACACCAATATTCAGTTTGAAAATCAAATAATGTTTCAGAATCAGAACATTTTCTTATATTCGAAGTACAGTATGTTTACGTTCTGCATATGATAAACATACCGTACAACGTTATAAATTTTATCTGAATATTTTAAAAATAATGTAAAATCTTGTACGCAAAATGTCGATGAGGTACTTGCATTATATAATTCACGATCTCTGTGTTATACCAAATGAAATGAGTCTAACTGATAAAATTATCGTGACACTCACATTTCCATTCTTAGCACATAATATTTTCAATTAAATAAACAAAATTCTCGCTGTAGTATATAGTTTAACGTATAACACCACGAATTGCCCAAAAATCGAATTAATATTTTTATTATTCTCAACAGACACTCCTCTAACGAAAAACAAAAATTATACACTACATTAAGTGTCACAATTGCACAAAATGTTTAAAATGACTGAGTGTAGAACAAAATAATTCACGTATAAAGGAGTGTGTCCACCAATTCAGTTTTCCGGCTACTAGAATCACGGAGTGGGAACTCCTGATGAATACCTTCTCATACCGTCCAATGTCTACCCCACCAAAGGAATCACGTGTATGTAAAATATGAGTATTAAGAAAGTAACATAAAAGAGCAGTGTTATCCCTACTCCTTTTTGCAGCGAGATACGAGAC
The DNA here is from genome assembly GCA_036026315.1 of Trachelus stipa. NCBI lineage: Eukaryota > Metazoa > Arthropoda > Insecta > Hymenoptera > Cephidae > Trachelus > Trachelus stipa. The sequence continues at coordinate 2,411,081 of JAYRCB010000457.1, forward strand.
TTCCCTACCATGTCACTTCTTGGAGTTCCCTAACTATGATCATTGTGGAACAGGATCAGTTTCGACCAATCAAGATATTAGAACGGATATGCGGATTCCAAAACGGGAAATTCCAACCTGGTACAGATTACTAATCTACATACATATTTACAGACGTCACAATATGATTTGTATTAATTTTTCCTTCCTTTCATCAAGAAATACTCATTTCTGTTTATATGTACCCTCTTTGTTCTATATTAATCACACCAAAATAATTGTTGGTCCATCGACTAACAAAACATTATTCGATTACATATTCTGGCATGATACCAAAAACGTCATCATCCTGAGACTCGCGTATTACCGCTATTGTCATTGTCCTCCGTTCCCAATTCAATTCTCTTCGCACACAGAGACTGGGACTTCCCACTTTTTTCTTCATACTTCATTTTATAATGACCCTCATAAAAATTTCAACTACATACTCGATGATTTACAGTTTTTCGTATTAGTAACTTCTGATCAACGCGAATGATCCTCCTTGACTTTTTTTTGCTGTTGAATCAGACTACTCGAGTTTTTCATAACTTCAACGTTTATTCATCCAGCTTCGTATATATCTCATGCTAATGATAATAATGAAGTATTGTTTGGCATGCAGAGGAATACAAAGTCAATGCTCTCCCATTAAAGGAAATCGTTACACTATTTTCCTCGTAGGGATAAACACCAAGAGTTCCTATTATCACTTCCATTATTCATGAACAAGTAGCCATAACAATTTTCATGTATGTTTATGATATTGACTAGACTAAACGCTCTGTATGATTGGTTGAAATTTTGATATTGGTAAATATTAATAATATAAAGCCCTTACCCTCGATGTCCAAGTGGCTTCTGTTACAACAGTATAGTAGTTACTAAGACTTACGAACGGGACTGTCGTCGCCCAGCACGCGCGCAGTATTTACGTAGAGTCTGAAAAGCGATAATATTATAGAGGAAATGTCAGTAGTATTATATATATATATGTATATATATATAAATTGTTAGTAACTAAAACTTTTGTTTTGTAATACCTGCAACAGCTTATTGCGTTTCATAGAAATATGGGGATTTTTTGCTAATGCTTTGCACAGACGTCCAAGAAGATGATAGATTTTCATGAGTTTCTTCTTTCTGTTGCTGAAGTGTCTTTTTGGTTCTGTGAAAATGATTGGAAACAACAATGCAGATTAATTTATATCCGTTTTATTTAATAGAAGAAACCTGGCTATATGTGACTATTCAATTTCTGGCTCAGCCCACTATTACAGACCCATATAGAGAGATCTCTAATCAGTTCACACAAGGTATCCACAGCAAAACTAGTTCTTATTCGACTGACTTGTTACGAACTTATGTAAATTTAATTATTTGATGTCTCATGATTAATGTCCGGGTGCATGATGACTTAATTTCAGCATCCTGTTTGGACCGCCAATGATTCTTTAGAAACTCAGCACAATTAACATACCGATAATGGAATGATGACAATTATTATAGAGTTCTTGCTAGAGGTATTTTAATATCAATAATTTACTTCAGCATTCTAGATATATAATCCTGATAATTCTTACGTTTTCTTCATTTGTGGTTTACCATTTTTTCTACTACATTTGAAATGCGATTCGGATGTAATACCTTGTACGTAATTAGAAAAATGTTTGCGTTTTATCTTCACTTGCGTACTAATCGTAGTTTAGTTTGTAGACAAAAAAGAGAGTTATTTGAAAAAAGCTACAGTCTTGTTCGTTAAATTCTTCTTTACTTAAGCAGTTAGTTGACTGTACGATTCTTCGACTTGATACAAATTATTGAATGCCAGACGTTTTTACGTTGCACGTAGATAGAAATATAGAGAAACGTCATACTGAAAAATCATAATCAATGAACAATCTCTTATTTTATGTACATAATTGATCTTTCTTAACCTTTTTATCGTGGACGCAGTGAACTACAGAATGATGGACATCATCATTATTTATAGATGTAGACGGAAATTCTATGATAGAAGAATGAAGATGATAGTACTCAGATGCCTGTAATATCAGACTTGAATACAGATGACTTGTTGGCTGTAGTGTGCATGGAGAATTATATTAAATGCATTTTTACATACTTTACCATATATTCGTGCTGTGACTATTACTGCTATCACATGCGACGTCTTTTTATCTACGAAAACTTAGTAAGCAGTTCGTACATACATCATACTGCTTTGTAATTCTTGCTTTGACGCTTTGCGTGATACCTATAAATAGCATTATTCTACATTTCTAAGTTCCTACAATTACGCGTGCATTCTTTTACGCAGTGGATGTTGTATTGTTACCAATGATAACACCTCGTTCATTGAAATCTGCAAATTGTCACACAAGCTTTTACTACTGCTGCATAAAAGAATGCACTTTACTAGTATCAGGCAGAAGCGCAGTGCATTTGAATTTCAAATATGGTGCATCATGGGTACAGCGGTAAAGCAGCACGGAGAAGAAGTATACAAACATAACCTTCAAAATTTGACACTACGTCAATAACGGTTTGCTTGAGATTTGATGATTTTAAAGAAATTCGTCAATATATCGTTAAATAGTTTCTCATAGGAAACGTAAATAATGGAAGAAATGGAATTAGAAGACGCTACTAAAGATGGCACGAATGAAAAATTGCCTGAAAATCCGGAAGGCGAGAGTGTCGGTGAGGAAAGTTATATGCTTGAAAACGAGATTGAGGAGAAAATTAGTGACAACGAGGAAAGTGATACAGATAACGACGACGAAGAAGATGCTGATGAGGCCGAGGTTAAAATGCTCCAGGCATCCCTTGCGGATAACCCATACGACTATGCTGGTCACCTTGCATTGATTACGAAGTTACAGAGAATGGGGGAACTCGAGCGGTTGCGAGATGCACGTGAAAATATGAGTTCTAAGTATCCTTTGAGTCCAGAACTTTGGCTATCTTGGCTAAAAGACGAAATAACGCTAGCTACAACGAAGGAGCAGAAAGATGCTATCGTAGAACTTTGTGAAAGAGCTGTTAAAGATTACCTCTGTAAGTTTCTTCTAATGAATATTTCATGTAATACTACCATAGAAGTTAAGACTCTTGCAAATATATAAGTATTTTTTTAGCTATTGAAGTATGGCTTGAATATTTGCAATTTAGCATTGGGACTATGAGTACAGAGAAGGATGCTGCAAAGCATATACGGCAACTATTTGAAAGAGCATTGACTGCTGTTGGTTTACACCTGACTAAGGGTGCGATCATATGGGAAGCATTTAGAGAATTTGAAAATATACTTGTCGCAGTGGTAAATTCATACTAATATTGTTGGTACTTTAGTAGTAATAAATATACCACAATATTCTCAGTGTCTTTAATAAATTTAGATTGATCCGGCAAATCAAGCTGAAAGAAAGGAACAAATAGACCGAGTTGGTGCTCTCTTCCGGAGACAGTTGGCATGTCCACTTCTTGATATGGAAAAGACATACGAGGAGTATCGAGTTTGGCGTTCACAGGACGGTGCTGAAGTTACTATTGATGAAGACATCTTAAATGGCGGTTACGAACGTGCTCTTGCTAAACTTAACATGCGTCTTCCTTATGAAGAGAAACTCGTTTCATGCCAGGGTGACAGCGAGCTTTACGATGCATACAAAGCTTATTTTCTGTTTGAGAAACAAAATGGAGATCCTGGGCGGATCATTGTACTGTATGAGCGGGCTGTGGCTGATTTGAGCTTGGAGGCACCTCTCTGGCTAGACTATGTCACTTACCTGGAAACAAATATAAAGATTGAATCCGTCTTGGAACAGGTATACGAACGCTCCACAAGAAATGTACCTTGGTGTTCTAAAATCTGGGAAAAATGGATGCGGTCCTACGAAAAATGGAATAAACCCATCCTAGATGTACAAACCTTATTAGAAAACGCCCTGGCAGCAGGATTCTCTACGGCAAGTGAATATCGAAGTCTTTGGATGACATATTTGGAATATCTAAGACGTAGACTCGACCAGTCTTCTGAGGAGGAGAAATTGTTGGACATTTTACGCAACGCGTTTAACAGAGCCTGTGAACATTTAGCAAAATGTTTTGGCCTCGAGGGCGATCCGACTTGTATGATTTTACAATATTGGGCACGAACAGAAGCAATACATGGGAATGACATGGAAAGAGCTAGATCTCTGTGGTCGGACATTTTATCGCAGGGTCATTCATCAACCGCTGCTACTTGGTTGGAATATATCTCATTAGAAAGATGTTACGGGGACACAAAGCACCTGCGAAAGCTCTATCAAAAAGCTCTATCATCTGTTAAAGATTGGCCTGAGAGTATTGCTAATGCTTGGTTAGATTTTGAACGGGACGAGGGAACTCTTGAACAGATGGAACTGTGTGAGGCCAAGACAAAAGAAAAACTCGATAAAGTTGCTGAGGAAAGACAGAAGGTGCATCAGCAATCAACAACCCACGAAAATTCTCAGACAAAGAAAGTCAATAAAAGAAAACCAGAGGACACTGGAAGATGGAAAAATTTGAGTGATTCCCCGAAGAAAATTGCGAAGACAGAGAAAGCTTCGAGGCCAATATTAAGAGAGAGTTCCTTGAAGTTTGACAAAGATATCGCACCTCCACCTGGTTATAAAGAATCCATATTAGAGAGCCAAGGTTCAAATTCAGCAATCTCTCCACCACCTGGCTTCAAACCCGAAAGCGAAGATAAAATGGATACAGACTCAAACCACGAGGTGGATGACAAAGTCACAGTTTTTGTTAGCAATTTAGATTACACTGCTACTGAAGAGGAAATCAAAGAAGCCCTAAAACCCGCTGGGCCTGTCACACTCTTTAAGATGGTTCGTGATTACAAAGGTCGAAGTAAAGGATTCTGTTATGTGCAACTCAGCAGCCCAGTAAGAATTTATTACATGTATATCCTTTACTATGTCTTCGATATCATTCAATTCTGAATATTATTTTCCTTGTTATACGCACGTGAATTATCACTTTCATTTTACCACAGGAAGCTGTGGATGAAGCATTGAAACTAGACCGGACGCCAATAAACAGTCGCCCCATGTTTGTATCTCGTTGCGATCCTAATAAAACAAATAGAGGTAGCGCTTTTAAATATAGTACATCACTGGAGAAGAATAAACTTTTTGTGAAAGGTATAGATATAAATATTTCAACGTTTTATAGTTTTCAAAAAATTCTGCCGAATAATTATACTAAACATAATTGGATAATTTTTTTTCCAAAGGACTTCCGGTTTCCATAACAAAAGAGGATCTCATCGATATATTCAAAGTTCATGGGACATTAAAAGACGTTCGCTTAGTAACTTACCGTAATGGACATTCAAAAGGATTGGCTTACGTGGATTTTGAGACCGTGGCCGACGCTGCTAAAGCTCTTCTGGCTACCGACGGTATGACCCTTCAGGATAAGGTAATCAGCGTGGCTATTAGTCAACCTCCAGAACGTAAGAGACCTCCGGTAGCTGATGAGGTTTCTCAGGTAAAGTCTCTCGGTGGTACTTCCACAAGTAGAAGTACATTTGGCATGCCGAAAACCCTACTGACTATGGTTCCACGTAACGTTAAACCCGTGGCAACGAACGGTAATACCGGTACTTCGGTAGATAATGGTTCGCGCCCGACAATGAATAACCAAGATTTTCGAAATATGCTTTTGAATAAAAAATAACGCACTACCCCATTGAGGATTTAATTTTTTTCTCAGTTCGTGTCCTTGTCCGTCTTCCTAATCGGTCCATGAATGATACGTAGGAACAGCGAGTGGTTGAAAAAGCATTGCTACTATAAAATAAATACCTTTAATGGAAATACAGTCATATATACAGGGCGGACATACGTACGAATTACGTAAATTCACGTTTCTCTAAATGTATCCATTGCAGCTTCATTCAGACTATATAAACCAAACCGAACAGACAACCGCTGTACTGAAGTATACAGGTGCAACATTTGGTAATGACTTTCGGATAGAACGCTGCAATTTAGTCGATTAGCTTCGACTGGTAATTTACAGCGTATTATATTAAATTTAGATCTGTAAGGGTGCGCTTGACGTATTGTGTTTTCTGTGTCTTGGCGGTGCGATCGGTATGCTCGCTGGAGCCAACGATTTTCCAGCTATGAGCCATTGTTTAGCTCTACCCGCGTGATAGTAATACGAATAAAGCAACGCCATAGCAGCCAGCACCACCAAAAGGCACGTACCAGCGATGACCAGGCTGAACATCCAGTAAGGTCCAGACATCTCGGGAACAGATGCTGGTTCCGTTGGAGAAATATCCGACTGTTTTGTCGTCGGTTTTGTGGGAGTTGGACCCATCTCTGGCGTAACTGGTCTTGGCGGAAGTGTCTCTTCATCATCGCCAATAGTCACATCCGCACATGCTCTGAACTCTTCCTGGGGACCACAGCCTACAGCACCTATTGAAACAACGTGTAAAAAGTTATTGAATATTGTTTAATTTATATTTTCTTTGGAAAATGTGTAAAATGCATTACACGTGCAGCATATGCATCGAATACTAATGATAACTGCAATGCAATTGAATCACAAAGTATTTACGTAATAGTTATTATTGATTTGTTAACATTTTTAATAGCACTTTCTAATGCGCCTATCGAATTTCAATAGCTGTTCTTTGTACCGACCTGCTATATTAAATATGGCGGTTCGGATTACAACTCAATTTTATTAACGTACCTGTACCGTTTCCACAATCTCCCCAATTATTACCAGCAACGTATCGCCATTGGAAAACACATTGAGCACAAGTCAGATCATCTGGTAACTTGTAATATGCTTGAAAAACACGATTTCCAGGACCAGGATAGTAACGAGTGGTACCATTGTCACCACGGAGAACACGTTTATCTAGACATTCTTGGGTTACTTCTTCTCCTCGTACTGTCATTGGGCAAACACGGAATTCGAAATATCCATGATGATTAGCTGTCAATTCCACGTGGACTGGAATTATTGAACCAGTTTTGTATCTTCTTACTATAATGCTGTTGCCATACTTGCCACCAGTTTCATGGGCACGTGGCTGACAAATGAAATATTAATTTTTAGTTACAGGTACTATACGTTTATTAATTCATTATGGTAAGGTCACACCATCATCCAGATATCCTTCAAAGGATTAATTCTTAGTGAAGGATATTGAGGATATGGATTCAGTGAAAAATGAATTCTATATACCGCTCGAAGATCCCAAGCGTCTCCACATATTCCACATTTGCCCTTATTGCGTTGCCATTGTCTACTGAAACCTCCACAGTAAGTTTCATGGTCATTGTAATCATGGGGTGTCTCAAAACCATAACGCCACATTGAAGCTCTTGATGGTGGCTCTATCAATCTTCCATGTGATGATACTTGGACGACAAGTATACTACCGATGAATGTCAGGAGAATATGTGTAGAAATCATTGTGATTTATGAATCTGAAATAAAAAAATCATTCTCATGTACTGTTTTCACTGTCAGTCAATTCATTATGCTGGGTGCGTCTTCTCTTTAAAAAAGTGCCCTGCGGAAATTGATCATGACTAAGTGGTGGAAGGATTCAGGAAGAAGATAACGATTGTTCAACAGGAAAGGCGCGAGTCGATAATTTATTCAGGGACAATGGACTCGCTTATCATCACAGACGAAATATTGATTCGTTACCTTATACTGATTCTAATTGGAAAGAAGAGTAACTTGAGTTTTAACGTTCTATGTTTCATTTACGCTATCACTTTTTATTAGTGTTAATTTAACTAGTGTTTATTATTTTCTTCATTTAGCATTTATCATTGGCAATTGTGTAACGAATGAATTTTTAATTTTATAGTTTAATCGATTGACTGGATCGTGACGAACGACAAGGAGAAAGGAACCGTGATAAATGATATTTTTCGAAAGAGAGAGATACGTCGATATAATTGCCACATAAAGATTTGACGGAATAACGAATGACAAGAAGAAGAAGGGTATTAGAAAGCAATGAAATTGATCAGAGACACTACCCCGTGAGAAATCAATAGGAAAATCCGATCGAGCGAATACTTTTTCTTTACGTAAGTTCCTCGAATAATTGATGATCCGATCTGCTCAGGAAAGATTTCTCAATAAACAGGATGATCGGACTTGATCGTGTTCCAGACATTTCGCAACTTCTTTTGTTCATTCATTATTATTATTTGCACGAAAGCTCACAATAGAGAAACATCATGGATGGCACAACGATTCAAAGAAAAATGTTATCTCTAACTATCTAAGATCGTCTATCGGTTTATTTGAATATTTAGCACCGTTAGAGATTAGAGTTTAAGGATGGGTTCGTGTTCGCATCTATCTGGTTGAAGTTGTGCACAAGTATAAAAAAGGTTTCGGTCTTGTGAATAATACATTGCTTATCAGTTTGTATCGTCAAACGAAAAACGTTTAATCATTCACCACTTTTTCGCGCAGGTACATATAATGCTTGGTAATTAAGTAGCCATTTATTAGCTTTCTGCTATAAGCGAGGTAACGCGTCACTACGTGAAAAAAAAAGTTATTTACCTGAAAAATTGTTTGTCAAGAAATAATCAGAATCTATACTAACTCATTGTAAAGTCTAAAAAGAGAATATTACAAGACATTTTTCCGGAGTAAGAGAATACACAAAATATTTTTTAGCGAATAGTTAGTTTCTTAAGCCGGTATAAATGTCTTAAAGCACACTTACTCGAATGTCAGTCGTACTAATTCCCCGTATAATTACAGGATCTCTGCTATGCGGACATATAAACTATATAGCTGATGGAGTTGTGATTCATGAATAACTGTTAGATAAATAACACTTACCGAACTATCAGTTGGTTTAACTAATAACTAAACGGACCATGAGCTAACGAACCTCTTAGCTCAATGTATTATGGAGTTAGACTGGCGGCAATGCCTGAGGAAAAGGCCCGGACACCGTAACCACTCGTCCACGACTGAACTCGACTTTGTTGAACTGAACTCGGCTCCACACAGCGTAGGAGTAGGTCATTAGAACGAGGCGTATGCCCGCATTCGTGATGGGACAGTGTATACTGATACCCACTTTAGTATTTTCTCTAGTATAAAGACGTTCTCTAGGAAGCTATCGAAACGCACTATTTCATCGCTGTACAATTCCTATAGATAAAACGTAAGACACCTAAAAACCTAGGTATTATCTTATTGCAACATATCTTTTGAAATTTTAAATTATCATGATTAAGACTCATCCTAGGATTTCCTAAGTTACACTTGAATAACCATGAAAAAGAAATTTAGTTATCTTTCAATACAATGATAGGACTTGAACTGTATTGAATTGGCTTCATCAAAGGTAGTGATTCATTACTAATTTTTTTTTTTCTATTATCACTAGTTATGTTAACTCGTTTATTTTATTCAAAATACCAGGCTGTTCAGCCCAAACGTCCCATCTGAACACGGTCTTTTCATAAGACTGTAATGGGCATGCTAACTTTAGATGATGCGTTTCTACTGAATAACCCTGCATATAATTTAACGTTGTTGACGAACATTTTTAGTTATAATCCAAAGTATTGTATTATAACAGAATAGGAACTATAGTAGGTGAAATTAAAGTAAGACATTATTCTCTATAATATTCTTATCTGTCCCTTAGAAACGACACGAGTGAAATTCAAGAACCCAGAACGATTTATAGAATGATACAGAAGTACATTATAATAGCACCTACCCAAAAAAGTCTCAGGACTTGTCGCTTTCCCGTAGGAAGAGTGAAACCCAAGATGATATCAATGTCCTCCAGTTAAACAGAAAAGCACTGGCGGTGAGGAAACCGCAAAAGACACTGTCAAGTCTTTATTCCCGATAGAATAACAAGATTTCTTGAAATTTCTATCTCTATAAAATATTTCAGTCAATATTTAGAATATTGACAGGCTTCGATGATTACACGTACCACCACTGATTGTACTCGCACCCCGGAGACCTCAACGCTCCGAATGAGACTCGTTCGTTCAAGATGGAGTGAATCAACCAATGGTGATTCGTGGCTTCAGCGTCTACAAAAAACTTACTTTTATATTAGTATATACAAAGCATAGCCACATGATGGTGGAAGATCTCAATACTATAGTTATAATAAATCTGTGAGAAAATCAAGGCTGAACGAGTAATAGAGAGAGTATTCAAAAATTGTCATTCTGATTCATGCTATAGTGTGGTCTAGTCCAGAAAATATAGACTGTATATTGGATATATACTATATAAACATGAAGTCATACAACCCTGTTGCGACGATATGTGTATACTTATGTATATAGATCTCTAAGGCGAGGCTGGTTACGAAGGTCTACAACCTGGATCATGGACAGGACAATTTAAGGCTACCTTGCTTCAGTATGTGTTTGCCAGTTTATAGAGACTTGAACAGTGTAACCGGTTAACCGGTCTTTCGTTGGGTCCTCCTACGTTACAGTATGCGCACGACCATAACTGTATTGTTTCGGTACCTTATACGTGTTAAGTAACGGATACTACATATATTTAACATGTTCCCACTATTTTTCATACTCCTGGAACCGCAATGGATTTTGTATGCAGATTAATATAGTCACAGTTTAATAATACGCAAATGAGAAATCAGGGTAGATCTTATGATGAGAAACGATTTCTTGAAAATAATGATGAAGATATCTACGATTAATGAAACACACTCGTCCTCAAGTTTCTCAAGATTTTCAGACAACTTTCACTGTAAACGTAATCTCCCTTCATACCTATGCAATTAATACAAATTTGTGGAATGATCCAGCGAAAAGCTACTTTCTTGTTTCTACCTGGAGCGTGTTAAACATTTTTAATCATCCTGAAGCTCTTTCATGAATCGAGGGATAAGAATAAGAAATATTAATATCGATATACCTCATTAATATTTGCTTATTTTAGTTACGTTGAATAATAAAATATTACGCATTAGTGTTAAAGCAGTTGAAATGTTCGAGGCATAGTTTTCTCAGTGAATTGTAACTTTTTCGTGGTAATTGCCTTTATTCTCGCTGTCGTTGGTTGCTCCACATCGGCTCAACCCGTTACTTACTCCTGTCACCTCAGTAATGCGACTCATTGTCGGATGAAAGTTTGCAAGGAATTTCAAGCGGTTCATTTTATCGCATTTCTCCGAGCGAATGAAAACTACTCACTGTAACTATTCAGCTGGTAGCTAATGTAGCGAATGAACCACGTAGAAAAATCATCACAGCGAATCGCATGCGTCTAACTATATTATCATGGGAATGGATGAATCATAAACATGATCCACCAGACCACATAACTGCAGTGAGTCGTGTCCTTCTCGGAAACTTTTCGTTTTTAATTATAATCTTAGGAAATGTAAATGACTGGAAAGGCCTACACACCTAGGAACTCTAGAAGAATTGAAAAATGTATATATAAAGCTAGAAAACATGCCAACGCATAACAGTTTGATTTATTTATTTTATAGTACTTAAATTTCTTTTATACTCTATTTGGGAAAATTTAATTCAGCCGTTTAATAAACTAGTTTTCTTAATAAATTATAAAGTTAAAATTTATGGATGTGATATTCAAAAAGGATTATACCTAATTATTTGTTTACATATATTGCTGTTAGTGTTGGTTTTTACTGCCAACTCAGTTAGGGGTGTTGCCTACTTGAAACATGGCTGATCATTGGTCATGCAGTTTACTGTCAGAGAACTGTCAAACTAACACTGTAACCTATAACTCCTAAAATTCTTTGATTTACTTTATAAAGATTCAAATTATGTCATCGGCCCATTTATCAAGTGGTAGATTAAATATAGGGTTAGTGCAAGAACAAGCGAGAAAACAATTACTGTGTTTGCTTGAGAAATGTGATGGAACAAAGGTTTGTTTTTTGTAAGCTAATATTTAAGATAATATAATATAACATAACCTACGTCTATTTTGATAATATTTAATATTTGATACTATTAGGATTGTTATTAAAATAAGACGTCTATTATCAAACAACTGTATGTATTGTGAAAAATGATTTTAAATAGGCTATCATATGGGATCAATCTTTGGCTGGTCCAATCGGTCTTGTTGCCAAATACAGTTTACTTCAGGAACATGATGTTGTCAAGATGTATCCACTGTATGGAGGCCAATTACCACCAACAAATGTGGCAAATGTTATATTTATCACAAGACCACATTTAGATCTTATGGATTTGATAGCTGAAAATATACACGGGTATGTCATTTTTGTTGACTTAGGAATGTATAAAAACAGTGTTATATTTTTATTTTGTTGTTTAGGGAGGAGGGTAATAGAGTACACAAGGAATTTCATTTATTCTTTGTACCCCGGAAAAGTTTATTGTGTGAAAAAAAATTGCAGAACCGAGGTGTCTTTGGCAACTTCACATTGATTGAAGAATTTTCCTGCGATCTATTTCCATTTGACAGTGATCTTGTTTCAATGGAATTAAGTGGAGCGTTTAAAGAATTCTTTTTGGAAAATGATCCTACGTGTCTTTATCAAGTTGCACAAGCTATTCAAAGCTTACAGAGACTTTATGGAAAAATACCAAAGATCACTGGAAGAGGTCCTGCTGCAAGTAAAGTCTGGGATTTATTGAAACGACTGGATCGGGAAGAAGAAGATATTAAGACAAATAATTCAAAACCAGCCCTTATTGAGCATTTGTTGTTACTGGACAGATCAGTAGATTTACTGTCACCTTTAGTCACACAATTAACGTACGAGGGCCTAATCGATGAAATATTCGGCATCAATAATTGTAAAGACAATTCTGCTTACGTAAATTTTATTTACTACTACTTTATCCATTTCTTATATTTAATGTATTGCAGCCACTGTAAAACTACCTGCTGAGAAGTTTCACGACTCTGATGATTCACTGACTGAAACTACACTGAATAAAAAGGAACAAATTATTTTGAATTCAGGAGAAGAAATCTTTGCTGAAATCAGGTGAATAATAACTGAACTTCGTCTTCTATAATTAATATCTAAAAATAATGTTACGTTTCTATAAGGGATAAGAATTTCAATGGTGTTGGACCAGTTCTTAGTCGAAAAGCCAAAGTGATATCATCACAATTCGATGAAAGACACGGTGATAAGAGTGTTCAAGAAATCAAACAATTTGTAGCCAAATTACCTCACATGATGGCTACGAAAAAATCCTTAGCCAGACGTAGGTATTCTTAAAATCATTTTTCATTGAATAATTAAATCTTTATCTCATTTGTTTTACTTACAGACACAACCATAGCTGAAATGGTAAAAGAAGTAACAGATACCAGCAATTTCCTGGAATCACTGCAAGTTGAACAAGAGTTATTAAATTGCATTGACACAGACAAACCCAATCCATATATTGAAGATCTAATAGCACAACAACAACCGCTCATAAAGGTTTTGCGATTGCTCTGTATGCAATGTCTTACAAGCAGTGGTTTGAAATCAAAATTGGTCGATTACTACAAAAGGGAAATTATACAAACGTATGGTTATCAACACTTGCCAACATTATTGAATTTGGAAAAAGTTGGATTATTCCGTGCTCAACAATCCGTTATACATTACCCTGTGCTGAGGAAAGCCTTTCGACTCACTGTCGAGGATGAAAGTGAAATAACGCCAAAAGATATTAGCTACGTCCATTCTATTTATGCTCCGTTAAGTGTTCGTTTAGCCGAGCAGCTTGTTCGCCCTGGTGGTTGGCAAGGACTTCAAGATGTTCTTGGATGTTTACCCGGCCCTGCCGTGAACAGCGTTTCTCATAGTACAACTACGACTACTACAAGAAGTACAGGACTTTTATTTTAATAAATATTTAATATCGCTGATTTCTCCCATTTGTGAAATACGCAAATTCTTTTGTATTGTCTTACAGGAAATTCGATAAGTAGCGAGATTTCGAATTCAGAACCATCCAAATTAGTTTTGGTCTTTTTTATTGGAGGATGTACATATGCCGAAATTTCAGCTCTTCGATTTCTCTCTCAGCAAGAAGACCGTAAGTTACATTAATATCCGTATACAGATTTAATATTCTCAGAGTGTAATATCTGCTGAATATCCTTATATCCTTTTTTTACAGTAAACGTTGAATTCGTGGTGGGAACAACGAAATTAATTAATGGAAATACATTTTTGACTTCTTTGATGGAAGATTTGGAGAGCAATCAATAAATGTGATATAAAATTTTGTATAATTTTTATGCTCACGATATCAATACCAATATCTATTACGATCCTGACAATATAGTTTAGTGAGTGTAATGTTGGAAAAAGAAAAATAACAATACTGTATTAAATGTGGAATTGAAAATGATATTTATATTTCCATCAAATCACTGCATACTTTAAAATCGGGTCTAAATCTTGCCGGTATAGAAGAGAATTTTCTTGTAGACCGTCCTGGATAGGGCTGGGCCAGGCAGGCCCAGAATAAAGGCGTTTCAAGTTATGGAAGTGACCGCGTGGCGGCGCCATCTATCATCAATACACGGCCGCCTCTCGCTCGGTAGCCACGGGTGAAAAGGCGTCAAAAACTTTGCGAATTCTCGTGTGTCCGGTGCCGTCGGGTGCCGTATTGTTGCGTCGTCAGCGGCTTATTCCTCGCGTATCGTGGCGTGCGTGTACGTGCGTGCGTGACACGTACGGGGCGTGTGCTTTATCCAGGGGCCAGGGTGTTCGGAGCAGGGCGTCTTGAAAAATCAGTCTGGCCAAGTAATATGCCTTGGAGATCGGCCGGACTCGGAATCAGGAGCTGAACGTTGTCCGAGGAGAGTATTCGGAGTGGCGCGCATGCTTCCGTGCACACTCTCGCCATTTTGGAGGTGAATATTATTTTTGCCAGCGTCGCTCTGGTCGCGCCAACCCTTTTACATCGTCCACTTCCCTTCGCACCAGGTCCTCCATTGGCATGCTTACGGACAGGGTCAGCGGGACCGTTGAGGACGACTAGTTCATCACTCTCTTACCCTGTCGCCATCCTCATCGCCACCGCCACCGTTACCGCGGCTCCACTTTCGGAGACCCAACCCTCTTTACGCCCGCATTTCTCGACACGAAACTCTCTCGCAACCCTCTGCTCTTTCTCTTTCCTTGTTTTTTCTTCTTTCTCCTTCTCTTTCTTCCTCATAGAACTCACTTCCTATTTGTGCTTGTACTACTATCTTTCAGTAATATTTCTCTCCCTGTCTATCCTTTCTCTTTCTTTATTGCTTTCTCTCTAAGCTAATTTTCCTTGCTTCCCTTCTTTCGTCCTTCCTTCCTTACTGACTTCCGTTTTTTTCCTCGTTCCGCTTTTTCATCATTTTACAAAACCTGCTGCTGGTACACCTGAAAAATCCTATTAGAGCACTAATTTTGAATCTTTATTATTTACTCATGGAGATTTTTTCACTTAGGAATAAGAATAATTTCATTGTTAGGACGATCTTCAACACGACAGAACGTTTCCTCGTCGGTTCTCGTCAGGATATGTGTCACTTTGGTACGAATGACGTGAGCAACGCATAACTGCACACAAGTACATGTCAGTTCACTTATTATGTAGAAAAATGTTTTTCTTCCTGAAGATCTTCTAATACTTTAAGTGGACTTTTGGCATTCTATTAGTTAAGGTTGTGATGTGCTATAATTGTCAAAGCAAGTTTAATCCTCTGTAAAGCTGGTACAGATTTTTGGAGTAACTGTCATTGCGGATAACCAAACTTTGACATTTTGCAATGGTATTCAATGTGGAATACAAGAGCAATTTCATGGTTATTTGGAACAGAAGTAGATTATCGATAGTCACTAACCCCCCTTCATAAGCATACGATTACTATTTGTTGTTTCTGTTCGACAGTGTTTAATATAAGAAAACAGTTCCTCCTTTCTTGGACATGTGTTCATCACAAAACAATTGATTAACACATAAACTGGTTATCTTCAAAACTATGTGTTTATCTAGAACTGACACATTTATGTAATTGAAAACTCATAATTATGAGTCATTAGACATAGAATATTTATCAATATATTTCATGAATTTCTCTGTCAGTCGTTACATTCAAGGAATAATGTATAATGCAATTCCAAAATGCTCAGCAAATTATTAATGGGCACTTTGGTTATTTGCATGTAATCAGGATGTCCACTAACTGTCATAATACTAAAATTTCATATCTCATTCATTAGCGTGTCAACGCAAAGTCTTCAAATCGAAATATTTAATTATCCGAAAACGATAAGTACCTCCCCCTATTATGCTACACCAAAACAAGAATAGGTACATTCAAAAATTTACTATCAGTACAACGAGAATGATTGTTTACTTTATTGCATACAGATAAGCAGGGATACGACGATACTCGTGGTACTAGCAGCGAATTTTGGAACATATTCAATATGAACGAATGGTACATGAACTATTTTTCACACGTTTCATGCATACCGATCGATGTGTGGCGGCAAATAAAACTATGTCCTAATCAAGAGTATTCAGTTAGAGTCATGAAGAATTATTCATCTCAATGAATTCGCATATAGGTCATGTACAAGATGGTATCTCTTGTGATTTAATACAGATTGAATGATGGCTTGGGGGACGGACTGACAGAGGATTTACCAGGATCGGAGGAGGATCGTCGAGGAGGAAACGGAAGGGACGATAGGAAAGCGCCGAGTGTGGAATAGGCCTCGGCCTTCCATACGTAAACTGCTTTACTATGCCGGCTGTTCCAAGGCCTGGCAGTCTTAAGGATCCAGAGATCGCTGAGCTGTTCGAGAAAAGTGATCCAGAGAAGATATTCGAAGACCTACGCGAAATTGGGCATGGTAGCTTCGGCGCCGTTTACTACGCACGATGTCTCGTCACCAAAGAAATTGTTGCCATCAAGAAGATGTCCTACCTAGGAAAACAGACTATGGAAAAGTGGCAGGACATTCTCAAAGAGATACGATTTCTCAGGCAACTCAATCACCCTAATACTATTGAATATAAAGGATGCTATCTCAGGGACCACACTGCCTGGGTAAGTTCATCGGAGAACGGACTTCCGTTTAATGATATCCGGAAGCGACAAGAACGATATTATTTTATTATAATATGGCTTGCACTCCTGTAATGGTAAGAATATATCTTGTGGATTATAGCTAGTGATGGAATACTGCCTCGGCTCCGCGTCTGACATCATTGAAGTTCATAAACGACCATTGAAGGAGGACGAGATAGCCGCCATTTGTGAAGGAGTCCTACGCGGGTTACATTATCTTCATTCTCTTGGTCGAATTCATAGAGACGTCAAAGCGGGAAATATTCTACTTACAGAAAATGGTACTGTAAAGCTGGCTGATTTTGGATCAGCCAGTATAAAATGTCCAGCCAACAGCTTTGTGGGTACTCCATATTGGATGGCACCTGAAGTTATCCTGGCGATGGACGAAGGACAATACGACGGGAAGGTGGACGTCTGGTCTTTAGGAATTACATGCATCGAATTAGGTACATATACTGAATAATAATATTTAATAGCTTAATAATATTATAATGTGTTATGTAATTTTATTGTACACCTTATAATATTACAGCCGAACGAAAGCCACCCTATTTCAATATGAATGCCATGAGCGCCCTATATCATATTGCCCAGAACGATACACCGACTTTGAATTCGCCTGATTGGACGGATGTCTTTTGTCACTTCGTCGAAGTATGCCTTACCAAAAGTCCTATGGAACGACCAACTTCGGGGAAACTGCTCTCAGTGAGTATTGCTAACTACTTTGGCTCGTCGAGCAAACCGGAGGATAGCTTGTCTTCCAGCAATTACAGCCCTATCAGTATGAGAGCGTCTTATCTCGGAAACCGAAATCTTCCAGCATCAATTCGTGACGAGGACGAGATCACCCCAAGTTTTAATAGATCTTATCCAGAGAACGAAGGCTGCGGTCAGGGAGTTGGACAATTTAAACTATAGAAAGATGAAGAAGATCTTGATGATCGACACCTGCGAGACTGAGAGTACTGTAGGAGATGGTGACGGTAAGTTATTTAATAATGCTTCTTACATTATATCGCATTTCGCAATAGAGCACATACATTCAATTGAATTCTGCTCGCGACGCAGACACTCCTGATGAACAAACAGGTGGGGACAGTAGTAAGAGCAATTCCATTACGTCCGAACATTCAATTCACTCGATGGGCGTTTCGGCAAGCTCTCAAAGTTCCTCCACGAATAGTCTACCACTGCCGAACGCAGATCCTAATGATTATTCCACGGGGTCTGTCAGAAATCGACACAAGGTTTCAGCCGGCGTTACTGCCAATCTTTTGGAGCATGGCGCGAATAATTTTGCCACAATTAGAACGACGTCCATCGTCACAAAGCAGCAGAAGGAGCACATGCAAGAGGAGATGCACGAGCAGATGAGCGGTTACAAGAGAATGAGGAGGGAGCATCAGGGAGCTTTGGTGAGTATCTTGACCGGATTCTTCGAAGCGTACATCACTACGAAAGGACACATTAGCTACGGTTTTACGTTTTTGCTACGACATTGTAAACAGGTCAAACTTGAAGAACGCTGTAAAATGGAAATGGAATCACATAAGCAACTCTTGGATAAAGAGTATGAGACGCTACTGCAGCAGTTCAGCAAAGAATTGGAGAAATTGCAGTTCAGGCACTTGCAGGAGCTTGAACGTAAGCTCAAACAGAATCAAAATGCCGAGAAGAAGCTCCACAAGGAGATTACTAGCAGGCAAGAGGCTGATCGTAAAGCCTTGGAAACTCAGCAGAAGCGCGAATACAAGGTAGTATCCTTTACTTATTTGTAACTCCTTCACTAATACAGAGTACATGAAGAACCATCACTTTGTATCTCGTGTGAAGGCATACAAGGAACGATGGAAGAAGGAACTATCACAAGACGAGGTAACTCCAAAAAGGCAACGTGACGCCACCCTCCAGAGTCAGAAGGATAACCTGAGACAAATGGAAGCTCAGGAGGAGCAACGACTCGCGCGAGGTCAAAGAGAATATCTCGATTTGGAAATTCGAAAATTCCGCAGAAAAAAATTACTTATCTTTCACAGTCTCGAACAGGAGCTCTTACGAGAGGTTCGTAAAATCCTCCGTAAATAAATGTGATATTTATTTTATCGTAAATAATAAAATATCTCATATTCCATTCAGGAACTGAATAAAAGACAGCAACAACTGGAACAGGCTCATGCCATGCTACTGCGACATCACGAGAAAACGCAAGAACTTGAGTACAAGCAACAAAGAGCCGTTCATGCTCTTCGGGAAGATCAAGTTCATAGGCAACACGCCACTGAATTGTCAAACCAGCAAGACTATATGCAAAGGGCGGAACGAGACTTGCGCAAGAAGCATGCACTTGAACTGAAACAGCAGCCTAAGAGTCTCAAGGTACCTCAAATATTTAATAAAAAATATCAATTTTTAACAATGAAATCACTATGATGTTTTATTTCGTGCTTACAGCAAAAAGAAATGCAGATACGAAAACAATTTCGGGAAACCTGTAAAATCCAAACACGTCAGTACAAGGCGCTGAAGGCTCAAATACTTCAGACTACCGCAAAGGATGAACAAAAAGCCGTGATCAAAAAGATGAAGGAGGAACAAAGACGAAAGCTCGCTCTTCTCGGTGATCAATATGAGCAGAGCATCGCTGAAATGCTTCAGAAACAAAGCATTCGACTTGATGAGTCGCAGGAAGTCGAGTGTCGTCACCTTAAGGTCAGTATTCTTTAAAGTTAGTGCTCAACAGAAATTGTCATATGATGCATGAAATATTTATACAATATTATGACTGTTAATAGGAGAGACTAAACTATGAGCTAGAGATTCTCATGGCATATCAGTCAAAAAATAAGATGCAAGCTGAGGCTCAGAGGAATCGCGAGAGACGCGAACTCGAGGATCGTGTATCCGTGAGACGAGCGTTACTGGAGCAGAAGATGGAACACGAGACTCAGGAGTTCCTTCAGGAACGTAGCGAGAGGATTCGTCTTCTTCATGAAAGGCAAGAACGAGAACTTCAACAGTTCGACGAGGAAAGCGCAAGAATCGGATTTAGGTGAGTCGTAATACAATAAAATATTTTATATTTTCTTCTCACTAGTCATCCGTTACTCGTAGTTTTATTAATAGTTATATTTTGATGTCGTTTCAATATATTTAAATATTTTCATCTGCTAAACATACAGAGTGAATATGGTACAAGGGAAAATGTACAACATGGATGTTTCTACACCTTGTTTCAGTGCACTGGCGATAGCCGAAGCATCGAAAGAGTCTTATCCAGACGACGAGAGCCTGAGCGGCTCGATGTTAAGTCTGGCTCACAGTAATAGCTCGACATCCTTTCCCCCTAATAATTACTAATCCTTAATTGTTAATTGTAATGATGTATGTTTGCCTGCAAACCGCGCATATCGAACTGCAGAGCTCTGGAACGTTCGTTAACTTATTCAGACCAGAAAGGAAGTGATGTCTGGCGCGTGTAACAGCGACCGCACTTTGTGAAATGGTAAAATGAACGGAGCGAAAAGCAAGGACAAGTAATTGAGAGGAAATTATTAGCCGCATGAAGTCTGTCGGGAATGCGTATTGGATACGATCTTTGCAACAAGATATAATAGAAGGATAAACAAGAATGAATGACACTCTTCGTAATGTAAGACAAAAGAAAGAAACGTCCAATTTCCACTGATGGAAGCATAAGTCTCTTTTAACGGTCGAATCTGATAGTCTTCCATAGGGAAAAAGAAATGAACAAAGAAACACTATCGAGAGCTAATGCATCCCTCCAATATAATGAAAATACAAATAACAAATCCGATAGCGCCACTCGCCAACGAATTCTTTCATTCCGCTTACACAGTAAACAAGAATAAGGACAAGCAAACATTCGATATACTCTCTGACACTATGTATCATCCTCATGAATCGTTAAACAAAGAAATATCCTAGACAAAAAAAGAAATGCGCTCAATGGTGCAATCGCGTATTCATCCAGTACACATCCCGATACCGTGCTCTTAATTATTAGACCATACTGTGACTCTTCGTTCCCTCGTTTCTTGGAACTTTGCAAATTTTCTTTGTTATATATTATATATATATTATATATATCCTATTATCATATTATAATATTAATTAATTAACTAATTAAATAATCAATTAAACGTCAGCTGATTGTGACAGTTTTACCATATGGTGATATACATATACGACTGATCATTAGACACTTTATGGTAACTCTTCTTATATGTCTGCCGAGAAAAATGTAGAATTATGGATTGAAATCAGATAGCTATATACGTTTTAAAGGAAGTTCGTTTCTTCATAATAAAATTATTTAATATCGCTGTGATGGATCAGTCGATCGGTTCTGTCACTAACTGATACAGAGTCGATCGATGCCGATCACTCGTTGATTGTTTTGCGATTCGGACCAAGAACCGTATTCGTTGTTAGATGTTTAACGATTTTTCCCCCACTCGATCTCCACGTGATTCCTTAAGAAAAACAAAAATTCAAAGATCAAATTATCGTTTCAAATTGCCAAATTCCTATTAGCAAAGAACAAATTTTATTAATCGCTCACTTATTCGATAGGAAGTGCAGAAATTTTAGTGCAATATATTATTATTATTACTGTGTTATATAATGTATCAGATATTTCGATACGTCTTTCGGTGTTTCAGCCAAATTATTCCAAAGCACCTGATACTCGTTGAGTACTTATCGCTCGAAAAGTTTGAATAATTGCCAATATAAATGTGATCTGTGATCGAGCCCGAGAAAAATCGTGCGCGTCCCCTATGTCAGCCCATGACTATTCGGGATCTTATAAAGCTTGTACGATATTTATTGGATGATTCTCGAATTATGTGTTCAATTATTGTGATATGGATGAGTTTACGCGTGCCAGACTGTGTAAGTCACTTATGAACGTTGACAGAGTTGAGAATGTCTGAACTAATGAAAACGAGAACGGAGCGATAATGAAATTGTCAAGTTTATGTGTTCAAAAATGTCGTTGTGATCGGTCAATAGAACAAAGCGGAAGTGGATAAGAAAAATGAAAAAGAAAGTGTCACAATCAACTGGCCTGACTTGGATATCATTTTATAGTGAAGCGAAATGTACATATACGAGATACACGACACGAATCGTAAAGTACTAACCGTTAATAATTCAAAAGTGGAAATGAATAGTGGTTAAAAAAGAATGGCCGTTTAGAGGGAAGAACCTTCCATACGTCTCGTGTATTAACGTTCGTGTACGAAGTCCGAGAGAGAAAAAGAGAGGCAATGTGAATCAGTGGGTAACCAGTAAGAGAAATGACTACCTTAGATTATTTTTTATTTAGAATTTCATCTCAGTTCGAGCACAAGTCTCCTTCGAAATAGTTGATTAGATTTTGCGAAAATTATAATTCTTCATTATCATGCGTCAAGAGTTTTGAATGGTCTCAATGATTCTTCTGTGTCCTCGAGGGTGACTCGAGTATTACCATTTTATTATTTTTTTTTCTTGCACGATAACGATAACTATGACAGTACAAAATAACGCCATGAATACGACGAAACAATACCATGAGTATACAATGAAGAGTACGATCCGCGGTATGCACCGAAATATTATTAATACGGAGTGAATGTAAGATTGACGGTTTTCTTTCACTGGCGAATTCTTTTAAATCGACATATTAATTCGTCTCGATTATATATTTCTTTTATATGCTTTCGTAATGAATTAAAACGAGGCCATGCGTCTTTTTGTTGATGTTTTTGTATTTGAGTGGCTCCATTGTATGCGAGTAGAATTATATGTGAGAAATATTCAGGACCCAGCGTTGCATGAGAGATGTGTTGGGTGATTTACGATGAAACTTCATTAAAGAAAGAGAAACAAAGGAAGTAAAATTGAATGAAGACAGTAGAAACATAAAGTATCGCCGAGCCTCTATTTAATTCGCTGTAAAATTGCCAAATAAAGCTCCAAAATGTTTCTTCATTCCTGCTTTGAGGTACGATGCGTCATGCGATTTTCTTGTGAAACGTTTGTACCTTAGCGTTAATGAAAATTGTGCGAATAACTGTAAAGGGAAAATTAAGAAAGAAAAAGAAAAAAAGAAGTGTCTCTTAGTCTATATATATATAATGTGGGAGTTATTAATACATAGGCCAAGAAATAACGATGGACGATCGGATGAGAGTGTAGCTTGCGAATATTTCTCTCTCTCTCTCCCTCTCTCTCTTTCTCTCTCTCTCTCTCTCTCTCTCTTTCTCTCTCTCTTTCTCTCTGTCCTACAAGGACTAAACTATTGTGCTTTTTACCAAAATGGTTACACGCGAATTTTCCGTATGCGAACCCTCGATGTATCGTTTGCCGCCTCACGAGATTCGTTAATTAGTAATTGATTTACTCAAGACCTAGCAATAAATAATTACTAATAGCAAGGCTGTAATACTAACTGCTACGACATCTTATATAAAAAGTGAAAATAAAGCAGCGAGATTTTTAACGTACGTGGGAAATCCTCGAGCGATGTGACACGAACTCTCACCGGAACCGGCTGTTTCCATGGTGCAAGAAAATTGAGGAAATGAAATGGAAAAGCGACGTGCCGCTGAGAAGTGATTTTAAAGACAATGCCAATCAATTTAGTGAGGTGTATTAATTTTATTGGAGGAAAGATAGCAGAATGGTAACTTGCGATGTTGCCAATCTTTTTTCTTCTTTTTGTAAATACTCGCTCGCAATCTTAGGAGATTTCGGCGACATATGACACAGCGAAAACATTTCCTGTTCGTTTGGAAGAAAAATAATGGAAAATTATAATTATCGGCTTGACCTACTATAGACGGGAAGGTTCACATGAGAACTCAGCAATGTTACGCTTTCGATGCAGTCTCCGGCTTTAAAACTAGGCGAATTGTCATTTTTTATTTGTTCTATCGATTATATGTATGTTCGTTTAGTGACAAGGAAGTCTAGAAAGTTTAGTGAAACTCGATGGAAAGAATGAAAAATCTAGGACGATTCTCTACTTGTGTAATATTTTGTGTATGATGAAAATGTTACTACGTGGTATGGACTAATATTTGGGAACACTTCGGCATGACAAGATACATAAGATACGTAATATATGAATATTAAACAGTATCGATACGATTATTAATAATCTTTGTATTTCTTGTTTATGTCGAGCCAAAGACGTACAAAAGTTCCCTTTATTGAAGGAACAATAATTTGATTTACTTCTAGTTGCATTTTTATAAAAGTAGACAAGGTTTTCTTCATTCCAATTGGCTATTTGCCTGCTAATTTTCTTTTTTTCACTTTTCATTGCTTCCTTGCTTTGCTTTGTATTCTTTGTTTCTTGTATTTTTCTATTGCGTCTTCCAATTTTTGAGGAGAATATAGTCACTGTTCAAGACAATTGATGCTCACCGCATCGAAACTCTTGAATAATGAAAACAAACGAATCGTTGAGCAAAAGATTGAGAGAAAGAAAAAGAATTTGTCGTCGAAGAGTATGCCGAAGCGTTACCTAAGGAAAAGTAATCGTGGGCGATGCATGAATCGTAGTGAGCGAAGATCTGCGATGAATAATCTGCTCACGCGTAAAGAAAAAGGAAAAGAAAAAACACTCAATTATAACATTAACTAGGTACATGCAAGTATAGATAAATATTCTCTATTATTATTATATAAATATATTATATAATATACATAAAAATTAAACTAAAGAAAACCAATACCTTCGTAGCGAATAACCAGTCGAGAGAAGATGAAGAGCAACGCACGCATCGCGAGCGCAAGAACTTGCAATCGGTCTTAATAATTATAATTATTACGGTAATTAATTTTTTTTATCTTTAAGTTTAGGTAGAGTATAAATACATTTTTTAACTAAAATGATGGCTGGGGGAGAGCGAGTCTAGGCTGCAGTTCCTGAACGTGTGAATTTCAGGTTCGGCGCGAGCAGCTGTGAACTGTTCAAAGCCACTATGCTGATTAGATAATAAAAATTGAAAGTATCAAATCACAAGAGACATCTCTCTCGAAACCTACTAATCTTTTATGTATTTTCCGAATTCCTCTAACAATATTCAGCTATACTTACAGTTATTTATCACTGTGGCATTTATCTGCTTATAATACCGTTCACTAATTCGATATTTACATTTACGTTATTAGTTGCTTATAGATTATAGAGGAAAATGAGAAGCACCGTTCTAGAATCAAGTATATAGATCTGTATATTTTCCTACATAGTTTACAATTATCTTGTGTGACAAATTCGACACATGATACGAAATTCATGGACTTGTATAGAGTCCGGACTTTGAACCAAAGTTTGGGAGTCCAGTAACCTGGTAAAATGCATCTTCCTTTTTCGTAATCTGCATGATAAAAAAGAAAATACTCCGCCTCTTCTATTTCTGTCCCTGCCTTTTGTTATTGTTGCATCTAGACGACACCACGCGTATCGTGTAGCGTGTATTTGTTTCCTTTTTTTTCTTTACATTATCTTCAGACACTAATGAAGTTCATAATATTTATACAAATGCATACCAAATTCATAATAGCTAGAAAGTTACTTTGTAGGAGAGAATGAGGTCGGATTTAAAATGCGACAATGCATTTCACGAATTAATGGTACGGTATACGCGACACACTCGTCCCAACCTGGTGATCGCCATGCACTTTCACGAGTTTCTTTGCGGGATTGAAGATCCTTATAACCTTGAGAAGAAAAATTAATGTTTAATATTGAATGCACATGAACAATAGAAAACAAATTAATGGAACTTACACCAGATATGATGAACATTGTAGAGTCGCCCAATTTGAGAAAAGAAACCAGCAAAAGCTTCATTATTGTTACGTCTATAATTTATAGCTCTTGCCCAGTTATTTCCCCACTCTATCATTGTGCCAGGCTTCAAACTGTAACTACGGATCTCATATTTATTGGCACCTTCCCGTTTTACAATCTGGGGCCAGTAACTGAATGCTAATAAATACTGAAGATGACGAGACCTTAGATAATTTCCCCTTTCCTTGAGCAAACGTTGATAGTCCTAAAAGTACAGATTGATTCAGTTTGTCCAAAGTTCACAAAAAATATAAGTTTAATGACATCTGAGAGGACATACCGCATCCTTGGAAAACAGAGCTTGGGCACGATCTATGCGTTCAAAACCTCCAGTATATTGCCACAAATGGAGAGCCTGATCAAGATCTCCAACTTCTACAGTCCATGATCCCACCAATTCACAATTCAATTCACCCTTTTTGGAATGAATGAAGTTAACATTTTCTTCACTGAAAATTAAACATGAAAAAAAACATTAGGTATTGCTCTTTAGATGATAATGCAATGTCTTATCTAAATGGCAATTGCGTTTATCTCAATTGACTGTCCAACAAGAGGTCAAATAACATTCAAACAAAATCTAATCCTGCAACGCGTTATCTAGATTATGTCATTTTAATGAAATTGAATTCTATTTACTTCTATAGGGACAGAATTTGGTAATGATTCAGCAACTAGTACGCGGCCTGAATTAAACCTGGTTAAAAGTCCATTGTGATGAAGGTCACGTCCAGAAGTACTCACTAGTTGGCTAGATATTTATCGATGGAGTCAGGACGGATATTGTGTGTGTTCAGAGCATAAATGACCTCCTTGTCGGAGAGCATCCGCGAATGCGACTCCTTGGTAGGTTCTATCTTTCTCACAAGTAATTTGCTCAGCCATCCTTCGCTTAAATCTTGACGTTCAGACGACCTTGCCACGAATCTGAAAGAGGGTACTATAGTCTGCTAGATGAAATGAAGTCTGTGCACATGTAAGAATTAATACACGATTCATAAGATGTAGGATAAAGAATATTAAAGAGGAGGGACAACAACATTCTACAAGTCATACCTGACCGAGGACAAGGCCGGTAAATTCGCCTTGCCGATCACCGGCTGAAAAGCCCTGAACCTTCTTCCCAGAACGGCGGCCATTCTTATTGGAGCTTCTTCGACAAGTTTTTACTCAAGTTCCTCCAATCAAAATAAGGATTAGTTCTAGCGGGCGCCGAGCCGCAATCGTCGTTCTCGTCGTGCTTGTACGTCGCGACGCAGTGAGACGATCCCTCGGCAAATTGTGACGTAAGCCACAATTTATTTTTATTCATAATCTCCGAGTGTTGCTTTCCCGGCCCCTCCTGAGATAACGGATTTGAAGTTTCCCCCGAACTGTTGTCGCGGGCTGTGTTTAAAGGATGACAATCTTTATTTATCAACTCACTCGAGACGCACCTTTACTACGTAACGCATGCGCTACTAATTTGAGTTTAATTTTGAAAATGTCCGCGTTCTATAGACATTCGCCAACTTTTAAAATTACTTTTACATTTATATATGGGCATTAGTGGTACGAATGCATGATTGATGTATTAAACGTTTTAGTTTACTTCGTAAATATAGAATAAAATTCCATCGTTGTAACTGTTTTCATGAGTTTCTTAATTAATATAAGCACGGAACTACACAATTCGATACAATGCGAAATCATTATTTCTTTTAAAATCATTCTATTTTACCCAACTGTACCCAACCGATCCTCGTTTGAATTGTGTGGTTCGTGCGTCTCTACCGGTAAACGCCATTATCTGAATTATCTCACTAGTTGCAGTGATACAGAGTTGCTTTTGCCACACCCTTTATTATAATATACATTTAATATTAATTACTTGTATTTACATTTTTTTTCCTTCTTTTAATACTTCAGATTGTGACTTATACAAGGATCATTGAATTACGCAGTCATGGATAAGAGAAATTTAAGGCTAAGAAATAGCTTATTATTTCCATCAGCCAGCCAAAGATCAAATAGTCAAATTTCCACTAGACAAACTAGTCAGTCATCAATGAGGAGTGAGAAATCTACTGGATCTTGTATGCAAAAGTCACTCTCTATGAAGCGAAAGAAACCACAACTGGAATCACCAAATGCATCTAGTGATGAGAATGCTGAAACTTCTTCAACCTGCAGTCTCTCTCCAAAAAGGAAAAATACAAGGAGCACTCTGTCACAGGCAAAGTTAAGGACACTTAGCGATACAGATCCTAATTTGGTTGATCCAACAGCTGTCTCTACACCACACAATAAGCATGCCACACAAGATACTATTCGGAAAAGCCAATCCCAAGCAAATGCTAATAATCTCTCCAATGAAAATAGTAAATTGACTTCTCAAACACCAGTTAGAGTGACAAGATCATCTCAGTCTCGACTTCAGCTTTCTGTATCACCTGAAAACCAGTTGGATAATGAGCTCATCAGATTTTTTAATTTGTCAGGAATTACTCTTTCACAGAATGACAATCCACATGTACTTAGTAAGGATTTAATGATGCATTTATTTATGCAGTACATGGTATCACTAAGGCACTTATACAAGATTCTATTCATGTGTTTTCAGATGATGATGCACCTACAATAAGACAAAAAATAGAAACTCTATTTAGTACTCAGACCTTTAAGGTGAAAACAATATTAAGCCAGTGGCAAAAATATATTGAAAATGAAGATAATCTTCAGAAGAGCTTAAACAATACTAAAATGATTAGTGAACAGGATGCATTTGGAGATTTAAATAAAACATCTCTTGTTAGAATTTTATTACAAGTGCCTTTGCTTCAAACAAAAATTATTAATTTTCTCCTGGAACGACTTACAGAAGCTATACTTGTAGCGTAAGAATTCGTAAATTTCGAATGAATGTTTTGTAATAATTAAAGTTGTAAGACTGAATATAGGGTGTTAAAATCATATATTTTACTTACAGTGACTCTCCAGATGATGTACCTTGGTGTGGCTTAATGCTGCAGCAGTTCCGCTTCTTAGAGGAAATTTTAGATGTAGATAATCTCACAGCTAAGCTTGAGGAACTCTTAGAATCATGTCCTACATGGTTTCAACGTGAATTAATATTATTCTTACCAGATATCATTATTGATTCGCAACATTATGCTATAGCAGAGATCCTCATTAAATCACTGGAATCTAATCCTGAATTAACTAATGCAATTTTGGAATGCATAAGCAATTTAACTCTTGGCAAAGAGTATATGGAGGATTTGCGTGACAAAGTTCTAAATACTTTAAAAAGCCAAGTACATATGGATATGCTACCTGCAGTGATCAAGTAAATCGTACTTCAATTTCTTCAAATTAACAAACCAAAAGTTAATAGAATGTTATTTTTATGAGGACTTGGTCATCTTTAGGTTTGTTCTTACGGATTGTACTACTGTGGAGTCTTGTAAGAAAACACTATTAGCATTACGTGTGCTGGAGATGCAACCTCTAGCAGGTGAAAAATTGGCTGATTGCTATACGAATCAAGTACTCATTATGAACGTCTTGAGGACAAATATATTGATATCAAAAAAGATGGCCCAAGCAGCAATACAAATATTGAAGAGTGGTAATTCAAAGCCAATGCCTTTTGACATAATGTTGCTGCTACTAATATTCCCTACAAATACAGTGAAAAAAAAAGAGATTGAAACTATTTTAAAGCATTATATACGAGTAGGTTTGTATAAAGCCAGCCTACTCAACATTTTCTATAATGATTTTAAAGAGGTAAGGGGTTAAATCATGAGTCACGTCTTCTATTAGATTATGCATAAATCTTTATTTATGAATAACTACAGGTCGCTAGAGAATTACAATCAATGGCAATGAAATTAGCCAGCATCCTTCTAAGTATGGAGGATCGAGTATACGTTGACTTTGCCATGGAATGGTTCAGACTCATGTTCGCCAGTCAAGCAGATGCTGTCTATAAGCAACGTGAGATCATTGAAAAAATAATTCTCCTCACAGGAAATTCTGGACATGTGTCGAAGAATGCATTTGCGGTTCTCTGCAAGATGTCCGAGAACGACGAGGATCGCAAATATTTACAGACACACTGTAATCACCTAAGCATCCTCTTGGAGAAAATGGATAACTTGAGTTTAGAGGAAGTTGCCATGTTGAATGATCTCTTGCATGGATTGTGCATGAGCTCGAACACAACAGCTGATAATTTGAGGGACGACCTATTTATACTCCTGCGGAAACAATTATCTAATACAAAACCTCTGTAAGACGCATTATCGATAATTTAAAAAAATTATTCTGTTAGAGAAATTTAATGCTTATTTTTCTAGAATGAAATGTAAAGGTGTTCTGAGTGCTGTAATGGCGATTAAACATTTAGCAGGAAATATGGAAACAACGGGACAAGCTACAGAAATATTTAGTGGGTTTATTTGATACTTTACTGCTTTTCTAATTATTATACAATTACAGTATATGTTTATCATATAATTTTTTGACAGAACAAGTTGAAATAGCTGTGAAAAATTGTCCAAAATCAACAGCGTTGTTTTATGACAAACTGGCGGAGGTCATAGCAGCTTCTCAGAACATGGATCGTGATATTCTTAATTATTTTACGTCTCACTTTGAGAATCTTTTCATTGAAATATACATGATTGATAAAACTAACTATAAGTAAGTATTACTAACATTATTATTTCAATATTCTGATGTGGATAATATTGACAGCGGGGATCTCGTACCTAAATTTGATTTAAATGAATCGAATGATGATGCACAATCCTGCGTCATTAAAATCAGTGAGGGCAAATATGGTGGAACAATTTTGACATTGTTCCGTTTACTCAGAACATGTTATATGATTGCATATAATGGAGATTTAAAGCATATAAATATGCTTCTGGGATGTGGCATTCTGATGCCTAATAATTTGGACTCACCTGAGCCAGAAGTGATTGATCTTGTTATACACTGTATTAACTGGTAATTCATCAATGGAATCTAATAATATGTAGATACAGGAAAACAAAGCTTTTCAAACGAATTATTATGGTGCAGGTTTCGGGAGGTGATAAACGCCTTTGTGAAGGATCCCGATCCTCTTATGCAGAAACAAGTTTTACAGCGACTTGATGATCTGATTAATCTGCAGGGAGAATTGCATACACTTATTACACTGTGTGATACACATTATCAGCCACCTCCTTGTTATTTTCATTATTTCCCGGCACCGGAATTTGAACGCCTTAAGAAAGGAACTAGAAGCAAAGGAAAAAAAGCTAGTATGGATAAATCTAGCTGCGTGGCTGATTGGCAATCCTGGCAAATGGGTTCTTCATTGTGCCTTAAAAATCCTGCATATTTCCGACGTTTAGAAGCTAAAGTAATAAATAGCATGCAATACATTTTTTTTATAAAACTTGAAGACTTTAAACGTTTTTAGGTAGCTCATATACTCGATGTTAGAATGAATGTCTATGCATCTCAGGGATCATCACGAAATATCTCAGTAGCTCAAGTCTGTTTTGTGGTTCAAGAATTGCTAGATATGTTTAAGGGTGATCTAAAAGAATCTTTTATAAGGGACCTTGTTGATTTACTACCTAAAATCACTGTTAACTTGAAGCGTATTGTTTCTGAACTCAGAGAAACGGATACTGATCAGAATCGTGAAGCCCTGCAATTGTTGTTACAACTTTTAACGTCCATGTTCAATTGGAGAGGATTTCACACAGCTGTTTATAATTCATTGCTTCGAGGTAAATAAATTATATACTATATTAATTTCAATACAATTTAAACAAAATTCCATTTACAGGTAGTCTACGTACAATAGCTAGCCTGATGAGCGAATCAAATTCTATGCTTAGATCCTGCAGGGAACTTGTTGCTGAAGCATTTAAGTATTTTGAGTCGTTGTCAGATGTTGCTACACGAATATCCATCGCTGTTGCACTCATTAATGTGTGCAGTTCTTTAATGCAACATTCGGAAACAATGTTAAACCAACACAAGAAAAAACTTGGTAATGTGAAACATCCACATTAGATATTTAATTTCATTTAAACTATTATGCCATCCATAATATCACTTTAAATGTTATAGCGAAAATGGCTTTTGGATTTTTGTCATTGCAATGGTTCACACACAATAGTCAAGAGCGTATAAGCAATCCGGATTTGCAACTTTTATTGAAGGTTTGGATAAGTAACGATTCACAGCCTTTAAAAACAGTGATGCTCATTATGGAATGGCTTCCGGATGAAACAAAACAATTAAAAAAGTTGAACGATAATTTAGATAGATTACCAACCATAACTAGGAGTAACTTCCGGTTAATGTATCGGCAACTCTTCTACGGATTAGTTAAGGGCGTAAAAAATTCCTTGGATTCAAATAACCAGTAATTATTTAATATTTTCCCATCTCATAACTAACTTCAGATCATTTTATTATTTCACTAGGAATTCATAGATTAATATTACTTTTAGAGATGAGAGGAAACAAATAGAGGTGTGGCTAAAGACGGCGAAAATTCTTGAGAAAATGGTCGATATCTGCAACAGTTTATCAATACAAGCCAATTTGCCAATTATTCTTCGATACACGACAGTAGTCTTGAGTTCCTTTGTTAAGAAGGGAATGTCAATTCTCGAACATTATCTCAAATATCAGATGAATGATGTCATCCAAATTGTGAAGTCTATGCAAAGTACGCTTACCACATATTTTCATTGATCATATAGAATTAAACAAATTATATTTTATTTCAGAAACTACGAAGTACCTTCACAAGGTGTGTGCTGACGCCAAGCAAAATAAAATTGTAACACTAAACAGACTTACACCAGAATACAGATCGGTGCAACGAGAGTTCTTGCACAGAGTTCAGTGTATGATGGCTTTGAATAAAATTGATGAGGCTTTCTGGACAGGCGACATTATTAATTTAAATTTAAAGAATACTGAAATCAGCTCACAGGTATTACTATTATTATTATTATATGCTTGCCATAGTATTTTTTATTGTATTATATTTTTAGCGATTACTTAACGTTGTTTCTCTGTTTTTATTTATATATTATTTTTATTGTTTACTATTGAAATTTTTTAGTGTACATCAGCAGATGACATGACAGTGCCAACAACAGAAACATCTGTTAATGATACTAATAATGATACTAGCTCAGAACTTTTTTGGAGCGACAACGAACACGACCGTGAAGACGAAGCAGAGGATGATTGAAATGCTTACCTTGAAATCACTCATTACTTTCGATGCATAACATCAGTTAATATTAACGTTATATCTTTATAAATGTGTTAGTTAACTGTGATACAATTTACTTATATTATTAATTTTTCACGTTTATAAAAGAGAAATGCAAATATTGTTGATTCAGTATTTGCATGATAGTTTATCATTATGTTTCTGTTATTCTCCTTCCAAAATTACATTAAAAGTCTCATAATTCCATCTGTGGTCTGGCATCAAAGTTTTCTCTACGAATTTTACGCGATTGGCACCATCGACAAGAAGTACCGAATGTGTTCGAGTCCCATAAACATTTGGTATTTCGACAAATATAGAACTCAACTCCTCATAATAATTGGGGCATCTCCTCTTCAACTCGGGATCCGGTAGACACCTTAAAAAATATACATGTGATAATTTTCCACTACAATAGTCATTGTTACTATTACATTTATATATAAAATATACTTTTCCCTATTGCCCAGTAATTCTATTAAGTCCTCTATAAGAGATTCCTCATCAGACACAGTCACATTCTCAACAATCTTTTGAAACCATTTCTTTCCCGCTTCAACTTTTTTTAATGGAGTATCCAGCAAGCTATTCCCAAAGCCAATAACATTATCCTGACAGACAACGTGACCTGGTGAATTCTCACTACTATTCAAATAATATACGGCTGCAGTTCTAAACAAGATTTACATTTGTCAAAGAGTACAACAAAACTTCCAGTATCAATGCATAAAACATTAAACGTACCGAAGATTCATGAGAATTAAGTTATAAGGATCATATTGATTCTTTTGATTCTTTAAGTGTAATTCGTTTAAGTACGACTCGGCTGACATTTCCGACGTAACATAGTCTTTCACCAGGAAGCCACGATTCTGTCCAGCAGATTCTGTAGATCTTGTTTCACCAGGAAGATTTAAAAGGACACCGGCGTGACCCTTAGTTGATAAAGATAACCAACTGCCGCCTTCCCTTCCAGGTTCCATATCCATGCCTGGTTAAATGAGGTTTATAAAACGACACCAAATAATATTTGTATATGCACAATTATACTGATAATAACGAGACAAATGGATACCTCCCAAACAATGAGGATATTTCTCCCAAAAACGTGCTGGTACAGCTGGCCGATTAATATTCTCATCGCGATTGGAAGCAATTATCAATCTATAATTATTTGCATTAGCGTAAATATTACGGTATATAAATAGAATGCACATGGCTCAAAATATATTATGCATATGTACGTATATGAAGAATTCTAGATGGTCGTTTGTGCACTGAGAATTCTTTGCCAAAGCGCTAATGATTACCAAGCCACTGTTGTCATAGTCGCATGTGATAACATTTGTGGAAAAAATATTATCTGTGATAATAAATCAGGCCTTTGATATTTACACTTAATGATTTTTGTCTCTAATTTTTATACGTATTATTCCACCTGCAGTAAACAGCTGACTGCTGCTGATTGCATAACAGCCATGACTACATGCATGGTATATGTATACATACATTATATTCGTTTTTAACATGTAGTATATCGAATTTTACATAGCCGATATAATGTGTAGGATATTTAAAAAGTAACATGTATAATGATTTCATTAAACTTTAATTTCGGATCTTTTTTTTAATTGGTACATATCGTCTTTACAAGGAATTATAAAGAAACAAACCAATACGAATTGTATAAAAACTGTTGCATATATTCATAACGACATTCATTTAAAATATTACTGCAAATTAAAATATCTGATGTCAAGCCGATACAATTGTTAATATTTAATTCGTGTGTATTTACAATGTTTTATTGTACCTTATTAGCTTGGATTCGCTCCCTACAAAGATTCTTTTGAAAAATATTTTTGTTTCTATTGTGCATGAAAATTTTTTGGTAAATAATATTACAGTTGGGTGACAAGAATGTGTTTTTGTAATATCTCTTTAATTCGGGAATGTTCGCATGCCTTTTATCTCTATTTTAGAGCCATTGAGTTGGGATGTCCTCGGACACCCTACGCACCTACTTCCAGGTTCATAAAAGTATAGCTAGAGTCTTTACCGATGTGACTTTTAACTTAGGTCCAACAATCAGATAATTTAAACATACAACTTGTAGGATCAGCAAGTCCCCGCCTTGTTATATGTACAAGCATAGATATAAATCTTTGGTAAACAACACACTACTTAAACTCTAAATGAGAATTCTTTTGTTAGAAGATATACTATCTAATATACAATAAATAGTACAGAATAAGATCGTGGGACGTAAAAATATTTTTTGCTGACTATTATCTTCAGACGCATCACAGAATTTCAAGATTCATCTATATAACGAAACATCAATCGTCTTCAAGGCGAATGGAATTATCTAAATCGTCAAAATTTTATTTGGTGATTAAGATAATCATGGATTTATCGAAGACTTGATCAAGACAGATCTGATCTAATATAATTACGTAGTTCATCTTGTTACGTGATTAGGATAATTTTTT
This sequence comes from Trachelus stipa, assembly GCA_036026315.1. Lineage (NCBI taxonomy): Eukaryota > Metazoa > Arthropoda > Insecta > Hymenoptera > Cephidae > Trachelus > Trachelus stipa. Next base: position 2,446,896 of record JAYRCB010000457.1, read on the forward strand.
GGTAGGACGTTTTTATATTAAACAGTAATATAACTGTATGTTCGATTCAAGTGAGATCAGTTCTACTTTGAAGAGTCGTATCTTTCGTTTTCTTTTATGATTTCATCCCTATCAAAGAGGACAAGTACCAGAGGACCATCTTTTTATAGTTGATAGTGTAAATGAGTTCTCCAAATGTAGAACTGATTTTAGGGCTGGAACAAGTTAAGTAATGGGACAGCTTGAATATTACAGATAATCAATAACTGGAGATACCCTGAAAGGTTGCAAGGAATATCTTATGTACGGTAGCCTATATAAATATATAAATAATGTAGATAGTAATTGTTCTGGGCGATAGGAAATACATTATACAAATATCTATTATAAGAATCCATAGACAATGGATTAGTACTGCAATATGAGGAAATGAATATATGGTTGAAATTTTTATGACTTTATGGGCCTTGGATTTTGCATTGCCTGTTTTAAATCTTTTCGATAATTAATACAGTCCTCATTGAAAGAGCCTAGCATCTAATGAATTTTCTTTGGTAAATTATTTTGGAACAGAACCAAATGATTATATACAAATTCATGCGTGCTCGCTCGTTTTACTAAAATTCACAAAAAAGACTAGTAGCAGATTGTCAGTAATGGAGTAACAAGTGACATACTCCAACTGTAATGCAATTGATTGAATGAATTAAGTTTGAAAATTATGATATTTCCATGAGCCGTTACACGGTAAAAGTTGTTCGTTTAATGAAAGTATTGCTTCTTTGTTCGTTTGCAATGTTTGATACAAATCTTACGGTCATGGCGAGATTGAAATTAATTCGCTTGAAAATTCCTCTATGTAGCCAAAATCCCAAAAGATTTTTTAATGCCCGATGTTTCTGGTAACGAAACTACCCATTTTCTCAAACCAGTGAGAAGAACGGAGCTCGTAACTAGAACTGCCCCGCCGACCGAATATCTATTAGGTATTTCATTGAAGAATAACACTTGCCAGAAAAAGGCGAATACTATATCGGCGGATCTTGCGATGGCAACAGGACCAGCCTGTTCCATTTGTAGAGCAAGAGTGAGTAAAATTTGTCCACCGAAGCTAAAGAGAGCTAATGCAACAACCAGGAAACGGTCAGTACCACAACGTGGTAAACAAAGTGCACCAATCGCCCAGGAAACAGCGACAGTTTGAATCAAAGCAAACGAACCGAAATTTGTCATTATCACTGAAAAGTGTAGGCCCTTTAAAGCTCGAAGAAGAACATAGGCATTGGCTCCAAATAATGTCGCTGAGAATGCAGCTACAGCACCCCAAAGGTCTGCATGCTCAGTGCGCACATGACTGTCGGATAAAGATTCTATAGTATGTCCAAATATCAAGGGAGGTCGAGTGATAAGAATGACGCCGATCAATGTCAGACAAACTGTAATGACATTGAATAGGCCACAAGGTTCCTTCAAGAATATTCTTGCAAATATAGCTACGAAAACAGGTACAGAGAAAACAACTACGGATGCATCAGCAAGGGGCATGTGTCGAAATGCATAGAAACTTAACATAAGGCCTGTGGTGCCCACAAAACTTCTTAATATTAACATTAATCTACGTCCCTTTGGAAAGGGATCTTCGCCTTTGTATATAACAATCGGTATTGCTGGCAGCAGAACACCCACAAAGCGAAATGCAGCTAACTCCATAGGATTCACTTCTACTAATCCTTTGACTATTACACTGCACAAGGAGAAGAAAAGGGAAGACAGAGTTGCAAGTATTAAACCCAAGTAAGGGCAGCTACAGCACTTTGAAGCCAGTGATTTCTTGCGATGATTTGATGGCTCGCACTCCACATCTCCATCCACCAAGTGCTGCAGCTCCAAATGTTCTGACATTCCTGGAAGAAATATTTTAAAAGTTAAACAAACTATATGAACAGCATATAAAGAATAAATGATAATTTTATGCTGCCATAGTGTATAGAAATAATATAACAAGGGAAAACATACTATATAAAAAATTGAGAATAACTTACTAAGCCTTTCACTTCCTGTTCCTCTCATTGAATAATTAAAAACTTGTGCATAAATATAACTATAAACTATTTAGTACCACTCGACAATATTAGGAGTAGACAGCCAAAAATTGTTCACATGATTATGTTCATATATCAATCAATGAAAAACTAGCTGCAGTTCAGTGCACGCCATCCTTTAAATAAGATTTAATGCAATTCCAATTTGCAGCTAACGACTTGCAGTCTGCAGGACCGACAGTGCTTGCCAGTGCTTGCACTTTCAGATTACAGATTTATCATAAAATTGCAGAGTATTACCTAAGAAGTAATAATAGAGAGAAGATCAAAGTACATACATATATTGGAAGTGGTTTGATTCTTGGGTCATAATCAGTAGTGTTAGTTGCCGCCATTCGTAGCGCAAGTGTTACAACATTCGCGATTCATGATTGGCTGAACAACACGCGGGAAAATGAAAAAAGATATTTCCTTATACCTTTTCGACAAATTAAAAAACTTAACAACATGCGTCGAAACTGATTTATAACGTTACAGCTTGATACTCCTTGCCCATTTGGTCGCTACTTACTGCATTTGGTGTGCAAGGCACTTAAGAGGGACACGCAGAATACATCACTAAGGATTAATGGCTAATTTCATCACCTTCATGAAAATGATTGGTTAGCTGGGGAATTATCCGCAGGATAATTTTTACCCGAAGGTGAAGAAGTTGGCTATAACTATGAGATCCAGTGATCCAGATCCGGATTTTCATGAAATACAACCACCTAATTGCCTAATCTCGTCAATTAAACTTCGGTTATCTTTGGTGAAACCGACCCTAGTTGAGGAGCTTTATATTTCCCGCATTCGAGGTAGAGGAGTGGTGCTCTCGCCGGGTTTACTACTTTACGTCATTGTTCAACCATTCACAACTGGCACATCTCCTCATTGGAGGAAGCAACCATAAGGAAAGGTACGAAGGAAGGAACCATTCACAAACGTGCGACTGATTCGAGGCCCTTCCGCTCAAATGGCGCGTCGAGGCTGAACTAAAACTTAGAGCATAAAAATCGGTTCAATGGCAATCCTCTACTCATTTCTGATTAATGAAACGTGAAATAATTGTTAGTGTTTTCGATAAACCTGTTTCATCTCATCTATTTTGTTCTGCCGTTAACATTATCATTTAGCTTAATCATGAGTGATAAGCGGCGTCACGGTCTCTCGGTAAGTGTATAAGAATACATGATTTCTGTACACTTTGCAATGGTACCAATTTGTTATTATTTATTTGATCTATTTATAAAGTATCTTCTAATATTTAACCCTTAATGGTCACACTTGAGTAGAGTTTCGATAAGAATCACGATACATTGGGGTCACTGTGACCCCAAGTGACCGTTAAAAGTTAATAAGTAGATTGTTATAAATGTATACTACAATCACTTTAAAAGGTTACAATAAATTTTGTTTTATTTACATTTATAACATCGCAAAGATTTCTCTTTGCAAACTTTAAACATTTTGAAGAATGTTATCTTTAGATTAAATGAACTTTTAAAACATATTATTATAGAAAGAAGAGATTGCAAAGCAGTTTATGCTACCGGAGAGAAAAAGCAAAATTGCTACACTTCTTAAACAAGATGGACAGGCATATTGTATATGTCGTAGTTCAGACAGCTCTCGGTTTATGATGTAAGTTGCATTGAAATGTAGATATACTTTATAGTAATTGTTACTTAATTCAATATTGATTTTTATTCTGCAAATCTTTATAGAGGATGCGATGCATGTGAAGAATGGTATCATGGGGATTGTATAAATATTACTGAGAAGGATGCAAAACATATCAAGCAGTTCTTTTGTGTTGTATGTATTAACTGAACTTGTGTTCAGATTATTAACGTTAGGTTGATATAAGTTGTTAACTTTCACAACAGCTATATTAAAACAAATTTATTAATCATTATCTTCATACAAAAAAGCGATGTCGTGAAGAAGATCCAACACTAGTCACACGATATAAACCACGAAAATTGGATCCAGATGAAAGAAAATATAAAAAATACAAAGAAAAAGAGCGTGCTCATAGGTATGAGTATGACGCACCTTGGGATCCAACTGCTGTAAAAAAATCTTCAAAAAGATGTGGAGAATGTTCTGGTTGTCTTCGGTCGGATAATTGTGGCAAATGTGATGCCTGCAGGTAGAATAAATATTTTTTATTTAATCGCTTCTAACCATCCAAGATTATTTTACATTGTTTTCAGGCATCTTAAAAAATTTGGTCCCTCTGTAAGACTGAAACTTAAATGCGCTTTGAGAACATGTCGTACAATAGGTGGTCCACTGAAATCTCCAAAAAATACAAACAAAGTTTCAAAACCAGGTAGAAAACGCAAGAGAGATTCGAGCAATGAAAGAAACGAACATCTTGAATCACCAAGACATTGTTACGGTCCAGCCTGCACGAAACAGTCTCGTCTAGGAAGTAAATATTGTTCAGATGAGTGTGGAATGAAACTAGCAACCAACAGAATCTATCAAGTGTTACCACAGCGAATTCAAGAATGGTCCTTAACACCTTGTGTAGCAGAGCAGAACAACAGAAGAGCTTTGGAATCAGTAAGAAAACAACAACACGATGTTAGAAGAATTCTCCAGGAACTGGATAAGCGACATATAGAATTAGATAGAATAGTAGAGCGCGCAAGACATGCTGTAATAGATCCTAAAGCAGAAGTCGATGACAACGACGATACTGAAATGAGTATGTATTGCATAACATGTGGTCACGAGATACATTCTAGAACAGCTATTAAACACATGGAAAAATGTTTCAACAAGGTACAAACCATTTCTTATAGTATTTCCTGATAAAATATTTCATTAATCCTTTATAATAAAATTGTTTTACTTTCAGTATGAATCTCAAGCGTCATTCGGCTCCATTTTTAAGACACGTATAGAGGGTCAAGTAATGTTTTGTGATTTCTATAATCCAGTTAATAAGACTTATTGCAAACGTTTACGTGTTTTGTGTCCTGAACACTGTAAGGATCCGAAAATTAGTGATACTGAAGTATGCGGCTGTCCACTGGTGACAAACGTCTTCGATACGACTGGCGAGTTTTGTCGGGTTCCAAAAAAAAGTTGCGTTAAGCACTACGTGTGGGAGAAACTACGAAGAGCTGAAATTGATATGGAGAGGGTTAGGCAATGGTTGAAAATTGATGAGCTTGTTGAACAGGAACGACAAATCAGATCTAATATGGCTACGCGAGCAGGTGTACTTGCATTAATGCTTCACTCAACCTATAATCATGAACTGATGGAACAAATGACACAAGAACAAAGTAGAGAACAATTGGAAGCAATGGAAGAAGAATTGCAGCGAAGATACTGTATGCAGCACAAAAAGGAAGAGGGAATTGACCAATAATAACTATGATCATTAATCATACACCTGAGACGAATGTTATTGAACTTTATTATGCATTCCTGTGTAAAAGATGTGCAAAGTTACTGAGTTGCTATGATACACAGCAAAATAATAAATGTCAATCGAAATGGTCATTGTATTTAAATATTGAGCAACTTTGTTGCCTATAATTGTTTTATTGCAATTTTTGTACAGAAATAAATGAGACTGGAATGAGGTTTGCGTTAAACTGAAACTGCAATATACTTTTGATATTTTTTCCTTTTTCTATTTTTTTTTATTGGGAAAATTTCTGAAATTTTGAAATAATTGGTATTCACTGCTCATGAAAATCATACTAAAGTATGATTCATCATACTAAGGTATGATTTTCATGAGCAGTAATTGTTAGCTACGAGAACTTCCGATTGGTCCTTTAAAATATCCCTTCGTCCACAACCAATACCGTATCGAGTTTCATCATCTGTAGTTGCTTGTTTCTGTTCATGTAAACCTCTCGTAAGGTGTTCTGTATTGCGGATCTAGAAGGCTCTGGCGTTGTTTCTCGAAACGGTGTGGCTCACGTTGGTTGATTTTTCTGAATTTCGTGAGAATTACGTGAAAAATGGCAGCGATTAGTCTATTAAATCCGAAAGCTGAATTCGCCAGAGCTGCACAAGCTCTGGCTGTCAATATCTCAGCAGCCAAAGGTATTCAAGATGTGATGAAGACAAACTTGGGCCCAAAAGGAACTATGAAAATGTAAGTGTACACATGGGTTCATACGACTTGCCGGTCGTCACAATATTTAATCCTTGAACTTAAATATTTGGATGACACCAATTATTTATACGTTAACCATGATGTATATTGGAGTTTTTTTTAAATTTCATGTGGTAGAAAAGATTGTCAAAATTTAATGAAAAATGTCTCCTTATAAGGACATGTCATGTGCCGCCCATACACCCACGATGCTCGGCAGTCATGTGTATCCATTGTTTAAAGCATGATTACTCACTATTATACAAGCGTATATAAATGTCGAAAAATATATTAAACAAAATAGAAATTGAATGCCGTGCTCCTTTATTTTATTAGGCTGGTTTCTGGAGCTGGTGATATTAAAATCACTAAAGATGGCAATGTACTTTTGCATGAAATGCAAATTCAACATCCAACTGCATCCCTTATTGCACGGGCATCTACTGCCCAAGATGATATGACTGGGGATGGTACAACTAGTACCGTTCTTGTCATTGGAGAGCTTTTGAAACAAGCTGACCTTTATATCTCAGAGGGACTTCATCCAAGAGTACTTACTGAGGGCTTTGAGCTTGCAAGAAGCAAGACAATTGAAGTTTTAGACTCTTTGAAGATTCCTATTGAGCCAACTAAGGAGGGTCTTTTGGATGTTGCAAAAACTTCTCTTCGAACTAAAGTGCATCCTAGTCTGGCTGATAAACTCACAGATGTCTGTGTAGAGGCAGTTTTGGCTATTAGGCAGGGTGATCAGCAGATCGATTTACACATGGTTGAGCTTATGGAAATGCAACACAGAACAGCAGCAGATACCAGTTTAATTCGTGGAATTGTTATGGATCATGGTTCCAGACATCCAGATATGCCGAAGAGACTGGAAAATGCTTATATTCTAACCTGCAATGTCAGCTTAGAGTATGAAAAAAGTGAAGTAAGCAATAGCAATAGTTTTTTCATCACATTTCTTATTTTAAATTATTATTTTCTAAAACAAATGACAGATTTTATGATAAAAATATAAAATTTATACTATTTCAGGTAAATAGTGGATTCTTTTACAAGACTGCAGAAGAGCGCGAGAAGCTTGTTGCTGCTGAACGTGAATTCATTGACAATCGTGTGAAGAAAATCATCGAGTTGAAAAAGAAACTATGCGACGGAACGGACAAGTCATTTGTCGTTATAAATCAGAAGGGCATTGACCCACCATCCCTAGATATGCTTGCCAAGGAAAATATAATGGCTTTGCGTCGTGCCAAACGACGAAATATGGAACGTTTAGCACTTGCGTGTGGTGGTGTTGCCATGAATTCAGTAGACGATTTACAAGAGGAACATCTTGGATGGGCTGGACTCGTATACGAACATGTATTGGTAAGTCTTTCTCGAGATCTATGATCGAATATTGAATCCAAATTAAAGATTCACCCCTTTTAAGGAATTTGTATAAGAATATCCATTGGCTGTCATTAAAAATCAAGGAGTAATGACACTATTTCAATTTTCTTACAGGGAGAGACCAAATACACTTTTGTAGAAGATTGTAAGAAACCAAATTCTGTAACCATTCTTCTAAAGGTAAAAATTTTTACATTAATGCGAATAAATATTTACCCATTAGGGAAATATAAATCATATACTTCTAATTGTTTTTGTATTACTTTATAGGGACCCAATAAGTACACGTTGGTCCAGCTGAAGGATGCTGTACGAGATGGCTTGCGCGCTATCAAGAATGCCATTGATGATCGCGCCGTGGTTCCTGGTGCAGGTGCGTTTGAGGTGGCAGCCAGTCAAGCATTGCAGCGTTTTAAGGAAGAAGTCAAAGGAAAACTGCGTCTCGGTGTGCAGGCTTATGCCGAAGCTCTACTTATCATTCCGAAGACACTTGGTAAGTAAAGCGAACTTGGCATATAGGCGAATCTGTTTCTAATTTCCCGATTCTTTTATAGCGATAAACAGCGGGTTCGATTCTCAAGATACTATTGTCAAATTGTTCGAGGAAAGCACAGCCCTTGGTGAAGCTGTAGGATTGGACTTGTCATCCGGAGAAGCACTGAAACCCGCAGATGCCGGTATTTTTGATAATTACGTGGTGAAGAAACAGATAATTAATTCCTGGTAAGTGTCAATTATTTCGGATAAAATCCAAAAAAACAAGCTTTTTCTAAAATTAAATTATTATTTTTATGTTTCAGTACCGTCATCGCTAGTAATTTACTTCTGGTGGATGAGATAATGAGGGCGGGAATGTCATCTCTCAAAGGTTAATGCACTTTTCCAGGATGACTTGTTCCTGGAATTTATAACTTATAATTACTTTACGTAATGAGCCGTACACGCGCATTAATACACAACTTTTCTTACTCATTCTTCAAATTCACTGCGTAGTTATCTTAATTCGTAATTTCATGTGCTTTGAATCAATAAAGAAATATTTCTTACGTTTTTGTCCTCTTTTTTTTTTAATATCCCTCCCTTACATACAATACTTAGCATCTCTCGTCGCAAGGGGTAGTGGTGATTAAAGAGAATGCATAATATTCATTTATTTTTATTATTAACTTTTATTTATCTAAAAGAAATGGAGCAAACTGAGGTAAGGAAAGCAAAGGTCATATTCAAAACAGGAAAAAGTTATAGAAAATTATGATGGCACGGATAAATAATTCATTGTAAGCGGCGAAACAAATAGCAGAGAATTAAAATTCAAAGGATTGAGAGTTCCAATAAACAGTACTGTATTCTTTCACAGAATTATGAACTCTATATCACCATGTACGATATTCTCTGTGTATAATATATAAAAACGTAACGATAAAGATACTGATAATCGTACCAAATCGATGCTCTTTATAAACTCTCTATGATTCACTAATGTGAAAGTATAATTGATCAGTTGCAAACATGTAACTAAACATTATTATACGTGCCAAGTGTAACAATATAATATAATAAAAGAATAAATAATATTAATCTTCCTCGCATTAAAACTTGCCAACAGACTTTAAACTTCATCCTTCGTTACTTTAATATACCCCTCATAATTAATGTATACCCATGCCAGAATAATATAAGTAAAGCCAAAAAAAACATCACTTTGTTAGTCAGACAAATTTCCACAGGTCAAGATTTCCCCAGGTAAATCCAATTAGAAGCACATAAAAGATACCATATCCATTGCCACCCATGCCATGGATTTCTAGCGTCGTAGGGTTTCAATACATTGTTAACTATGTCAGTAGGGAGAAGTCAATTAGTGCACTTAATAGATGACATAAAAAAAAGTTGAACGTAAAACTTGTCAGAAAATTTGCAAAAAGACATTCAAAGATGCGCTACTAGGCCTAATGTACGTAAAACTGTACGAAATCAAGCCAAAGATTTGCCACCAGTGCAAGTTTGCTTGCCAATAAAGTTTAAAAAAACAGTTTGAATGCATAATGACAAACTTAAAAGCAAAGCATGCAAAATAATCTATGTAATGTACCTTTGATTGTATAAGAACCTGTGTTGAAATACCTTTTGGTACAAGATGGAAGCAATCCGAGTTCTCTTATTTTGTTCAGAGCCATGATGAGAAATGAAATTATCCAATAGACACCATTATAGTCCTGTATCGATCCTGAATCTGTTCGTCCTAATCGTAAGCGAAGACACCGATTCCAGAAATCCATATGCGACGACCTAGTGAAGTCATTTTTTTGTTCCATGAACCCTATGTATGTGAGATAGCAGAAATCCATCCGAATCCGAATCCATCCAAATGTCCATCGAAATAGATATATTTATAGCATTCCGTCCGTGCGACTTGTATCCATCTCGACCAAATCCCCAAATGAAATGATCCAGTAAATTTATCCAGATCCAAGAATCCTCCACGTGCGCGTATTAATAAATCCCGCGAGGCATCCGAATCCCAAATAAATTCTGTCACACGTTCGTTTACTGTCTTTTTCCTCTCCGTTGCTTCCCACAGAGAAAGAGAGAAAGTAGTAGGAACGTACATAGAGAAATCAAGACAGTCCGTTCTTTTTTTTCGCAGTATATGAAATTCGTCAAACATTGATTTCATCTCGTATAAATCCTCTTGTGTCCGCCGCCGCGTCAATCCTTCATTTAATAGCATCCAGCGAGATGGCTCTCATTAATTAAATTGGAATCACGATGCACCGCTTATTTAATACACCGATTTAATTACACTCAACGCACGATTAAACTAATACGAATTTATTAAGAAACGCGTAAATGGTTCTCGACTGATTCTCTTCGTACTGCACTTTTTTTTTATTAACCGGACCACTCATTAATAAAGTTTCCATGAGTTCTTCTCTTTGTTCCTGTTGTTCGGGTACGATTATAAATGCGCCAAGCAAACACCTAAACTGTTGTTAATAGGTTACAATAAAAAGTAAAAGAGAGAGAAAGAGGAAAATGTCCTTTGAATGATACATAGAAGGTTAGAGATAAAGAAAGAGAGAGAGAAAGAGAAAGAGACGCGGTGGAATATTCTAAAATCGCGAGAGCCAATATTTCACTGAAGCGCGACGACGGCGACGAGGAGGACGATGACGAGGATGAGGACGACGTCCGTAGGAGTCGAGAAACATTCTCTGTCGTTAAGTTTGTTTACATTTTGGTTTTTTTTTGACATTGTTCGTGAAGAGGAGGAGTGTGTAACTCGACTAGAGATAGAGAATGGTAAACGCTTCGATTATCCAGGAAGGCGTGCGTGAAATGGACTTTGCCGTACGTGTCCCGATGAAAATCCAGCTAATCGAGAATCCTTTGAATGGAATGCGTCTCCTGTTTGAAGGATCCCGGTTTTCCTGAATTTCCTCTTCGACGTATCCTGAATAGTCCGATTACTTCCACTGCGCCACTCGATTTATCATTTTTTTTTCTATATCCTCTTTTACAATTTTTATTGCTCCATACAAAATCCATCCAATAATGCATTCCATCTCATCCCATCGTCAAGCACGAACCGTGTATTATATCCATCCAAGAAGTAAGATCGTGTGGGTTTCAGTTTTTCATTCATTGTGTTACAATCCAATCCAATATACAAAAGAAGAAAAAATACATTAGTTCCTTAATACAATATCTGTTAGAGTTAAAGGTTCTTTTTTCTTTCTTTTCTTTTCATTCAAATGTTCTCATCGTAAACGCATTGCCTGCGATCTTGCCAATGCATGCAGTAAGTGGACTGAATAGAACTTGAAGGCGAAAAGATTATAAAAGATACGTAGAGAAATTACCAACAAGCGACACTGTGGTTTGTATCCAACAAAATCCATCGTTATTAACATTTATTAATATTGATTCGCAGGACGAATTTACGAGGAGAAAATTTATAATTGTCGTAGAATAAAAATATCTGTTTTCAATCGTTCTTTCACTTTTACTCCAACCTTTTGCTTTTTCCAATATAAATCTCAATGACGATTAATTATTTGCCATTTTAGTTGTATCAGACACGCGGAAACCTGCTCTTTTTTCAATGCATCCGACAAGAAATAATTACGCTCTCATATCCGTTGCTTCAGAAATTTTCTTGATTCTTTTTTTTCATGTCTTTTCTTTTTTTCTCGACAGTTTCCTTGGGCACAAATCCCAGGGAGTGACGAAAATTTTGTTAAAGAGAGTCAACGTGGAAAAGAGTTCATGTTAATCGACTCATGTGGATGCACCGTTGTTTTTAATTTTTTTTTTCAAAATTTATTTTATCTTCCTTGCTGTTGACGCTGATCGAATCCGGTTGCTAGGCAAGTGTGACATACGGAAGATGCGCGTTACATCTGATTAAAGGGAGACACGTAAATCACACTTCGTTGGAACCAAATAAACACGCTTGTCATTTTCGTTTATTAAATATTAATATCAATTAATAAATTTAATGCGTTCTGCGAAATCATTCACGTTCAGAAAATGAGATGTCACTGCAAGGTATTTTGTACGAATGGGGATCGTGCATGGGTTAAATTCTTGTTCAAATCGTTTGCTAAGAATTACTTTGATTTCCAGTCATCAAGACACAAACGCAGTATCACGTTAATTTATATTCTAATTGATGAAAGAGAGATGCACATTAATTTATTAAATTCACTAATTACTAACAATGAGGGGCTTTCTTCAGATTGTCACGTTATCGGAGGACTGTCCCACAATGATTCTTTTCCATACAAATTTGAAAATGAAAAAAGTTTTGATTTTTTATATGATTTTAAAAAAATGAAAAAATATGCTATATATCTTTGGTGTTCATTTTTCAACTCTGGTATTGATTGCTGTTATTCAGGAGAAGAGAGTAACGAAATGAAATAGAAGATATGAATATCAGTTTTGAATGAACTGTCAACAATGGTGATGCAATGCGTGGTTTCAACAAAAAAAAAACGGAAAATTGAACGGTCCACACAGAGCTCACCGCAAATGATTAAGACGAATGTTATCTCACGACGAGAAGTTGATTAAATTATTTGACGCATAAAGTTCAGCAAAATAGAGGACAAGTAGTGTGTTAAAAATATCAAAAATGTTTAAGGGGTATTGGAAAATCATGTTTAACGTTAATGCATTTTTAATGCGTTAAGATTATTGTCAGATGAAAAATCTTGTTAATCTTTCAAAAGGGTGGACACTTAAAAATTGTTGTTTTACTGTCATATATACGCCATTGATTATTTAGCAGATTGCGTCTCAAGTACAGAGATTCGAAAGGCTTTCTTGGCAGTTAAATGATAAAATAATATTCATAAAAGGCAAATTTCGCGATATTTGCGTCTCAAGTAGTCATGCAAGATCCCCATTTAATGTTATACAAAAGTCCTTGCACATTTTACACGTGAAATACGATGTCGAAGAATGAATCGCGCGAAACTAAAGGAATGTCTCTTCGAAAATAATAATAAATCGTTATAATTCTATGGGTTAAACAATTATAGTTTGTCGACATCCAATGCGAGTGATGCGAATGGCGATTTCTTTTTAATTTATCGAATGGTAAATTGTCAATAGAATTAAGATGCACTCATGTTTATATGCTGTTCTTTGCTTTTTCTCTCTTAGTGGCAACGGTTCATTAGTTTGGAAATATAAACATTGTTAGAGTCCGATTAATCCAAGGATTTCGTTATTGCTGGTTTGATTAGAAGCAATCAAAAAGTTTATATGTAACAATTCGTATTTAAACTTTGAGAAGTAATACTGCTTCGTCCTGCAATGGACTAGCAATTATTTGTAGTCATTGTATTTGTACAATTCATATACGGATCTCCTAAGTATTTCATTTTTATCTTGTTGTAGTTTCTTCCATCATGCTACCGATAACGTAATTCTCGTTTGATCGCGTAGATGGCAGAAAACGAGACAATTAGTAAAGTCAACGCTGCGAGGTATGATTGGACTGGAAGAATTCCTAATTTTCTGTTTTCATTTTGTACCCTCACTCTCTTGTTCCATTTATCGTTCGTGTACAATCTTCCATTTTTGTTTTGTGTCTCATTAGTCCTCGTTATTGTTGTTATTTTGGTAATGCTCAAATCAGCAATAATGAAATGTGGCAAGGCGAATGTGAGTAAACCTTTTGCTGATATTATCATGTGGAGCATATACGTACACACTAGTCGTAAGAACGAGATCTGGAACGAGAACGGGATCGTGACCGCGAATAGTTGCGCCGTAGTGGCGAATAAGTAGGAGAACCCCGACGTCGTGGACTGTAGCTCCGGGAACGGCTTCGTCCTCTTTCACGATCCTTGCTACGGCCTCTTTCACCACTGGTGTGATCCTCTTTAACACGAATGTAGGCCACTTCCCCCTGGGAACACAAAGTACAAGAACCTCTTGATAGTAAATAGATAATTTTTTTCTGTGTCAGTATTATATCATTCATTTCATACAAAGAGAAGAGAAACATATTTATGTATATTATTAAATATCCCTTATGATGTTTTTTTATTTTCAAATATTCCTCCATGCTCTTGCTTGTATAAATCCACTTCACACATTTGATATGATATTAATTAAGGTAATTACAATAAGATAATTAATCAATGGAGTTAATATAATATGTGGCAAGGCTAAGATGGTTAAAGAAATGTAGAGAAGAAACAACGATGTCACATAAATAAAACTTGGATGTTCATACAGCGTATTTTACTTAGGAAAATTATTTGGCAATAGTCCCCCAGATAAGAAGTTATCAAAGTCTAAACAGGCTATATATGTATATCAATGTTAAAATTATGAATTCCTATGTAAGAGTTACACAAGCTGCTCACACAACTAGGAAATATTGAAAAATTTATACACAACATTAAGCATAGCCCAATAGATCAAAGGCAAATATTTAATACGGTTAGTTCCTAATTTCATGCACAACTTATTACTGGTAGCAATTATAATAATTAACGAGTTCGATTAATGCACAATGATTGCGTGAGACTTACCTCATGTGACCTAAATCGGGAATCATCCAATTTCATGACGGCATACTTCATGTCTTCGTAGCGTAGAAACTCAACTACGCCAGTGCCGTCTTTGTAAACATCTGCAAAGCATACGTCTCCGGCTTCTCTCATGTGATCCTTCAGATCTTGCCAACTGCCAGATGGTGGTAACCCTGTTACAAGGACCCTGTACTGAGAGCGTCTTGCAGGTGGTCCACGACCTCGAGAGTTGCTCATTTCGCCACGACCTCCTCGACCACTGTCACCTGCTCCACGACCTCCACGAAAATTGTTACTGGGTCCACCACCTCTGGGGAATTCGACACGTAGTCTATAACCATCATAGTCATATCCATCTCTAGCATGTACAGCGTCCTCTGCATCTCTGAAACCAAAATGGAATGATGGATTATATATTATATTTTCCTATATTAAATGAGAAATGTTAGTTATAATTAATTGTATATAACTCTACATATGTATTTCTTATATATGTATATATTCACTGGTTTTTTATTGAAATAATTTATGCTGATAATCTTACCTCACATTTCATTTATATTATCAACAACCGAGATAAGTTGACTTGTACTTTGGTATTTCATATATATCAAAGTCATGAACAAATATACTGAGCACTTGTGTATTTTGAACTTGTATGGATATTGAGCAACTCTAATCCAATATGATAGCGATTACGAAAAGAAAAAGAATAAATTTCATTTATATACAAGCCATAAAACTGAAATGACAAAGGTTGTCATATATAACATGATAAATGCTTGTATAATTTAACAAGGATATCTAAAAGAATATAAATAACCTACATACAAGTATTAATCAAGTTCAACATCAACATTCTTAAAACTCTTCAACGTAATGTTTAGCACAATAAAATTTTTTCAGTGTATACAATGACTATAAACACACTAATGTTACAATGTGAAAGCAACAGAGGAATAAATAAACTTAATAATAATCGCAATATTTGAGTTTCCGACTTTTTCAACGTCTAAATACACGTTTTCAAAAACTTTGACAATTTAATAAAATAATTAAATCTAGAATAATGGGTTCACAAGCTCTAAAATAACCTATATGAGTATAGAATCAGGCGACCAAATGGATGAGTTTTAATTAGAGTTTACTAAACACCGTAAAATACATATGAAAAGGATTAAAAGGATTTATGAAATAATTTCTAATAAACTATACGCATCAAATTTACCTTGGGTCGTCGAACTCAACGAAGGCGAATGGCGGTCCTCTCCGGTTTTTCAAGTCAACAAAGGTAACTTTACCAAATTTATAAAAAAGATCTTGAATATCCTTTGTCCTTATATCCGGCGGTAGATTGCCGACATAAATTCTGCATTCGTTTCTTCCACCGTGAGACATTTTAATACTTCAAACACAATGTGAATACGTACATCAAGACGCAAAAATACACTATAGACTCCGCGTTACTGCTTTGCTCCTTCACTGATGAAACAAATAAGATGGCGATACCGGTTACGGGTTGGCTTATATCACGGATACCAACAATAAAATTCAAACTGGAAAATAATGGCTACGTTCAGCAGAAACACCGCTGAGGGAGCAAATTCATTTAATTGGTCAAATCTCACACCGTTGCAAGATTTACGATCAAATGACCAATCAAACGAATTTGCTCCCTCAGCGGTGTTTCTGCTGAACGTAGCCAATGTTTCCATTCAAAGCATACATAACTTGCAGAATGACGAATTTATTACGATTGGATTGCAATTAAATTAGACCTTTATTTCTTGTAAAAATGAATATAACCTCAATTTTTACATTTTCATCTTACTAGGCCTGTCCGTTTATTCGTTTTTCAAATTTCTAATTGCTTTAGAACATTATAATCTGGGGGTCGATTGTGTAATTCAAATATAGTTAAAATACGAAAAGTGAATAGCTGCTAACCACTGCTAACTAATCGTGCTTTAGGGTCAAAAGAAGACAAGCACAACGGATTGGCTAACAGCTATTAACTTTTAGCATTTTCACTACATTTGAGTTACACAATGTCTACTGTGCAGGTTTTAAGTAAGTCGAATTGAACTAATTGCGTTGATCTATTTGTTATAACTCATAAATGGATAGAAGCTCGATAACATGTATTTATTTTTGTGAACTAAAAAAAGTATATGAACTATTTTACAAAATATAAAAATGAATAGTATAGCGGAGCTTGATGGCTATGGTTGTCAAGGGTACGTTCAGACACCTCTCTAAAATCCACTCTAGTATTATTCTATCCTCTTCATAATAATGATAATAAAAAAAGATGCAATGGGCCCGAATTACCTTGAGTCACATTTCTGAACGTGGCTCGTGTCGTATGTGTCGGAAAACATAGGGAAGTTAGATTTTTCATTGGTGAGATATGTACTCCAATTTTTTCTACTAGTTCAATTCAACTATGTACACTTCTAACATATAGTCCACCCCTGATACTTTGTTTTTCCAAATTTACTGCAATTACTACAAGTTTGACTATAAGTATCAGCATATTCCTTTTTATTTGTATGCATATAAAAGAGACAAAGCTATGTGCGCAGTACGGATATTGAATTTCAAATGTAGGTACTTTTCATCTGCACTGTATTCCTATGCCTCCAGAGCACTGTAGGTGTATTCGAAAATGAGCCAAAAGCGCCCAGAGCATGATGTGTTTCAACCAAATGCATGCAATAAACAGAGAAGTAACGATACACTCTGCGCTCTCGGTTCATTTTCGAACACACCTATAGTTCTACACTGTGCAAAAAGTGTAGAAAGATTAGTAGTCCACGACTACGTTTACACGATAGGCTTAAAACGGTTTAGTTAATACTGATCTAAAGAAATTGACAAATCTCAAATATTCCTTACAAGAGGAAATGTCTATTGTCTATTCCTTTAGATCAGTATTAATTAAACCGGTTTAAGACTGTCATGTAAACGTAGTCTTCGTGTGTAATAAATTTTAAACAGAACATCGTGTACTTTCTAGGGATTTTATTGTTTGGAGCTATAAAAAGATTTACCTCTAACTGGTTTCAATGTCAGAGGTCACCGCTTCTATTTATTGATTGCGCGCAGTTTGAGAAATTGTACGAGACGTATTCTACCAAGTACTGACAAGAATCATAAAATATGTAAGTACAATGTAACTAAGCCATTGTGAATGTATTTTCATTGGCCAATATCTTTATTAAAAAATATTTTACAATTTCATTGCAAAAACAAAATAACAATAGCCTCATCATATAAATATGTTAATCCCTTACCTAGTGGTAAAAATGTAATACGAATCAAGTCGCTTTTAGTGTGTTTGGATTTCCCGTGCATAATTCGCTATTGTTCAGTGTTTGTATATGTGTGTGTATGTGTACATTGTTGTATTTATAAGTGCAGTTATGATAATCCAAAATCTATCTTATTATCCTAACTCTGCAAGTACGGAATCCAAATCCTCCTGCAGGGTAATACTCTCTTCTCGTTGCTTTGCTAAGTCATCTTTGAGGCGATCAACCTGCGCCTTCAATAAATAATTACCTTTTTTCAAAGCTGCAAGTCTACCCTCGTGCCTCTTTACTCGTGTCTGAAATTCAAAAACATATTTTATCGATAATTGTAATTCCACAGCTTGTACCACTGGTTATCCATGTAAAAGCAAACAAAATTTACCTGTAAATCATTCTTGCGCTTTTCTGGGGAATCATCTTCATCATCAGTTTCAGATTCTTCTTCATCTTCAGATTCCTCTGATTCTGATTCATCTTCTGATTCAGTCTCTTCTTCATCCTCCTCTTCCTCTTCTTCTTCGTCCTCATCCTCAGCATCTCCCATCAGTTTAGCCATCTTGTCAACTTCTTTTTGTAAGTGCTTGAATTTCTTTTTTTCATCACGAAGCATTTTCTGCTGTTGCTTTATTTGGTCTTTCAAGGCGTGTCTCTCCTTTCTGGCATTGATGGTCTTGTCCCTGGATGCATCATGGTTTATGAAATATTTTATTTCAGGAAAATGAAACAGAAGGAGGTTTCACTAGAGAATTCTAAATTCAAAAATAAAAGCAACTCACTTGAAACTCTTGATTTTTGTATTGAGTAACTTCAATTCTCTCTGTAACCGCTTCTCAGCAGCCATATTGGGATCATCTTCTTCCTCTTCTTCAGAGCTTTCCTCTTCTTCTTCTTCTTCGCTCTCATAGTCAGGTTTATCGACGCTCTTTTGGGATGCCACCCTGGCTACGTCCTTTGCGCTTGGACATCCAGCAAGAGCCATTCCTGAAACATCGTACCACGCCACGTCTACGCTATCTACTGCTAACTCTATTATGGGTTCTACTTCTGACTCTACTCCTAACTCTATACATGGATAAAATTAAATGGCATTAGTGAGAGCAGCGTGATAAGTATGATTCTTGAGAAATACTGATATGTATAGAGCGAATAAAATATCAGTTGATTAATTTTCAACATGTTGTTTATAATATATCAGCCTTTCTCAGAGAATTGTCATATTGCAATACTATCCTTATACGAAGATGTTAACAGCATTGATTAGCGTTATAAAAACTGATCTGTCTACCACATATTAACAGTATTAATGTAAAAATATACAAGAAAAGTTGAACATCCTGAGGATAACAATCAATTCTTATTCAGCAACAAATAAGACCATAGCTTTTTAATATTCTTACCAGCTTTCATGCGCCTTTCTAAAGCAGCGTACATGCGCTTCATTTCTTCCAGTTCGTTCTTAGCCTTGTCGCGTTCCTCAGCAGCCGTAGCGTAATTCTTCTCAAGTCTCTCTGCATCCTGTCTGGCCTGTTTAGCCTCGTTTCTCAAAGACTCGGCCAATTTTTCGTCCTGCTTTTTGTACTCCTGTACACTCTTCTGAGCTTTTTCGCGCTCGAGTTCAACTTCCAGATTGAGAAGTCTCGCCTAATAGCATAGAAATTTTTTAATATAAGCTCAAGTTTAATTTAGATCTTGGTGCTTAGCCAGGAAAAAATAAACAGTTTTTACTTAACCCACCTGTAGCCTCTTATTTTCTCTCTCAAGAGCTTCCTTGTTCCTCAGTTCCAAAGCGAGCATTTGCTTAGTACTCTGAAGGTCGTCTCGGACGGCATCAATGTCATCCATCTCGTCAGGTACAGTTTCTGCTACGGGCGCCTCTTCTGCTTTTTGTATTTGTTCCTCTATCGTGAGTTGCCTGCGGAACTTCCTGAGACCCTGAAGCATCGGTTTGGATCGATCGTTTGTTTTGACGCTCTTGAGCTTAACGCCTTCCTGAATTTGCTTGAGTAATTTATTGTACGTATTCGATTTTTCGGACTCGAATACGAAGTGAGCATCCCCTTAAAGTGGAAATCCATTTGTAACCGTTAGATCTCCAGCGTTCATCTGTCTCGTAGTAAAGTTTTTTATGAGGAATTATAAAAATTCAAGAGCCGTCCCTACCTGCTGGATCAGCTGTGACTTTATTCACCCTCTCAATTAAGGGTGCACTTCTATCATTACATCTGACATGCTTCAGCTTTTTTCCACCCTCGACCTCCTTCATCATACTAGCCCAATCAGGACGCTTCCTGGGTCTGGATTTCAGCATCTCCAATGTCATCTGCTGTTTTTCACTAAGAGGAGGTAAATCTTTGATGATGTTCCTTGAAGGAGGTGGAGGTGGTGGCCTTGGTGGTGGTGGAGGAGGAATAGCCGCTCTGGAGGAACTTTTCGAAAGAGTTGGTGCACCTGAAGAAAAAAAACACAAGGTCACAATTCACTTGCAGTTCACAATAAAAAAGTCAAATCTTACATCTTACCCGTAGTGCTTTCACTTTTTGACAAGGGCACGACGTCGCTCCTTGATCTAGACTTCTCCACCCGAACTTGTCGCTCCAGCTGTGGCCTAGAGGATTCGTGGCGTCCATTTTCACGGGTCCTCGACAAACTCGTTGGCTGTGTATTACTCGTCGGCTCAGAGGATCTCTCGCTGTTCGGTTGCGAGGGTATTATTGTTATTTTACTTTGCTTGCGAACTGGCGCCTCCGCAGGCGCCGTCTCCACCGGCTTTGGCACACTCTGCAACAGTGCACAAGAACATTTACCTCAGTAGCACTATTATTAGGCATACCTGTATATCACAACGTGCGTATACACAGTAAATTCTATTAGAATTCACACACCATTGAGAATCACTATGCTTAGCCAAGATACAACGTCTGCGACAATCTGCACTGGTATCATGAATTTTGAAGCACAAAAATATAAAAAAAGAACTTGTATATATACACACTATTTAGAGTTATTTAGTCCATGAGAATTTTCAAAGTATTTATACAATTTCTTTCTTAACAATAATCACGTCTGTCGAAAACCAGTTCGTAACGAAGATGATCGCTGAGTGGCAGCTCGTGCGACTGTCTAACGAGAGACACAGGGGAGAAACGGAGAGAGTGGATGAAGAGGAAGAAGAATAAGTGTCTCGGTGAAAAGTCGCCCAAAAAAAAATATAATAGCATCTCTCTCACTCCCTTCTTTTAGAGAGGGAGTCGTGGCCGAGGACGCTTGGCAAGTCACACGGCTCGTTTGGATGTCTTTAAATAATCTTTGACGATCTCGACGCACCTTTATCATCGTTCTCATTATGGACGTCAATGCGCTTATGTTTTTCTGTGCTGGAAAGTTGAACGAAAGCGTTTCTGAATATGTATTTTAATCGTTGGTAACGATTGTCATACTTTATTAGAACTGACTGAGCATCTTACATGGCAGTCGTATATGCATACGAGATATAATGGTAGACAGTTACGAAATCATTCTGCGACTATCAATAGATTCCTGATCGAATAGTGTTTTTGGAAATATTGGAAAGACACACGGATTTCCGTGCATCAATATACATAGATCCGTTTGCCAAATGACATGACACCCACGTGTACTATGTATAACTGTATGTATTGCTACGTAAAGCATATATGTATGTACATGCTACTTGCGTCGTAGGTACGAGAAAGCACATGCGTGCTGCTAATAATCTGAACGGAAGACGCAGCTGGCTTTCGGTAGACATTTGAAATAGACGGGTGTCTTTAAATAATCGTGACCCAAAGGCTTATATACGGCACTCCATTACTTTGCACTATCCTTGCTCCCTCTACGTTTGCTTTGATTTTTTTTTCATGGCATTGGGACATTTAGATTTTTTTGAAAATCCCGCTTTTTTATTTAAACGATATAAGGCAACTGATTTAACTAGAACGGTAGCGGAAGACTAGTACTGTCTGGTATAAAATGTTATCTGATATCAATGTTATATACTTATTTGAATATAGATTTTAGAATCTACGTATGTTAGACATGAGACCGTATGAACATTTCTCTTTCACTCGGAACTAATTTGTATTCGAACTCGAAGATCTCTGGTGCCACGGATTACATGGGTTATTGTAAAAAAAAATGTTTAAAGAATATATTTAGATGGCTACGCTTCACGCAATCTTTGTGGACGATCTATCCGGCTACGCGTGGCAGAGTGCCACACATAAGAACCAAAAGGTTCTACGGGTTTTCTTGCGGAATGTCGTAAACAAAAATAAACTTCCGCGGAGCGAAGCGTACTTTGCGTTCCTCCAGTTGGTCGCTAACGAGACCTCGCTGACCCTGTGCCTGCACCACGTGTTAATGCAATACGATCGCAATAGGAACAGGGTGCGACAATATGTTAAATTGTTGGACCACGTGAGATAACATTTGAGGGATGTAGATGGATAGATAATATATATATATATATTATTATTAGAGATTTTTGAAAATCCAATAATCCATAGAGATCAATGGGAATTTAATTATCGAAATGACACTGCGTAAGCAAGATAGTGCAGATGCAATTACCAATTATTATATGATGGTATTAAAATCTTATCAACCGGACACAATACCGCAAACAATGCTTGGTGATAATATTACAAAATTTAATATCCATTTTCATAAAATTTCTGTTGTCTTAATGCGGTAGTCAGGATCATAGCGACATATACGATCGTTTAGTATCGAGTATACAAAATGGACGATTACGCAGTTAAATAAATTTATTTTTTACCAACCTTGAGAGTGACTTGTGTAAATGCCGGCGGTTCATCGGTTTTTGGTTTGGGCTCTCTTCGGGAATTGAGTGTCCAGGGCGCCGAAGGCATGGGTAGAGGGTTGGGACCATCCTTGACCCAGGGTGGTCTAAAGGTCGTTCTCTGGGGTGGCTGTTGCCCCCCTGCACCGGGCATGGTTCCTCTGTTCTATCTCCAAAAAGAATATCCGAAGAAAACGTGTGCTAGAGTGGTAGCAAATGGAAAAGGAAAATTCTCAGGAGAAAATGTTCCTCAGACTCGATCAACGTCACACGACGTTCGTTAATCGCGACTCGGCACTCCAATCCGAGGATCTTCTCGATGAAGAAGGTAGTGCGCCACTGTCGGCCTCCTGGACGACGTGGAGGATGAGGGGATCAGTTGGGAGGATCGGAGACCGCGTGGGCGATCACGACCTACTTTCCTCAAACCAGACTGTCAGTTCGCACCCTTGTTTTACTAAGATGTAAACCCTTGTGGGGTATAAGATCAGCTCCAGGAACAGGAGGATCAACCACATGGATATTGTATCCTGGGTTATCAGGGTTATAAATTTTATTGGGATTGTTATTCTACACTCGCGAATATAGAACGATTCCACAACGTTTTCGAGACTCCGGGAAAGATTGAGACCTGGACCGACGATGGGGCCGTGACTGCCTCCACCCGATCTGCGTATTTTCGGGTTTGTGACGTCATCAGCCCCGAGCCTCAAAATAGAACGTCTTCTAGGACGTATCAGCATCTAGACGCTTTATTCTATAACGCATTCTTGGCCAACCGCTTTCCACTGTTTACGATGCACTTCTCATGAACGAGATAGACACCTTCTCATAGCTGATCATTCATGATTAATGGGGTTTGATGATTTTTCGACTACTTCAGACTGTTTTGCCCTTCAGCATCGTTGATTTATACTCGCGATACAATATATTGATAGTCGATATGAAGAGTTAAGGATTTCGCCGTGGAGACTAGACTCGGCAATGTCGTAAAACCAAAAATACTTTTTATGCCAAGATATCCCGTTCGTCATGCGAATGTGAGGTTCTGTGAAATTTACAGTATTCCGTTCGTTATGTTATTGGTAAAATATTTTTTTTTTAATTTCCTACTCCTTTCTCTTCTCGTTTTTAGGGTTGGCGGTTTTCGCGAGAAGGAGTATCAGCTGTCGGCGCAGAAGAAGAATGAGGCCTCTCACAGGTTCGATTATTATCAACAGACGGCGAGATACTTTCAGAGGGAGGGTGCAATTACAAGACACTTGGACGCCTGGAATTTCAGGGATCCCAACAAAGAGCACGAGGAGAAGGCTTACAAGAGTGAGGATTTAGATGCCAGGAAAGGGAAGCTTCAACAGCTTCTGAGAAGCGACGAGGAACTTTACCGTAAGGAACTGACTGAATTCGACTCCAAGAAGAAGGACAAGGAGGACCATCCGCCCTTAGAAGTCTTGAAGGAGCAACTTCAGGAGAAGCGTTCAGAACAGCAACTTTACTTTCCGCGTCACAATTATTGCGAGAATGGTAAGAATCATCGCACAAAATTCAATGGCTGCTAGGAATTTAAAAGGTTCTTAGAATTTACAAATCTTTATCATTCACTACGTCATTCTTCAGATCAACATCAGAGTGGCAAACCCTTGGAAGAAAAAATCAGCAAGGCCGATTCTGATATAGCTTGGGAGAAGAGCCATGGTGCTTCCTGGAGATTTAAAGGGGCATGTCCTTTCAATTTGCGAACTGGAGATGAGCCTAAGGTACTGAGTGCTAAATACTCTGAAAGGAATTCTCACACGAGTCTTGGAGAAACCAACATGAGATCTGCCACTTATGCTCCTCATCGTGAATCTGTTCAGAATCATCATGATGAGAAAGCTCGACCCTCTGGTGGATCATCAATATCTTACGATTCACCAGATGATTCACATGCTCCACATTTTGGACTAAGAAATTCGAAGAATTATTGGGAGCACGAGGATAATGCTTTGTCACCGGAAGTTGTGCCAGGAAAAGATAATGTTGAAGATAATACAGTAAAGTTTTATGAAAAAGATCCAGATAGGACTGATGGGAATCAAAAGAGTCCTACATTTGAGCGAACAAAATCAATGAAATTGGAATATGGAAAAACTGGAAGCTGGCCTGTATCGTCGCCCAGGGAAGAAAATCTTGTGAAGAAGCATCGTTACATGGCTCACAATGAAATTAAACAGTTAATCGAAGAAATGGAAGAACGTGAAACAGCTGCATGTCGCACCCATAAATGGCAGGAAGCTTTAAGAATACATGATATGCGAACCAGGCTTGAATTCCAACGTGAGCGCGAACTTTTTGAGAATTTAAATCTGCATCTGGATGATAAGTCCAGGCAATTAGGTATGGCGAGCATTGAGAAACGAGCTTTACGTCTAAAAGAACGAGAAAAAATCTGTGAAGATACGAGTATGTTCAGGTAAGCCATTATAAATGCATTATCGATTCCATATTATAGTAATAATTTTATTACTATGACGCAAAGGTTTCAGTACTATTGATACAGCACCACGCATCCCTTCTAGATTTAGTGATCGCGTAATATTCGCGAATAAATACTCATTGCCAATTTCGTAATTCAACACCGATGAATCATTCGTAATTTTTTATGCGAGTGTCGCGCGCCATGTCTTTTACGATTGCCAAGAAACTTGTGATATATTCTTAGCGGGTTTCTCAATGGAACATAAATAAATCAGTCGAATGACAATTGCCAATAATTTCTGTTTCATAATTAATTCATATTTGACTTTTTTATTACACTTTTAGCGAAGACGCCAAGCATCTGTGGAACAAGTGGAAGCATGAGGATGAAGACGATCTGGCAAATTGGAAAGAGTGTGCTGCCAGGGATATACTCTTGCAGGATTTGGAGGACGAGTGGAAGATTTTTTCTCTCAAGGATAAAGAGAAGGCCATCTCTGATCAGAATAATGCCCTCAGGTCATCATTACAAGAGGAGCTCGAATTATCTGCTTCTATGAGCTCTGTTCATCACAGTGAAGCTTACGCACGCCATCACGAGTAATCTTGCCACAATATTATATTTGGCAAATCAGTTTACCTTCATACTTTGTAATATTCTAACGACATTAAAAACAAAGTATTATACATTTATTCGCTATGCCTTACGCAACATAGAAAGGATTATATAGAGTTCCTTTCGTATGTTTAATAAGAAAGGAAGCTTTAGTCATTTTTTAAAATATCGTTTAAAAAGGAAAAAATTGAACGATTCACATTATTTTGTAATTTTTATTATTAACGAATATTCATATCAGAAACCGCACTGAAAAAAAGACTGCTAAAGCTTTGCTATATTTAACTATGTAACCGCAAATAAAAAGCAAAGTATAACAATTGTCTGGTTTCTTTAGAAAATCGAAACATCGTGTCCTCGTCCTCTTAGAAATCCATTAGTTCTTTCAAACCGACCACGTATGCATGGCCGTAACATTATATTGATGCTGGATAATACAAATTTTTTCTTGTTCTTCAGAAGTTCCGCGAAACTCTGGGCGTATGTAATATCAGCATCGACATATTAGATATTAGCCGCTCCATTAGAAGCTTATTTCGCGCTGTAAAAGATTCTCGCTGTGTAATACGTGGTTCGCGGCGCGTCTATAATGTTTTCTTTTTCTCTTTATTCCTTTTATACAAAGACTCGATTAACCGGTCGCTATATTAGAAGGTGCATTCCACCTACGAGCACTTGAGAATATGAGAAAATGTTTCACTTAAACAAAAAACGGTTATATGCACATTACATAGCATATAGGACAACATTGGAATGACTCTGAAGGTAATGAGAGATACATTCGAATTTTTCTGAGATAAACTCCTTAGTATGTTGGTCGGCGTAAAGATGACGCCACGTTCAACGTCGTTCGCTTCACAAATACGTTTCAACCTACTGGGTTTGCCAACGTTTGCTATTCAGATCCCTCTACATTGAGTATTTTTCTTTTATAACACAAATCGACAAACTTCGGCATAATTCCGGTAAAACTATATTTTCTTTTACACAACAAAATCATGGCTGTAGCTCAGTTTTAGTAGCATTGACCAGTAATCTTGTGTTGGATATGCAAAGAAGTTTAACGAAGGAGAATCTGTGCTGGAAGTATTTTGAAATGTGCTGATTTGCGCCCAAAAAAAAAACAAGATTGTTATTTGATAAAAACAATTTCCCACACCGTCAAGACATTAATTTATATTACTGCATTTACGATACTACCGTTCATTACATTTTATGAACTAGGAATATTTAGTTTTGCTTAATCACTTTTGCTAGAATTTCATATTACGATATATAATGGCTGGTTTTCTTTTACGGCATAAATTGACACACTTCCGGCACAAGTATATTTCTTTTACACAATAAAATCATGGCCTTTGGTTACTTTTACTAGAATAAACCAATGATCTCGTGTTCCTGTGCAAAGTTTAACAGAGGAAATGCAGTGTTAAAAATATGTGTCGATTTTCTTATAAATTGCTGTAAAGTGACACATTTTTAAGTGCTAAATCTGTATTTTGCAAGCAGCTTACCTAGTTGAGGTAAATGTAAATGATGAAACTCACGGAAGTCCAAAGAATATTGCCAAGAAACAAACGTAATAATTACATCTCAACTATGGTTCATTCACAGGTAAAATATCTTTTAAAAATGCTATCTCTTTGCATTAAATGCAAAAGCGACGACCCCTAGGCCTCACACTCGACTCATGGACTGAATATACATGAATCTTATTCCATTATATGAAAGCTATATAAAAGTAACATTATTGCGAGTGAAACACATGTTCTCTCGTAGGGCGCAATACTGTATCCGTATAAAATACTGATTTTAGAAGCACTTTTCATACTAGCAGGAAGAACGGCTTAAGGTATTGGCTATTAGTCGACCCAATGTTCTCACGGTGTAAACAGCATGTTTCCCCTATGCAAACGCCGCAGGTAGAAACCGCTGGATAATCGAAGATTACCTGCAATTTTTAGGTAGTTATCTCGTGGGTCTTCATTGGTAGCCATTGAGCGGTAAGATAAACGGTCATTGAAATTGATATAAAAATAAGAATAATAATCAACAAAATTTAGTTAACCAACAGCTGTGGCAAAAAATTGTATAAAACTGAAGAACTGGCGTGAACAATTATTCTACGTTAGACTTGTCGGTACTCAAAGAAGCGACTAAGAAAATTTTTTTTTAAAATACATATTACGAAAAAGTGTCCCGTAAAAATTGTCCTGGTCGTCTACCGCCATGAAAACGCAACTTTTGATCCTCGCAGTGGAAAAAGTCCAGACCGTGTCGGACGTGTGGCGCACGATTTGGGACGTGTTATTAGCTAGCACCCCTCACGTCGACTCACTGTGTTTCATGATGTTCCTCGTTCACTTTCTTCTCTTTCTTTTTTGATTTCCTATGCAGGGGCTAGAAATGCGTTTAATTAACATAACTGGCGAGGCTGCATCCCCGTTCTTGGACCGGCAAACCAGCCTGCTCCCTGCCAGCCAGCCAGCCAACTTTTACGGACCATTGCCCACCCGATATATATATACACACACATATGGGTTAGTACATCACATATGTGTATATGGAGACACACGCCCCAACACCCATCGTCCTCAAGCATGTAACACTCGAATGACTTTTTTCTGGGGATGTGCGTCTCTCCTCGGAAATGCGTTTTTGACAGATTAGCCGACTAATTCCGTAGCGACGTTCGTTCGTGCGGGACAGTCGTGAAATTCTGTGAAAGCTCATAAAAATTTTCAAAATTAATCGGAAATTTTTGTTAGTATCTGATACAGCAGCGAGTCGTACCGCGTTAATAGTAACAACGAACAGTAGACCCGTAAATTTTTCTTTGTCTTTAAGAAACAAATCAGTGTTACGATAAATATTAAATAAAATTAAATGTTTAAAAATTCTATATTAAATGCAAAGTTCAAGGATTAATCAAGAGTTAAGTAATTATTGATAATTTGATATCCAGAAATTTTCACAATCATCCTCAATTTAGGATACTAACTCTCCATCCTCAAGTGTATTTGTACTAAAGCCAAAACGGTAAGCTAACAGCCCTTAACTGACCCTTATTGACTAATATTCAGGGTAGCAACCAAGCACGAAAAGGATCCATAGGGCAATGGAAGTTCTCGCTGTTGACAGATTAGCTGGCTAATGTGGCTGTTTGTGGAGTTTAGGGGGCGGATGGTTGCGGTGCGTTTCATGGAATCACACAGCCGGCCCAGAAGGGAAGCAATTAGCACCACACATGTCTGCCAGCCACTTAATCATTACGAAAAATTTCCTGCTTCCAAGCGAATATCTGCTTACACCTAAAACGCAACAAAAAACTAATTATCCGTGTACACGTAAAAGTTTGTACGACCTAAAAGGTTGTCTTAAAAGTTTGATCTTACTGGACTAATTTTTTGACCCATGCATTTCTACATGAACGTGCAGCTGCACTGCGAGCTTTTGCATACCCGGTATGAAAATTTGAAATTGGACCGCGGTCATTGGTTCGCTTAAAAAATAACAAAATCAAAAATGTCTACCTACTTCGTGAACGAAAAAAAAAAATTGGAATGAAACGAAACTATTACGAATCGTTTCTCATCAAGCGTCGCTCTCGGCCGCAGGAACGCTAATCAATTTCGTTCACCGCGCACCTGGGCGTTATATTTCTCGGCGAATAAACGCAAAAAGGTCTAGAGCGAATAAGAGAAAGACCGGAAGAAAAAAATTCTTATATTAATGTCAAAGATGAAGAGAGATGGAGTATAAAGGAAAATAAAAGAAACCCATGCGCTGCATGTGCACAACGACGTACTCAAAGTTTACCGACTTTGTGACCTTATAGTAGTACATTTTTTTAATTCCTCCACTTTTTCAAAATTCTCATATAAGTAGTATATCAAATACTGCGAAACATTGCTGTCAATAATGTCCGTCCTTTCCCTTATTTTTAAGCCTCGAACTGTAGCAGGTTAACGGGGAATAATATAGAGGAGTTTCCAAGTGGGAGGATAAGGGAGAGAAAAGAATTGTGAAATTAGAATAAAAGAGAAAAAATACAAAAAAAAAACGAAAAAAAAGGCCAAGAAATCCTCCCGTCGTTTCTACGGACAGAAGGTGCTCGTAGCTTCCGCCGTTCCGAGATGGTGCCTGTCGCGTACATAGAAACGTATATAATATACTATATGCTTACATACGTCGTGCATATACGTGCGAACACATGTACTGCTGCGTACATAACATTTGTGCTGTTATGTAGAAAAATAAGCATATAAGAGCCACCTACCTACCTACGTGGGTACGCAAGAGCAGTAGTCCGAGTGAGTGCGATAGCGCAAATTGTATCTCTCGCTATCTCTCTCTTTCTCTGTGCATCTATATACACATATATATAAATATGTATATAGATAGATATACTGTACTCCTATACGTATATATATGTATGTTCATATATATAGGTATCTATCTATAGGTACCAAATGGTAAATGAGCGGATAGACGTGAAGTCCGGACGCCTGCAGCTAGCGGCGACCCAAAGCTCCGTCTACCGCGGGGCTGTATGTGCCTCTCTCTATACAGGGTGACCAAGAAATAATCATGCCACTGGATCACCGTCATTTCAATATCTTTGTCATAATTTTGCTCCTGTTAGTTCATTCGAATTTTCGTCACCGCTACACGTCTTTGAAAATTCGACGATTCTTTAGGTTAGGTTGTTGGTTTCTGAAAGAGCAGAGAAAAAGAAAAATAATAAAATTCCTTGATCCTTTTGGAGTTTCTCTCACTTTGTGAGGTTTACAAAAGAAGCTTGTAAGCTCGTACTCTTGTGTATGCTTGGTAATGGTGACGTTTATTGGTTTCTTCGTATTTCTATGGTTCCTATTTTTTGTGCTTCTGAGTTTTGTTAAAGAACCGACGCGATTGTGATGGTTGGTTTGTCAACGGTTTGATTGCCGTTTAATTGTACGTGATACACGATGCCGGTTAACTTAATGACATAGAGCACGTGGTGTTTAATTAGATTCCATTCGGCGCTCAGAGTGAGAGACTTTGATGTTCCAGTTTGCTCTGTCGATTTGACAAGTGCCTCTTGGAAGCTGTAAGATATCCTGTACATTTGATTATTTCCAATGGCTTCTTTGAGTTCCCTCATAAACTTATACTTGCATGATTAAAACGGTACACCACAGTAATGCATTATTACCTGAAAACAAAAGTATTAAAAAAAAATCTTTGAAAAATCTTCGATGACAATCCTGTATTTTTAAAATCAATTTTGAAAAATTATTTTTGCCAACGAAAGCTATTGGTATCATGAAATTTTTGTTAATTTTTTCAAAGACAGATAAATAAACCCCAAGAAAACTTTGTGTCAAATTGAAACACCCGTTAGATTATTTCGCTGGCGTGTATTGCGGGTAGGACCAGAGCACAGAGGAGAACGGTGCCCATCGGTGTAAGAACGTGGGTCGATGGGATGAGAGAATCGGTCCTCCGGACTCATCGTCTACCCACCGAGTTGATAGGTTGTTCGAGTGAGAGAGAGCGGCGGGCCGCGAGATAGAATTAGAACGAGACAGAGTCCCTGTTATACACGGCCGAGTCGGCCGTAGCCGGGTGAGTCTGGCGATGGCGCAGAGGAGAAGAGAGCCAGGAGGTGAGTGAGCGACGACGACGACGACGACGACGAGAAGAGAAGAGAAGAAAAGAGAAGAGGCAGGAAGGTTGGCTGGTTGGTTCGTCGGATGGTTGAGGTTGTGAGGTAGTGAGGTTGTAGGTTGTGCGAGGTAGGGACGCGTACAAGAGGTTGGGAGGAGCAAAGAACGAATAAGAGAACCGAGAGCGCAGAGCGGAGCGTTTCGTTTCGTTTCGTTCGGTTTGCTTTGGTTTTGGTTTGGTTTCGTGGACGGTACGAAATGAGAAACGCGGGACCTGGACCTGGGGAGAAAAAAGGGGACGGACCACGGACAAATCGTCCTACCAGGACCACTACCGTCCTCTGCTGCTGCTACTACACTACTACTACTACTACTATGCTACTAGCACTACTACCATCTTCGGGATTGACTACTACTCTTTTGCTTGTTGTTCATCCTTTACTCTTGTTAATCCTCCTTTTCTTTTCTTCGTACTTTTTTTTACGTTTTCTTGGTCCCCCATAACCTCTTACGAATTTATCCAGTTTTCTTTAACCTTCAGTTTCTTTCGAGTCTTTGCTGTTTTTCTTCCTTCGCTATGAATTATCTAGGGACTTTTTTCCGGAGTATTTCCTATTATGGTCTGGACTCGTTGGTCATTTCGCTTCGGAAGATACGAAAGTATTACTTGTCATGTTGGTTTACATTGTTTTCGAGTTTTTGAAGATTTTTAGGTTATGCTGATTTTTTATGGGGTGATATTGAGATCGTATAGGATGTATCGTATCGGAGGACGAACTTTCCGCCATTACGCGTGTCGAATAGCTTTTCCTCGCCACTCGCCGTACGACTTGCACAGATCATTTTTCTCTTTCGACCCGGGACCACCTGTCGATCCAATTTCTTTTTTTTCCTTTCTCTTCAACTTCTTCTTCCTTACCATGAAAAAAAATCATGAGTCATGATGGCTTTTTGGGAAATTAAGGACACGTGGTCGAATCTGCCATTCTCTATGCGATTTTTCATCGCCAACAACAGAAACTCATCTCTCGCTTGATACTCACCGCCATACCGAGAATCTGGTCCATTGAAAATAACGAAATAGCCAAACTCATAGGAAGAGCAAATTAAAGATTTGTATGTCTAATTAAATCGTCACGGTTACCATTTCAAAAGTGCCATATTACTGTATAACCATTACGAATATGTACAACAGCAGACACAGGTATGCCATACCTACTGATAATTGAGAAATCTAACTTTTCATCTCACCTTTATACTCTCCAGTCATTAGAATCGACGATCAAAGTAGCTAAGTCAATTTCGCGAGTATGAAAACAATAAATATTTTATCTATAGCCACAACCCGGTAGTAAAGCGAGTCACTGGTCGGATCAAATCCTCTTTCATAGACCGGTCATCCGGGTTTGTTAAATGTCCTCTTGCCTTTTTCTGTCCTAGTCATGTTTAAAGCTGAGAAGATCCACAATACTGATGGCAAGATTTGCTGGTGGAGAAAGAAAGGGAAAAAAAAGAAAAAAAATAATACAACATACGATGAGTATCAGTCAACCAGTACCAGAAACAATACTCACGATATCGGTACCCCCAGCAATAACGATCCTGGCTACCGATAGGTAGTTTCCGTCAATCTTCGGTCCATCGCTCACTATTGGCGCGCGCTTAAATTCTCAAGTCCTATAAAACACAGATCGTAAAATCCTTAGCTCGTAAAGCTAATTTCTTGCGCTGCTAATTTCTAATATTGCACAAGTTGCTTCGACGTCACTTTAAACCATCACGTTTACGTGATAATTATTGTTCGGTCGTTGGGTGGCGGCTTTGCAAGTCTCCATGTAGTGTCAGGCTTCCACATTTCCATGTATATAATTTTTACCCAGGGAAAAACCACAAGGACGAAAGTATAAGTAAGAAAAGTACAGTACACGCACTATATAATATATACAAGGATAATAAGTGCGAGAAAAATGCTATCGTTAAATAAGAAGCCACACCCTGAAGTTGTTTTCTTCTTATATGAAAATATGCAAGCCTCTCAGCTATCAATTCGGAAGCTCCAGCCACTATCCTTAAGCCACGACCACACGTGCACACAGAAGCTCCCTCACGAATTCCGGATGTCTCTTGCGACGACGACGACGACACGCCCAGGCATTGCTCAGATTCTAATCTAGCAACTACGACGAACCCCGCTTGTAGAATCTCTTCCCGTTTCATCTTCATCCACATCCTCGTCCTCGAGACTCCATCGTCGACAAGAGTGTCCTCGAGATGGGATCCCATTAAAGTGGGACATCACTAAATAAATACCAACTGGAAAATGTCAAATGTATTGTTTTTATTTTGCGTATGGCTGTACTAGCTGTATCAGAGAACGTATCTAATAGGTACCTGATGTGAGCAGACTCCAAGTTGAAAGAAAGTAGTATGCATAAGAGTGAAAAGTAAGAAAGAAGAGACGAAACGAAAGAGGGAGCGGAAGAGAGAGAGGGAGAGGGAGTTGGAAGAGGAGAGAAAGGTACAAGTCAAAAGTTACGGACGAACTGACGGACAGGTGACGCAGACGGATGCCGCTCATTTGTCTCGCTTCGGGACGAACTCCGCCGCCCGAGAAAGAGCCAGAGCGAAGGTGAAAGGTTTTAGTGGAAGAACGACGGAGAAGAGGTTCAATCGAATCGAGAGGATGGAGGATGAGAAGGACGAGTGGGATGAGAGGACGGAAGATTTTTTGGACTAGGGTGCCTCCTGCTGGGCCCGACTCCCTGCTGGCCACGGTCAATTTGTTGCTCTTTTTTTCCACTTTTTTTATTCTTCCTCATTCTCCTCCTCCGCTTTTTCTTCTTCTTCTTCTTCTTTCATTACGCCTTTGATTCTTTACCTTTATTTATACCTTCTTTACACTCCTCATCGTCACCCTATCAGTACCCGAGGTACCCCGGCATTCGTGTCACTGTTCTCATTTGTGTAATATCCTAAAACAAAGCATATAAATCCCATAAAACAATAGCCATAATATAGGATAAATGAATGGGCCCATTCTACGGATTGGGCCACACTGCCCTATCAAAGATATTCCATTTTCTAGAAAATACATTGTTTAAATGATGACGTTTGGTATGACTCTTATTTTATGAAATCTTGAAAAATTTGAAGAGCTTGTAAGTCCCCAATATCCAATAATCATCCATGTTGGGTCTCTTCATCCGTTGTACTTATGACATGAATATGATCAAGGAAGAATAAAGGATGAAGAATAGAGGGGTCCAAGGATGTGGGAGTCAGAGGGGACGAGTGAAGGTAGGATGATGTGAAAAATGAAATTGTAAAAAAGTAAGGAAAAACAGTGAGGGCCCGTGAGATGCGAGGGGGTGGAGGTAGGTAAGATGAAGGGGAGGGACTCGCAGGGTCCCGAAGGGAGCAAGAAGAAGCCAAGTCCGTGTGGCCGGTCCGTGGCGAAGGCCGCGCAGGCCAAAGACTTATGGATATCCATAGCAACGAAGTCAAAGCCATTAATAACTCCTCTTGGGAACGCCCATCCTCATTTTATACCTTTTCTTTTAAGTTGAGCGTGCATGCACCGCGATGAAGAGTGAGTGAGCGAGTAAGCAAGTAAGAAAAAAAAGAGAGAGAGAAGTAGCGTCAGGAACAGGTAGATACGCACCGCGGAATATATTGGAATACCTGAGAAATTTAGTGGCCACAGACCCCTCTACACGGGACCATCCTCCTCACTATTACCACTATATATGTAGTACCGGCACAATCGCTCACCTGCTACCCCTGTTCTATTCACTGGCATTCCACCCCCCACGCCCCATCCACTCACCCCCATTGCCAAAGGGAACCCAGTGACTTTGCAAACTCAATAATTTTCTATGCGTGCACCGTATCTAAATACTCGTTTTTCTTTATGCCTCATTGTTTTATCCGCTCTCGTCTCTTTTTTCTTTTTCATTGCTTTTTATCTCTTAGATTTTTCTCACGACTCGGCTCATTATTCATCAACCCCCTCT
Source organism: Trachelus stipa (assembly GCA_036026315.1). NCBI lineage: Eukaryota > Metazoa > Arthropoda > Insecta > Hymenoptera > Cephidae > Trachelus > Trachelus stipa. The sequence goes on from JAYRCB010000457.1 coordinate 2,482,411, forward strand.
TCGCGTCCATGTTCCACATCTAGCAGCCAGAGACACCTGTACAGGATTTTAGTTTGTTTTTCGCTACCAAGGACCTCTTTATATTCTACAAGACTATAGTACGATAGATACTGCTGAGTCTGTACCTTCGGTGCCGATATTGACGAAATATGTCAATCCGAACAATAGAGGGTCCTGGTATGGGTGTCGTTCGACCGCAGGGGGTCCCAGTAGAAGTGGTTCTGAGTCCAAGGGCCGTCCCGACGCCACTGCGTCGTGTCCTCACTTGTTGCCTTGCATGGGATTCGACCAGGTGGTGGTACTAACCGTGGAACACCATAGATTCACCGTGTTGTACCTACCAACACACTGTCCCCATAAATACACGCGTGGGTCTTGTCAGGAGCGCGTGCGTAAGTCCCCGTGACTCACGGGGTTCTCTTGTTGAATGATTTTAGTAAGTCCCCATAGATTTGTCTGACAGTCGGTTACAATGCTCTAAAGAAAGATGCAACTGTATTAGGTTAATTTGAGGAAATAGGAAATTTGGACGTTGATTGAATCTGAAGGAATGTTTATGGGGCTTTTCGCCGTAGTGCAGAAAACCTCCTAGTGCGGCAGCACCATCAGAGGCACGTTAACTCTCCATGGTGATGTCCATGGCGTTGGATGGGCCTCGTGTAAAGGTAGCCGGGCACTACGGCGAAAGAGCCGCAAGAGAAGAAGAGGGCTCAGAGGCCAACTGATCATCGCATGCATTTAAATTGGTTCATTAAAGCCCCATAGCCAACCTCCCCCGTATCTCCTTCCTGTAACCCCTCAGCACCTAGCCATAGACGACCCCAACCCATACCACCCCAAAGACGACTCTCTCTTTCTTTCTCTCTCTCTCTCTCTCTTCTTCTCTTTATCTCTATGTGTACATATAAAATAAACTTTTGTCTCAAAGTGAAGGACCCTGTACCACGTACGTACATAACCTATAGTGTCCACGAGTAGAATGCTTTTTCGAGGGGTGATCTTTCTTCGACATTTAATATAATAGCGACCCCTGCACCTTACGTTTTACTCGTAAATTTAGTTTACATCTCCTCATAGCACCTTGTGGAAGATTAATGCTTGTCCATGGCTTCTTGTTTTCATCTATCAACATCGCTTTCTCTCTCTCTCCACATGTTGGATTCTGTACATATGCTACATATATTTATGTAGGCATTTACACTTCACTCGTAATGTACAACATTAACTATCTCTTGGCTCTTGTACACGCACGAAACTTTTAACTGTCGTTACAGGTTACATTCTCTGCGCAGCTATAAGGTGTAGACTAATACCAAGACTGATCGCCAGGAGGCTCATTTGATTGCAATGCCATCTTTCGCATGTAAGCCTTATACGAGTCGACTCTACTGAGATTTCTGCATCCTTACGACCATAGACTATTATAACATAGATAGGTTAATGGCATACGACTCTTATAAAGTTTGTACCAGACTAACTTTTACTTCTAGTACAAATACAAACTTTAGTTGTAGATATCTGACGCAGTTTAATCGGCCTTCCTTTTAATTAGGTTAACCAAATCCGTCGGATAGGTAAAGGGCAATGGGGTAGCGGCCAAGAGAGAATAAGGATGAAAACGTTATACATATAGCAAGGTGGAAAAAGTCCGGCAGAGGGTGAGTTTGTTACCAGGGTTAGGAGACACGCACGTGGCTGAGGTTGCTTGTCAGGACAGCCCCGGTAGTTACCGTCACGCGGCCGCTCAGCAATCGCCTACACAGGATCCCAACCCCATTTTCTAGCCAGCCCTGACTAATCCCATCCCCTTGGAGTGACGGCCTCGTAGTTCCTAGGTGCACACGCGATCGCTTCACGTCCGTAGCTGCACGTGGGAACGCGAAGTGTGCTTCCTATGGGGCAAAACATCAACGATCAACCATCAAACTACCCCCTGTCTCTCTCCCTCTCTCTTTACGTCCTATATACAAGGGCACGTCCATCGTCTGGGGTGATACTCTTTCCACGATGTGCCGTGTCCTGTATGTCTATGAGGGGGTCTTTGCGTTGAGCGTGCACGGGACAGGCCCGGTACCGAATTCCTCATAGTTCTCACCACCCCATGTACTCTGACATACGCACGCTTCCACTTCCTCTCCCTTATTGTTAGGATGAACTATATTCCAGATCGCTGAGGGATGTTTTACCGATTATCGGTACAGTACTCTGCATTCTTCCCGGATGACGTCGCAGTTCGGTAACACCTTTGAGAATTTTTTTAACGGATATTATTATACCTCAGAACATACGCGTGTGGTCTGTGACCTGTGACCCACGTGGCTACTGATTTATTACGCAGCACGACGATGGATGGATAGAATTGTCGGATATAGCGATGGAAGGTTAATTCTATCTACAGGCGAATTTATCTGGTACGTGAGAATCGTCATAGTTTTGTACGGTCCTAACTCTCTCGCTGTCTTCTACTTGTAGCAGTACCAGAGGCTGGATACGCTTTAAGAAGTCAGTGAAGCAGCAACCAGTCAACAGAAGCGATGGCTCGTTACGACTGTTCGGAGCAAGTATTTCGTGCACACTTCTGCCAACCTAGCCAGCGTGAAGCCTCTTTCACGCTCGGCTAGCCGACAACGCGGAAGGCGAAAGGAGGATGGCTGGGAAAAAATGTAAGAAAAAAAAACTAAAGTAAAAAAGAAAGGGAAGAATTCTTAACCGAGTCCATCTTCTGCCAGAGTTAGGGAAAGGTCAAGCAATAAAATTCTCCCTTCAATCTTCACGGAGGTTATACGGTGTATGCAGAGAAATGTGTATTTAAATGTCAACTGATCTCTTTGTCAAGTTAAAGGTCGTGTCGACAGACACCGGATTACGTAAAATTCTGTAATTAGTGGTGTTATCGCAATTAATGGGAGCAGTAGGGGTGCGCGTCTGGTATACATATCTAGGAAAGTGTTGGTATGCAATGTGATAGAATGCGATAGCGTAACACAGTTTAAGGGTTGATAGTTGTACAGTAGGGTGATATAATGTATGTATAGGTCTATATATATGTAAAAGGATAGAAAGACAAGGAGAATACCAGTGAGGTAGCAAAGGAAAGCATAGAGGGGTTGTATGAGAGTTAGAGGGCGTCGGCCCTCGAGAGGGGAACCCCCGTCGGGCAGTTTTGTACCAGAAGAGGCCCCCGCCCGAAAGGGGAACCCCTGGGGCGATAATTAGGGGCCCGCGAGTGTTTCTAGGCTCGAGCAGGGTGCCTTGAAGTTTTGCCGCCGCCCCGAAAACATCACCAGTCACCGTCTCAGCTCCATTGCCATCCCTGGCAGTCGCTTCCCATGAGTTCACCACCAAAAATCAACCCACCGCCTTAACGTGAACGCCGACCCCGCGAGACCCAAAAGACCCCACTCGTCCCGGTCCACGAGAAAGATTAATTTCTCTAACGCTGGACGTATGTTTTCCAGGGATTCCCCAGGTCATTCCTCTGTCATCTGGTTCCCGAGGCTACGTGGGTCCTTCGCTTCCTTCTGAACTGACGTACAAGTTGTGATGAACACGTATTCAGGAAACCGAGGACAGCCACCCCAGATGATCATCTACATCAGCAACTGCTGGGGGTAGAGTGAACAGATGTGACCTGACGTTTTCTCAAAAATTCTTCAGGCATCGATCGGTCAAACTGGATAGAAAAATCGACTGCATCCACTCCACCAGTATTTCCACAGTGAAATGGAACGACGTTTGGAATGAAATGGAAAAGTGAATGGAATTCGGAACTAGATAAAGGGATGACCTTACGCTAGACAGGGACCGGCCCGTGCCACCTGTCAGACTTTCCAGCCGTCACTGCTGTCGCGGTCCTGGCTCCTACCTCTATCCGTCCATCCGTACGTGCGTCCATCAGTTGGTTCGTGCCCTTTCCCGACCCCCCAGACAGTTCCACTTGATTAACCGAGTTTATGCGTGCGATAGAAGCCCTCGCTGTTACTTCGCGTCCATCCCTTTTCCTTTACTCGTCACGGAAGCGTCGAGGCTCAAAGCGCACTTCAAGTTTTACGCTCGTTTGATTCATCCCTTGGGTAGTTGTATCCATACTACCAGGCTATTTCAATACGAGATACCCATATCCGTGCCGGATGATCTCGCAGAGAAGTCTGACACGTGATGCTGTCTACTGCCAGTTTTTATTTTTTGTTCCGTGTCTTGTATCTATTTACTCTTGAAGAGTGGTGAGGTGGGTGGGTGACGTTACAAACAAAAAATAGAATGGGTCCAGATATCCGCGGTAGTGGTTCGACACGAGCCTATCGTAAAATCCATGGGCAATCAGTCACCAGTCGTAGATAAATCTGAGTCATAAGTTAGCCAAGGGGATGAGGAGGAGTACAGGAGGGATGGTGATAGAGGGAAAAGAGGGTACGGCAGTTCTCATGAGCAAGGATTGGTATGGTACTCGGTTGAGGGCGAGGGTAGAAGTCGTATCTATGGGGATGCTGGGGCAGTGAAGCCCCCGGTAGCCCGTATCAAGATCTTTTTGCATTTCTGTGAAGGGGCGGGCTATGGGCGTCGGGGGTGCTTATCTCCGCGTTATTCCCGAAGGGCGAACGCCGTCAGCCTGGGACTCGGTAGATAACGTTTCCCCGTTTCGTTTCTATAGTATACAGGGTGGTCGGGCATCGTTCCTTCTCGTCAAACTACCCCCGGTCTGATTACTAGCAAAACTTACTGATTTATTCCACCGTTATTTTTACCTAGAAAAATTCTAACATTAGCTCCACAATTCGACAATTCCTACCAAATTTACTCTCGACGTTCCATTTAATTCTGACGACCCTCTATCGCTCGGGGATGAACTCTTCCTTGTTGCTGTTCCAACACATTTTATATATAGAGTAATACATACTATTGCCTTCGGAAGAGCAAGATCTCATGACACCCCGTATATACTCAGGACCTTCCCGTGTACCTCGGTGAGGTTGAGGTTCTGTACTGGGACCTTCGCTCTGCCTCAGCCAAGATAAGCCACCCTCTCACGTGGCATGCAGCAAGGGTGGTAGGGGCTCGAAGGCAGCTTGGGAGTCGGAGAGGGTGGTCGGTCGCTCGTGAAATAAGCTCTGCAGGGTTTTGGTGGTTGCGCTTGGGGCGGCTTAGGGGTGCAAATGTTGGCCCCATAGTGAACCCCCGCGATCCCAGCTGCCGATGACGTTTCCACGTGGCTACCCACGAGGCTCGCGTGTTTTCGACGTTCACCCAGAACGTCCACGATCACTCTCCCTCGTGTCCTTCGTCAAATTCTCGAACGCGCAACTATGATCCTTCACGAGTAAAGTCCCCACTCTGTTTTACATTATTCAAAAATCAAAACACTCTTCTGACTTACCCCCGTTAACTCCTGCAGGCACCATTTATGATTCACTATATTCTTCATGGAAATCCAAAGGCTCGTGTACGGTAGCAGATTCTCCTGCGACGGCATCTCCATAAGTGGGTTCGGAAATCGACGCCAAGAAGGACTTAACCGCAGGGGTTCCTTTCAGTGGGGCCAACCTTAAGGACGTAGATGCAGTTGGCGATAGGGTTAGCCGATCTCGATGAGGATCGACAGGACAGGATGCTGTAGGAGCAAGACAGTATATGTACCAAAGTACTGAAAAATACACAGGCTGAAGAAGGATGTAAACATAAAGGAATAGATACTACCTAAGGGTGTGGTTCGCGTCCCTTAACTCCCATATAAACCATAGCCAATTGTTACCAGAATATATCCATATATATATACTGTCTATAATATACTGTATATCTATAGGCTGTCTATATATATATATATATATATACACAGACAGTATAGCATAAGTGGTTTCCGGCTTTTTCAGTTATAATCGGCCAGCTATTACCGAAGTAGCGTCTTGGGCTGGGCCGGGTGCCTACTGTTGTGCCTCCAGGCCTGAGAGGGTGGTATACGATTAGGAATAGCTTTCCTCTACAGGGCCTTTCAAACGTCCGCACGTCGACGCCCTACCTCCTTCTCTAACCGGCAATTACGATTAATGGCAGCCAGTATTGGAAACCCCCCGTGTAATGCTTGATATTTCTTTATTTTTTCCCCTCTTTCCTCCCCTTTACCTTTCCTTTGTCTTTTAACCTTTTTCCCTCCCCCCCCCCTCTCTCTCTCTAATTATCGCGTGCACCTGTAATTGCCGTCGCTACCCGATTACACAGACCTACTGACAATTCACTTTTGCACGATTAAGTCCCGACCCTCGTCCGATCACTTCGATCACTACCTGTATACATTCCGTCCTTTATACAGTTTCATATGTAGTTATGAAAGTATGTATATAGCTGGGCCCTAAGGCCCTTTGCTGCTGTTTGCTAAATAGATTCCCCGTATACATCACAGACTATACCCATATACATTTTTTCAATTTCATTGATATCGTTTCACGTGAAACACTCTGTGCCAATGTAACTGCTGCATATACTGTATATTAACAACGACCGTTATCCTGTGACAACTACGAGCAAACAGATCGAAGGAAAATAATTTATTTTCCGTCAATGTTGCGTTGGATGTGAATATCGTAGAATAAAGCGTCCCAATTATCGAATTGATATCATAATATTACAATTATTTGTATAATTATCTAACAGCAACAAATTTGGAATGTTCCACCGAATATTTTCTGCGCACTCACCCCCCTTTTATGATATTAAAGAAAAAAAGAGTTTCTTGAGAGGACCTGTACGTTTACATTATTTTATATATATATATATATATATACATACATATATATAGTGATGTTGATACCTATAGGTATAGCTACGCTAGTTGGACCGGGGTTTAATCACGGGGGCTATCACAATCCCTAAGTGGGCTTCCTGCCCGCTTCGGAATTATAGATAATGTCAGATAATAATAACACACCCTGTAGGGCAGAGTCAGCCACGGGCAATAAGTATAAGGTAACGCTGGATGCTGGTGGTGGTGGTATTAGTAGGAGGATAAGTATAGGCTGTGATCCGGTGGGCCGGGGCCCCACTCACTCAGGGTTACCTTCTGGTATAGCAGGAGTCAGGAGTCAGGCCCAGCAGTCTGGGGCCCTATACGTGCCAGTTCATAGGGTCATATCCCCACCCACCCACAATAAAGAATTCGCGAAACTCTTCTCTTTATCTTTCTCTCTCTTCCCCATATTCACCCTCTTTTCCACCCTCACTCTCTCTCTCTCTCTTTCTCTCTCTCTTTCTCTCTCTCTTCACTCATTGTCAGCTGGTACACACACCAATTTTTTCTGTCAGTTACAATGTAATACCCTTTTTTCAATTGTAACGCAACTACGTTACCGACAGTAGACTCGCTAAAATTCTTGCTATAACTTCATGAGCGTGACGATCGATTCCCCCACTCGAAATATTGATTAGATGCGCAGCGATCGACAGGTGCTCGTCCCTTTCGTTCGCGAGACTTGGAGCGATACGCACGTGACGGATGAAGACGACTGAAAATTTACTTATTCTCTGATGGTCTATATAGTCGAATTGAAAACGTGTACAAAAGCTCCATTTCCCGTGTCTCTTGTCATATTATTATTGTACAAGTATTTAGTTCAGTTTCCATATCATAGGCCACTCTATTGCCATTACTATGAAATTATAGCAACCACAAAAGCGCTAAGGCTCCTGCACGCATTTTGTGAAACATTGAACTTAGATCGTAAAGAATAGAATTAAATAATGCAGATGACGAAAAGTAATATATGGCTGATGAAATTGAAGTCGATCATCGGAATATGCTAAGACGATCCAGAGGGTGAAGAAGCCGATAAATACTCTGCAACAGCATCCCACGACACCGCGAGATAAGCTATTTATATATTTATTTATATTTTTTTATGTCTTTATATATAATTTCCGCTATCACTTGTATTAAATTCGTGATCCAGCAAAATCATTAGTCAAAACAAAAAAAGTAATTTATAGGTTTTATTTCATGGAATTTATATGGCGAGTAGTGTGAACGTGTATCTCGTGAACATTTTTATACATACGAAGAACAATTAACGTGTTATTTAAAGAAATAACGTGGTTCATAATAAATTGTATTTTTATTGAACTTCCGTATATAATATATTATTCACTGAAATCTATCTATAATTTATCTTTGTTCGTATAACTTCTGTTTTATCATCGTTTATAATGTTAAAAGAAATTTATAAAATTTCGTATAAAAATACGATATTACCAATGCCCAGCATCCCTTCAGAAACATAAGTGGCGATATGACGTATTTAACCCCCTGATGACTCTGGCTGGTCACACACACACCCCCTTTAACGCGGACACCTGTTCGCAACCGGGAGACCATTCGACACGTTGTAAACGTAATACGTATATACGTGGACGTCGCGACGCTCCGACAGAGACCCTTTATTATGGTGCCTCTATAGCTTCCCTATAAATGTAAGGGGTGTGATAGGCCACCACCGTAAAGCTTGGACAGATGGAGGGCGTATCTACTACACGGGGTGGCTACAGAATCCTATATCCTACCGACCGGTACATACAGTACGTTTATGTACATGCACATACATATGTATAAGGCGCGCGCGCGTCCGTACCCACTCTTCGTTTATGCGTGGGGCTTGTTTCTGGAACACTTCTGGGACGCATCTGGGTAGCTGACTAGTAATCGTCGAGCATTTTTCACGCCGCAGTACCGCACGCTCGCACCCACCCTTTTCGCATTAGGGGTGGACAAAGGAATCTGATAGAAGGTGGTAACATTCTAACAAAACGAAAAAAAAAGATTGTAGTCCAATTACAATTAGCCTAACGCGATAACGTCATTTGTACGATCTTGAATGAGCTTTCGTATTTCTACGGTTATTTATTTTCACGTAGAATGCCAATTTTCACATGGGTCTCCATCGTATTTACATCCTTACGGTCTCTTAATGGGTACAGCTATGCAAAGTTGTAGCTGCAAATTAGACAATTTAATAAAGGACAACGGTGGGCGACGTATTTTTATTTACATTCTCTTCGTCTTTCTCTAACACGTGTATACTCCCATAAGACTGTCTCTCTCGCACTCGCGGCAGGTATGCGAAACTGGGAAAATCTTTGAGAATCAGCTCGTGTCGGTCGATCGATCTGGAGCGTTGCCAATGGACGCTTTAAAAGTTTTCTTTGATTTTTGAATTTAGAACCTTGCCAAATGTCTTTTTCACGTGTGCTAATAGGGTTATGATGGAGGGAATAAAACCTAATGGATTTTATGAACGGTAAAGGAATCGTATATGCGGAAGATAAGGAGACGAAAAAAGCCACGGAGAAGTGTGTCTCTGCGGGACTATCGTATAGATTAAGGGCGTCAAGCGAGTTTAGATGCCAGGAAAAGGGGCACTCTGATCAAGGGGCGAGTAAGGGTTGCAAAGCGAGTTTTAATGCCAATGGGGCTCAGTGACGGTGCAAGTGTTCCTGCACCATAATGAAAGCCACTTGACTCTTTGCTCTACCTCAGCGCTCCCAATGAGCCACCTCTGGGCTAAATTTCACGGTATAATTTCGCCGCATCGAGAATCACCCCAGCCCCTACGAGGATGTAGGGGCAAGCAACCAGCGTCCCTGATAGGGCAGTTTCTCCAGTTCATCGGCGGAATGACTTTTAACGGTATCATTATTTCGTAGAATCTGATCTGCCAGATTGAAATTAGTTCCAGGCATACCTCTACGGTGTCCCATAAAAGGTCATTACTCTTGCACCGGCCAGTGCCCGTGTAATTACGTAAACTCGTGGATCTGCGATCGAATAAAAATTTTCGAAAAGCACAGCAAACCCAACCGGCCAACAGTTTTCCCTGGGTAAACTGAACGTGAGTGTGATTATTTTTTGTGGTTAAAAAAAAATGAAGAAATTAGTCCGACGAGTGTTTGAATATTTAAAAGGGCTACAGCGGGTCCTCGCGAGGGGATGCAGGCACGAGCCAGGGGTATTGGCTACGTCCGTGCAGAGATTGCGTGCGTTTACAAAGCAAATGGCTTGAAAATAACTGAGTGGTATGGCCCCGGGGCCGCACGGGTAGAAAAGCAGGCGGCCGATGGTGGCTGCAGGGTACAGGGGTTGATTCGAGGGAGTTTGAGAGGAGCTGCCCCACTGGTAGGGATGGGGGGAGGGGATGGTGGTTGAGGCGATGGTAGGAGTAGAGGAGATGGTGGCAGAGCAGAGTCGGGTAGCAAGGTAGCAGTAGGGTGAAAAGGGAAGTGATGGTGGTGGCAGGATCGAGAAGGGGTAGTATAATCGATGCGGACATGTGCAGTTCCCTTGGGGTAGCTAGCAACCCCTAACTTGCCAAACCTATTTATACAACAATGCCCCGTACACCCCCATAAACCACCCCGTGGACCACCGTAGTCCTGCAGCGCACACCCTCGATCGCCAACCAGCCCCTGTATTCCTGGCCCTTTCTCTATACCGTTTCCAAACCCCCACAATACAACCCTTAGCTCTCTTTCGCTCTCTCGCGCGCCCGCGCTTCTTCTCCAGCTCGCTCCCCTACGTCTCGGTTTATAATCAACCCCTACAGAACAGTTTATCTTGCGCGCGCGGCGTGGCTCAAAGCCGCGCTGCGCGAGGGGCTGGTATTTTAAATAGCAAATACTTATCTGTCCGCCGGGTGGCGAAGAGGATGAGATAACAATTGGGGGCGCCTACGTCACCCTACACTTCAGGGCTTCTATGTTACCGAGTACACAGTATCTGGTTAAATGCCGATTTCCCGATATGTTAAACATTCGCTCACTCCACCTTATGCACTTATGGCAACCCTTTTCCCTCATACAACACTCTTGCGCACCCTTAACGAGTACGCTCAGATAATTAAGAAGTGCTCTCGTAATACGCGTAATCGAGATAATTTAATTGTCGTATGTCTTTCACGTATATTTTTTCTGTCATTTTTCACGCAAGCATCGTTTACGGGTTGCCAAGTCCAAACGCACCGTCTGAACGTGGTTTTACAATGTGAAACGAATAGGCGACTTCAGGTGGTACGTTTCGGCCGAAAAGTCAAATACACAAAAGTGATACTATATCTGCGTAAGGATGGTACTAAGGCGGTTGATCGAATTCTTGCGGCTTCGAAATATAAGGAGAGTTACGAATAGTGATCCGTGTTTATAATAATGTAGCAAGAGTATATACATGTATACCTGGCTAATTCCCTAGAAAAATATCAACGCTCGTATACATAAAGATACACAGACAAACCCACAAACACGCAGCAAGATCCTGCATATAAAACAGGACCAGCTGAGGCATAGGTAATCCGGATTTCGGATTAGGCTAAGCCAGCAGAACGCCAGGAGGCCACTCAGCCGTCCTTCCTCCAGGCCTCTGGCATTCCGTGGAGAAGCTGTGACACTTTTCCCGCCTCCTCGACGTCGTGCTCTGAATAAGACACGACAGGATAGAGCAAGCGAATGGACACCGACCCTTTTTCAGAATCAAACTGTTCCTACACCTTACAATGAAGAGAAAGGGAAATAAAAGACGTTTTCTGAATAACATATATAGGTATAGATATAAGTAGTCTAGGTATATAGATACTAGGGAAAGCCAACAGTGTCATAGCACCGGTGAAAAGGCTGCCTTACAACTACCTGTCTAAACCGAACCTATTCTGTCAGAGGGAAATCCCCGCGCCGCAGGGGAATCCCCTCAAGTTACGATATACCAGGACCTGGTTAATTGGTGCTTTTGTCGTTAATTCGCGCCACTGTCGCAGTCTATTCTCGGGAGCGTGTTCGGCAGGCCCCGCCGATTTTCCAAGGCTTCCATACATAATGAGAAAAGCATCCTGGTTATGTGCAAGAGGGGAGTGAGCGTCGCGACGACACGTGTTCCGACACGTGATTCGCGAGGGCGTCGGACGTCGACACGGTTTGGCCCCTTTTAGATCGACGATCCCTCAGGGTGTTTTTGACCCCGTGTCTCACGACGCCACGCGACGCGGACGTCTCGAATTTTTGTACCCCTAGCGATTCGACCCCCTTCCGAAGAAAAATTTTTAAAAATTTTCCTCGTACTCTGATAAAATCTTTTATCTCACGTAATACGTGCAGTTTACGCGAACTGTTCCTATGTATCTTTTACCTACCTCTTTTGAATTTTCGCACCCCAGATTTCATTGCCGGTTCTCCGGGGGGTCCTTGTTTTGCACGAGGGTCTTGTCGACGAGGAAGAACAACCCTTGGGACGGTTTGTCCCGGCAAGACTCCCTCGGGACTGTAGGAAACCAGGATCGACACATCTGTCGAGTCTCCCGACGCTCTATAGATCCGGGAACGTATTACACGGGAGGACGAGTCGGCGCCATCCTTGTCCTCGTCTTCGTCGAGATCGTCGTTACAGGGTACACAGTAATGGTAGACACTAGTAGATACAGCACTGTATACCTAACCTACTACATTGATAGTGTATATCTAGAGTTAGGGTGAAACGCCTGGAAGAGGGTACCGCTGGGCACCCCACGGGGTGAGGACTGTCGGGAAACTGCACCCCCGGGCGGAGAAACACATCAAAATCGAATTCACCAGATGTCCGAAACCAAGTCCAGGCTTCGGTACTCATTCCTAATGACGTTAGGGTATACCCTGGCAGTCCGTCGGGACGGAAACGATTCGTGGAGCAATACGATTTTCTTGTGGGTGAACAAAAACGTTTGTGCTTAACGACACCGTTGATAATTATCATTACAAAAGCATTCCTACACCAATTTCTTAGATGTCAACTCCGATTGGTTTATACCCACTAGTTACGCCTATTATTATCGAATTACATAAAATAATGGACCAGTTCAAATTCGCAATTTAGTACGACAACGCGCCACCATATTCTCGTGGCGAAAAAAGCAATTTAAGGAACAAAGAGAAACAAAATATCTTCAAAGTCAAAATTTTATTGATTAAAGAAAATTACAAATTGGATTGGATGGGATCTTGATTACTGTGCAAATCAATGAGAGTACTCTGTGTCGTTACGGAAATACGAGGTGGTTTATTATAATAATATTTATAATTATTATATGAATCATGGCGGTGTGTCTTGTCTTCTTGTTGTATACATTTTTTTTAGCATATCAATCTCTCTCTCTCGTGTTTCTCTCCACCGTCTTCCTCGTGCTTATATCGCGTTACGTTTCCGTAACTCTATTTACATCGATTGCCGCCTTAACAGATACTCGTTACATATCCTATTTATATTTAATGATAATCAATACAGGCTTTACGTGTATTTCTTTCACATTGTTCACCGTTTCACATTGTTCGGCCTGTACACGTGCGTAGTGTTTTGTGCATCATCCCGACGTCTGGCGTCGATACGTTCGTCTGTCCGTCCGTCACGTCACGTCTTTCAGTCCCAATACGGAGATACAGTATCATCCGCATATTGTCTCATAGTGCATAATCAACGCTATTGTGTCGACAAGTATAACATAGCCAATATCTACAGGGAATTTTTGCATCTTTTATCTCACATGTAAATTAGCATTATCCAAATTAATTAACAGGGAAGAAAGGACTGCGATACGGGATTTGGCGAAGGAGAGGGGAAAGTGGATAGGAGAGGAAGGGGAATTAATTAGGAGTTCAGGATACATATTACACGATAGGGTTTGTCAATTTTATACACAATAATAATAATTAATAATTATACAATAATAATATATAATATCAATAATAATATTAATAGAATAATAAGTATCTTACAAAAAAAAAAGAATTTTTTCTGCTGAGCCAGCAGATTTTAGCCAAGAGGTCTCAGGGGCTATTTAAATGGCTAGATCGGGCACCGTTAGGGGGATAGGAGGTCGTTCTCTTGGGGTTCAAAGGTTATGGCGAAGGGTTATACGAGCTTTAAAGGAGGGCAAGTGTAAGAAGAGTTTGTTGGAGAGGGAGGGGGGGGTTAGAGCCCGTAACTTTTCACGCAATTCATCAAGTCGCGGATCGTTGCGGTGAAATTAATTAAACATAAACTCGTTCTACCAGACGAGACCTTCGCTTTGCATCTGGTGCGGCTCTTGAAAACCACCACCACCGCCTCCGCCTCCTGGACCGCCGCCATTGCCACCCCCGCTTGGATTACCCTGTCCGCCACCTGTGGGCCAAACGAGGAAACGTTTGTGAGGTTGTTGACTCAATAACGAAAAAAGGATGCTAAAGCTGATGAACTTGTTCATAACGCAAATAACATAGATGGTTGTGGCTTGTAAATTTGTTTTGGACATTTTTTGCAGTATTTACGTATATCTATATTCGGTTACCTGAAGGCGCTAGGAACTCGCCGGGACTACCACCGGAAGGTGGTTGCGGACCCTGACCCGGGGGACCAGTCAGGAAATCCGGTGGACCACCACCCGCACCTGGGGGTGGGTATTCCCCAGCTACCGCTGCTGCTGCTGCCATACCAACTAAACTAGCTGGATCCAATCCTGTTGGTAAGAGATAAGGAACTTCTGAGAAGGTATAACCTTGATAATCATCTCCGAAGATGTTCTGTATACATATTTGTTAAGAAAATTAAGAAATGCCCATGGATAATTATCATCCAGAGGTACGCTACAGGATCTTAATGATCAACTCACCAGGATTTCCTGGACCACCAAACGGCGGTCCATGAGGATGCGGCGGCGGATGACCACCCATCAAGAATTCATGGTGAAATGTGACAGGACCCCCATAACCAAATTCGAACTTTTCCGGATAATAAGGAAAGCCCGGATGTGGACCATCCTCACCTCCCAGGGCACCAGGATTCAAATTAAGAGGAAATCCACGCATCTTCCGAGAACCACCAAAGAATGGACTTCTGCCCAGCGACGTCAGTTGCTTTAGCCTTCTCTCTTTACTCCTCTTATTTTGAAACCACACCTACAATCAAAAGCAATCCTCTCCGTACTTCTCATAGATACCTTCTGCAATCGTTAATTACAAAAACATTTCACTTCCGGCCAATTAAAAGTTACCTGTATGACTCGCATCGGCAGACCCGTCTCTTTCGCCAGTTGTTCTCTGATGTGCCGCGTTGGCTTTGGGGTGTTCGAAAAGGCCGTCTTCAAGATCTCCAGCTGTTTCGCCTTGATCGTCGTCCTGGGACCTCTTCTCTTGGACCCGGCGCCACCGTCGCCACTTCCGCCACCGGCGCCACCATCGGGACTCTTGTTTTCCGTTTGACTGTCACGAGTCTCAGGATCGCCATCCAAGGACCCTTACAATTAGTCCAAATAAACGGAACCTCAGTACCACAGTAGAGTCGCGCACGCAAATCATACAAAATTCCCTAGACTTCGTCTACGTAGATAAATCGGAAATGCTAGTGACTTTTTATTTATAAACATTATCCGCATAACGGTATCATACGACACAGGCAGGTATTATCCACGTGAAGCATGATCGGGATAGGGGGCTTGGGATCTCTAAAAGAGAACAAACACCAGTCCGTATTCTCCCCGCTTATACGTATATATATATATATATAGACGGATTATTAGGGCTGCTACGTTGAAAGCTATAGGGCCCATGGACGATAGCCCTAACGTTGGGGAGGTCTTAACCGCGGGGACAAAGAAAATGTTTGGACAGTGTCACACCGCACAAGAGCCCACCCTTCAGACAACACCCTTGCGCTCTCCTACTGAAAGTTAAAGTAGCAGCCCTTTGTCGTGTCGATAAAGGGCAACGGTGACACAATGGTACCGGCGCAAAATGGAATAATAATCTCGTTCCTGGCCAAGTCGACGACTTTTTGGATGCCCCTTATTCTCCTCCTCCATTTTACTCGATTTAAGGTACACGTTCTCCCTCCGTTCGCAAATGTTTTGCACCCATTATTCCTGATCCGAGGGACCTTCTTTGAAAAATGTTTATCAAGGTGCTTGGCTTACCTTGATCCTCGGAGTCCTCTTGCTTGCAGGGGTCGCTTCCAAGGGGTAGATCGCCGGCATGACCCACACCCTGATCACCAGCGCTACCGGGACCTAAATTATGGGGTCCTAAATGGGGACCCCCGACTCCACTGTGGTGATGATGATGTGTACTACCGTCCTCATCTTCGTCTTCTGATCCCGAACCCATCAAGGAGTCTCCTCCTGTGAACAGGCAATATTTTTCCCATAAATAATAACCCGCTGCTATCGTATTCATCCACTGATCGTTACGTGTATTGTACGTGGAATTGTTTGATATGGAAAATATTTTTTTTACTGATAAAATCCCATGGTGTTGCAACGGCAGAACGAAATTAATGCGAAAACAATTTAGTACGAGAATTCAATATAAACTTTTATCGCCATAGCTTTTCTGTATAAAAATGTATAGTACTCATAAAATTTTTTCAGCAGTCTACATAGATTACTGAAACTTTTTTACGCGTTGTGGGAGCTTCCTGGTACAGCACAAAAGAAACGGATAAAAATGATGCAGTCGTATGGAGAATTTGACAACAGCCAAGAAAAGTGAGTCCCAGTGATGTAGTGAGATCGGGTTGGGCATTGCGGTTAGGTGTCGGCATGCGACAAAAGGGGCCCGCTGCGTAACATAACGATCTTCGGTTTTCGTTTCATGGTTAGAAAACCCCATGAAACCGAACCGTGCCGCACTGGGCCTCTAGTGCTTGGGACTTCTCTTTGACTTGCTTTTCGGTATCCCCATGATGATGGCTATGGTGTTTTCACAGCTTGCCGCCCCGTAGCATTGCCGTAGGCTTTTCGTTCAGGCCCAAGCAAAAGGCACTGGGCCCCATCAACGTTCTCCGTGACTCTCGTTCCGTAAAATCTCCGGCGTTGAACGCGTTGAACTGTGACCTCCCAAACCCTCGACCTCTGCCACCTTTCTTCACCCGTAGCCATCCATACGTATAGTAACTTTCCCACTCCTAACGTCGTGCTACCATTATACTCTGTAATTCCCTAATGCCCTATATTCTCCGAGAAAAGCGTAAAAAAAATTCTGTAAATTCTTTAACCCTATATACACACTCGACGCTGGTCTGGTCCATCCGACGGAACGAGGCTTCATGCTACTTTACCGTCTTCCTCGTTTTTTAAATCTAACCAAATTGTATTTGTAAACACAAGCCATTTTACGGATGAAATTTAACCGACCGTCAATCGGTAAGTCTTTTTTGTCAATTTACTGTTTTTAGTCGATATTTTTCACTTTCTTATTCATCTAATTTTCATAAAGATCCAATCACTCATACACGGGTATCTCCCGAAGCCTGTAAATCACTGACTGGCACACAAGAGGAAGCGATAGTAAAACAGGATCCTATTTTGCTGTTATGATGTATAAATCAGTACGCGTATTCGTTCATTCATGATTGTAAGTATCGTTCACGGTTCGATACCTCCTTCGATTCACTTTTATCGATATCTAACCTAAACCTGTTACACGCTACCGGTAATCGACTCATTTGAATATCAGAAACCATCTTCAGGAGGATTTCATCCACGCCTTAATATACGGCTATAGGTGATGGTTTCTTGTTTCGTTTAGAAAATCACTGACCATCACGATAACGCCAAGTTGGGCCCGTGCCATTTACATTTATATTCACTTACGACGTTTAGCTGACCCAGTAAAATACTTAAAGCCACGCACCACCTATATAATACCTACTATTATATTTGGGACTGAGTCCCATTAACTTCTAATAACTATCCCAGATGGCAGCAGCGTCAAATAAATGCAATCACAACAATAACATACGCTCGTTTCTCATGGTACTTTAATCAACGTCAATACAACAACAAATACGATCAACCAACAACTAATTCCTTTTTTCTTCACAACGCACAGCCATCGTCCCAAATCATTCTCATAAAATCATTATTATTTATATTGATATCATCTTCTCCGTTTTTGTAGTGTCCACTGAGGTAAAGGCTGTCAGGATCATCGATACTCTAGGTCTGTGACGCTTCACTCACCGTGATGACCGTGGCTGTGATGATTGTGCGGCAATGGCTTGCCCGAGAGGTAATCCTCCTTGCAGACGAACTTGTTGTCGTCCAGGACGTAGAGTTCTTCGCCGGTGCTCAGCTGCTTCCGACATACCAGACAGGTGAAGCAATTCAGGTGGAAAACCTTGTCGCGCGCCTTTCTGACCAGATCCGACGGACTGATGCCTTGCATACAGCCACCGCATTTTGTGCCGTATCGTCTGCGAGCGAGAGAGACAAAAGAAAAATTTAAAAAGGTGATCGGTAAAAGGACAAATTTTCGAAAGGAAAAAAAAATCTAAAAATGATAAAATTTTTTCGACGTTTTCACAATGTGACACCATATTTTTTCCAGGGGACTGTGAGACCCAACAAGCGTCTTAAATAACACAGGATTGCTGTACTCGTGCGCTCACGGCATTCCTGACACGTGGCCCAAATGAGAAACTCGCCTCGGATTCTCTCAACCAGCGAAATCGTATTTCGTCCGGGGAAAATTCGTTTTTTCCCAGTCTCCTTTTTTCTCACTGCATTCGTTTTTACACGTTCAACCGTGGAGATCGTATCGGTGAGTAAAGCAGGAATAAAAAAAAAGCTAAAGGCAAGAAGAATAAGAAAGAAAAATCGTGACGTCGATCATTGATTTTCTACGAGTAGTAATGATAGAGAAGAATTATTTATCGTAGAACTTGTATCAGCCATTTAATGGCTTGATCTAAGTAACTAACCGGCTGTGACAGTAATTATCCATACGATTATTCTAATAGTTGTAAGATAGACCAGTATATACACAGTGCATAATATTACTATGTGCATAAAGAAAGTTAGCCAAAACTATCAAGAGAAAACTCAAGAAGAAATTCCCTAATCTCAGTTCTTCGCTTGGAGGAGTTACCGGTTAATTTTTTTGGCCCGTGCCCTCTGGCCTCGTCCACCGTTTAATTACAGGAATTATTTAATTAATTGGCGTAATTAGTCAGTCCCATATAGCAACCGTCGAGTCGCTCGCACCATGTTGCTTCTGTTCCAAACTTGAGTCCCATACTTATATAAGCGGAGCCCGATAATGAGAGCAGGTCCAAGGTCCCTTAAGCACTAATAGGAAAGTATTACAAACGGCAGTAACCGAAAGAGATGAGGGTTGCGAGAAGTAAAGAGAAGTAAAAAAAAATAAAAAGCAAAGAAAATTCACCAAAAGGAGTCCAAAGAACCGTGCGTAAAAAGCATCGTAAGGTTTCGAGTCAAGAACAAGAAACATAGGATAGCAAGATATACACAAGTAGTATAGATATATAGTATGGACGAAAGGGGCATGAGGGTGGGTGGGGGGAACGGGCCCAATAAAAAAAACCTATCGTCGAGACGTACGGTACGCGACGTAGAGGGCAAAAGGTGGCGTCGGGCCCCGCCACGATTTGCCACGGACCCAAAGCCCCGTGCTTTCCTCCGGTAAGGCCCCGCGAGCTTCCTCGGTCTCCACGTCCAAACTGTCCATCTTTCTGTCTTTCTGTCTTTCCCACTGTCTGTCTTTCTGTCGGGCCCTCGTTCTGCCTCTCATGCACACCCACGTCTGATCATAAATGCAGAATCGGGCCCCGAATCCTTTAAACTTTAATCAGCCGTATGTGTAATAAACACACCGTCCTTTAGTATGTTTCTATAATATTTATAAAAGGTAGAGAATATCAGATGTAATTAGAATCTACGTGAATGACCTTTGAAGGACCCATTTTCGCATGATAAGCCAAACGAACCCTGACCTTTTCCATGTACACGTGGTAGCATATACACATGTATTTATGTCTACGATATGAAATATTAATATAATATAATATATATATATATATATATATATATCTATGTATGTCCAAAGAACGTGTGATGCAACAGCTCGTACTAGGGCGCTTAGCAAAAACCTCTTTATGAATCTCGTGATGGCTGAACCTTCTTGGAAAAGGAACCTGTGCCCGTCTCGTTGGGCGGCGGTACGCCCGTCACGCCCAACAAACTTCTAGCGAGAACTTCACGGAACATTTATAATGTTTCCACGTTCAGGTTTCGAGTTCTGGACACACGGGAAAGGTCCCTTAGGAAGGCCGAATGATATAGGGATACGGTCTATACGCGATAAACACATACTTTATATTATTATCCGAAATTTTTGCCAGTAATAAAATATTCAAATATATTACCCGCATTCCTTTCTGCATCAACCCTCGAGTATATTAGTATGACTATTCAACCCACTCGACTCATGGGAAATTACCTGAAAACCAGTCTGACAAATCTAACGAAGCACGTGGATGGCGGCTAATATATAGGTAAGCAGGACTATAATGAATTTTTCATAGGAATGCAAAAGCTTATGGTAAACTTCATATACAAAGTATCCCCTTATTTATAATATGTTAAGTATAATAGATGTTTTTTAACGACGTATAATATAGGTATATAAAAGGGCCTTTTGGGCTGCCGGAAATTTTCGACGTTAACAAGGCCGTCATTCATTGCTGACTGGCTGAATGACTGACTGATACGAGCTTGTATCAGTACCGGTACTGTCGATAAACACCACTACCATTACTTCCGATCAACCGGAAGTTACTTCGGGAAGTAACCTTACAGGAGGATGTCACAGGTAACTGAATTATGCCCGTACTATGATATATAGTGAATAAATATTTTCTTTGTGAATCTACCTGAAAAAGTCGTTTCTGCAAAAGAGCTTTGCTTCTCTCGAGAAACATTTGTCCTGAAGTGCGATCCTGCAGTCAAAACACCTTACGCAATCTGCATGCCAGGCACGGTCCAATACATTCAGGAGGAACTTGTCCAGTATTGGTTTGTCGCATCCTGCGCACGACAGGATCATCGCCAGTCCGCACCTCCCTGTAGCGAATGGAATACAGCCTTAATAAACAGTGACGAGTTAAATTCATAATTAATAACTTTACTAAATTATCGCTTAACTTATTAAAAATATATCATCATTCTCGTTCGGAATGTCGTGACATTTTACACCAGTGAAACGAGTGCACTATAGGATGACTCGAACGTCTGCGAAAGTGAGGTTACGTTTCCCGAGTTTATACTTGGTGAAGTTTGGACGTTCATTGTAAATGATACTCATTCTGGACTTTGCTCGTTCCAACGGAATGAGCTTGGAATACACAGGGTGAATCATCGTCGATATCGAAATACGTTCAGGCATTTCGATTGGTAACGGTTGCAGGTTTAATTCGCCAATCTGCCGAGTCTCTCGATCTCCACCAACTCCCGGTGTTCGCACGATTGAATTGAACGTTCGTTGGCAAAAACGTATAACACGCGTGAACAGTGATAATTCGTGAAATTCAAACAATCAACAGTTTCTTGCGAGGAACCTTGATAGTGCAAGATGTGGCCGATGGGTTCAGGCTGTTTCACAGGTCAAGTTGAAGTGAGTTCTTTTATTGGGCCAGGACACACTTTATTTACCATGAATAATTACTCGCCACGAAGGAAGAAAGAGAATTCACATTTATCCAGCATCGACTGATACTTTTAATGGCTACTACTGTCAAAATCGTTGTGAAATCAGCATCCTCGGTAATGACTGCGGTTTCCATTTTCTTCGTTCAGACAACGAGTCGTGTAAAGTGGACGAATACGAAGATTCACGATAATTGACCTTTACGAGTGCCGATTCCGTTTTATCGCCATTGCTGAATGCTCTTCGACTTCCTTTTTACGGTTTCCTCCAATGGGCGGAGCCCTCTCCCTGCTCTATCAGAGCCTGTCAACCAAGCAACCCTCCACCAGCTCCTGATTCTCCTACCCGTTCGTATCCCGACCCTACTTCGAACACCCCTCTTGAGGTAATGGTAAAAAAAGAAGTCTAAAAAATATACGGAAACGTTAAGACTTACTCCTTTTTCTCTCTCTCTCTCTCTCTCTCTTTGACACCAAATATACGTATGACTTATATTGTGGGTAAGGATGTTACATAAATATTGACCATGAAATATTTACGACTTTTTGTTACGGCTCTCGAAGAAAGACGCGGCGGAAGTTTAAAAGCGTTGGAAATATTTTTGCAAATTTTCAGTATCGATTTTACGCTAGTGAATCTCGGTGTGCATTGTGTAACACGTGGGAAGAGTGATAAATGGCGGACAGGATTAATTACACTGCCGCGGTACGATTAGTCTCGAAATCAGCGACAAATGATGGTTCTATCATACTAGACGTGGATGGTTTATGAACTCGGTTTAATTTCAGCACAGATCGCATACGGAGATAGAAGGAAATTCAAAATTACCCGCCATTCTTTCGCGTGTTTTATATCGACCTGCTATGATCACAATATTACATTTCATTATGTCGCTAACGTTAAAAAATCTAGTCATGCCATTTTCAAATTAGTATTCTCACCGCAAATGCACATAAAATCATACGTCACTGTCAGACTGCAATTTTTCAGAAATATCTGTACCAATGAAATTCACAGTTAATTTAAGATTTCTACCAAGATTTTATCGATCTATAACGATTCTCGAAAGGATCTTCCCGGTCAACGATCTCGATCCTGAGCATGTATTCAAGGACGACGATACGCTTCTTTTTTTTCATTTTTTAATCACTTCGTTCACCGTGCAAGAAATTACGAGCGTCACCGTGCGAATCCGTCGCGCGACAATAACCGCCAGATTAATACGAAATCGCAAGTGAGTAAAAGCGTCCCGCTGCGGAGAGAAGTGAGGCGCTTTCGTTCTCAGCGATGAGGAACATCGGCGACTTCACGGTATGACGAAGGAAAGCGTCAACGATTAAAACAGAGCGAAGAAAGATAAATAAATGAAATCATAATAACAACCCCACATACGAAAAATAAATAATACATGAGATACCAATATAATTTAAAGACAAATCGTCATAACGTCTTACCTATGTTTTGGGCCTGGGTTACGGGCAGGGGTGCGTAACAAGGTCCCCCCAGAGGCGCGACCCTTATACGGGGGGCACCCCCCGTGATCCCCGTGACCCCCCCAGGGGCCCCACCCCCGCCCCCACTTCCGGTGCCCCCGTAGCCCTCCACCTCCCCAGCCGCGGCTGCGGCCGCCCCTATCCCTACACCTTCAGCGGGCCCAGAACCACCAGGAGGCCCACCTTCAACTGGCCCGTAGCGGCCGAACGGTCCCGAGGGCCCCAGTGCACCCACTTTTACTGTATTATCCCAAACTTCCTGTGTAATTTGCACTTCTTCTCACTTTTGACCCAGGTTTATTATTACACTGATTCTCAACTTGTTCTGATCGCTGCGATTATTTTTTAAGGGGTAGCTACCCCACCTACTCCACAACCTTCAGTCACGTTCCGCACCTTTTTAATTTACTCCCGACCTTCTGATCTTTCCAGGGATAATTTCTTCTTCTTTAAAATCGAATAACACACGACACTCTCATTTCGTTTCCCCACGCTGTTGCGTTATTTAATGCCGACGGTACCGGCGAATTCGGGTGCGGACCACTCCCTTATCTTTGGCCTATCTCGCCACTGATTTTATCAAGTGATTACCAATAATACCGTCCTACGGGGTCGCCGATAAAAACTCAAAATAAAATTCGTACCCGCGTACGGGTTTTATACGTCATTCTGAGCACGTATCAATATCCGTGCTCGCTTTTACAGAGATTTTCGTCATTCTTATTTATATTGCTAGTGGTTTCTTAAAATACGTCGCACAGGTACTTTCATCCAGAGTGTAAGACGTCACCGATCACTAGAGTAACATCTTCAGGTTCTTAGATAGTTTATAAACAACACTATATCCTTATACAGTTTTTAAAAATATTTTCTGCTCGATTAAACACTCCTCCAACACTTATTTCAATGCCAAGCTGTTTTTGAACGGTCGTCCACAATTTTTGTATCACAGAAAGAAGAGGTGGGGTCGCCGACGATGGTGAGACCGAGAAATACACGCGACTGGCCGGCTTCTCCGTGGCTGAAAGCAACTCGGAGCAGTCGAGAACGCAGCAATCCCGGAGCACGCTCGCTTCGAGTTCGCCAGCCAACTGGCTGCACCTGCGGATACAGACCCCACTACACTTTGGGCCTACAGGAGTAACCGCCTCACGGTTACTACTCTTGGCTCCGCCCATGGTGCACTACCCTGACTGCTTAACGTTCATTGGACACGATACCAAGGAGAGGGCGTTTCCAACCCTCTATGGAACCAGACATGGCCGCAGAATGGCTGCGGATCTTGAACGGCGCGCAGAACCACCACGGAAGCCGCCACTGCCACCACCGTCGCCACTGTTCCTGGCTGCTCCACGAAATAGGCTCCTCTCTTACGTCTATCTCTCGGCCTATTGATCCCATCCTGTCGAGAGTCGTCGGAATGCCACAGGTTTCAGGATTCTCGCGGGCTGACCGCTTACGACTGCTGCTTTTACACAATTGCTAAATAGTACGATGCTCTTGTTTTATCCTTGTACCCTTTATGTATATTTTTAGACTCCCTTATTCGTTCTGCTATAATTCTCAGTCATCAGTTTCAACGTGGTTTGGCATTATTGACATGCTGTGGGAGACTTACGAATTCTTAGATAGATTTTATTTTAATTTTACTCAAATGGCTTCAATTTTTTCAAGGTTTTTCCTTCGCTTATGGATACATCGAAGTTACTTGACGGCTGTTCATGATTTGTGCAGTTTCTATTGTTTGTTTAACTAGCTATAGAGACAGGATATTTTGGTTAGAAGGATGAATAGTCTTTAATCGTTTTCTACATGGTTTCAGACTTTCTACGTGTGCATAAAGTCTTTTTATACTTTAACATTAGACTTTTTTTTTATATGAAAGCACATAAATACTTGTTTCGATTATTACCTTTTTCATGTGAAGATTTTAATCGGCCATAGAAGAAATTCGTTTACCCATACCTATAGACCTGCCGGCAAAGTTTCTAAGACACGTGCTTGTTTTTTCTTAGAAAAGTAAATAAAAGAAAGTAGAATTGTCGCACAGTTTGTTCAATTAAAAAATAAATATTGGACCGCCTTTCATCTAACGCTGTTAACCGACGCAAAAATCTTTTCTAGTGACTAAATGATATTGGCAAAAAGTGCCATTTCCTGGCCAAGGCAATATCAGCCGCCAAGTCCGCCCGAGTGCGAGAGACTGTGAGAAATAAAAGACGAGTATCAAAAAACCATAACGAAAAAAAATGAAAATTTAAACGACGGAGGACAAAACGAAACCCCAACTTAAGAGGAACACTGTTTCTCACCGTTGGTGAACCGTAGTAAGGGGCGTGTCTCGTGACTGGACGTAAAAGAGCGATAGACAAGAAATAAAAAGATAAAGAAATAAATAAATAGAATAGATTTTCAAAAGAGAGTAGCAAGGACGTGTATAGGCGCGATAGACGCCCGAAGGCGATAGTCGATGGATCGTCCTGTTTCCCGGTAAACACGTGGGGCTCCCGAACCAGCAGACAAGAAAAAACGAACGATATCAACAATAAAAAGTTATGAGAGCCGGTAAAAAAAATAATTAACCCAACCATGAGAACACGCGAGAGGCGTGTGTCGGTACTTTAGTTTCTTTCCTTTTTCTATGGATCTATTTTTTTATTTACTCATTCTTTATCCACATCATACTCTATTTACTTAGAAGAATCATTGCATACCTATTTCTTTCTTTTTACAAAATGTATAGAAATATCTTACAATATGCACAACCAATAGATTGCTTGTATAATTAAAATATACAGATATGCATCAGACAGATTCTGAATATTTATAGCAACTGATCTTTTATAAAATTTCTCGCATTTACTCTCGTTTACCTCGATTGCTTTAAGGCCGCCATTGCAGCGCACTGTACCATCCTTTAAAGCTTCGCGCACAAGGGTCGTACCGACATTGCTTACTTAGGTTTTCTGACAATAACAAAACTCAAATCTGGATCACTTGCCAGAATCGTTCCTTGTAGATTGTCATTCTTGCACTGCGTTTGAGATCAACACTACAGTTATCAGAAATGGTTGGGTATCCGCCCAAACTGCTGGCATTAACCAGTGGGGAAGACTTTGCTCGTGTCAGACATGCGTGCAGGAGTTACCTAGATATTATAATGATTGTTATATGCGTTTAACACGCAAGTGTTAACTTATCGCTAAGGTGACGATGATCTACTGAGTTCACGCTATAGCACCTTATAAAACTTCATTCTGTCTGACTACTTTTTGACTCTCCCCATTAGCGTCCGGTTGAATCTACTTGCCACGCTGTTGTATCGACTGAGCAGACACAGAAGAATTTATTCTACTTATCGTTTGAAAGTAAAGGCGTACTGAAAAATACAAAGGTATACAATTATGGATAACCGATAAAGATTTATATTTCTATTTAAAAATTGGTAAGCACTTTAATATGTATTAAATAACATGTTTATATTGTATATAATTTTTAACAATCCAGGGAAATTAAATGGCTTTTTAGTTGGGGAGCATTAAGATTGTACTACTTTTGTTCAATTTTCTATTGATCTTTACATCAATCGAACTCCTTGTGGGGATGATATCCAGTCCAGTTTCTGTAAGTGGCATTCATGGCTTTTTCTACACCCACGTCAATAGGATGTATTATAAATGGAATGGAGATTAGACCAATAATTGTACAGACCCATGGACTTTTACCTATAGGACCTTTTTTGAATGTTTGTGCGTATTGAACTCCAGCACATATTCTATTTATGGTCAGTCCCGGTATTATAACAGATGCAAAGCCCTGCCAAAGCAGTGTATCTGACACAGATAAAAGCATCCGTTTATTTTTCAATGGTGAAGAGTCTTTCTGAAAAAGAAAATATGAACACTTAATAAAGGGTGGTCATTTTTCATTCATTTATGTAATTATTTAATATCGAATATACCTGGTGAACTTTCCACCCCTTGTCTAGAGTGTCAGCCAGAACATAGCCACTAGATATAATGTAGCTTAGCCATACTATTGACTTTGGTACGATACTCCTGAAGGCCTCACCTACTTCATTTGCATATCCTATACGTCAAACAGAAATAAATGACGTTTGACACTTTCAAAAAATACACTTTTCAGCACTTGATGGAGTGAATAATTCTTTAATTTCTAAATCTGTACGTGCACCTCTATGCAAAACGTACCATGAAAATGTTTGAAAAGCAATTTATAGTGCTATGACAGGCATGGTCAAGCTTTCTACTATTACCCAGATATCTCACAGAAGTTTGCCGATATAAATCCACTTCACGCTCTTTATTAGCCATTACTGATTGGCCCTTTAAATAATTTTATACAAAAGAATGGCATACCGCCCTCTAGGGAGCCTCCTCTATCACATACAGCGGTCAATATTTTGTTTCAGTCTTATAAATGCATTGGCGACATTGGCGCGGGTACCAGATTTGTGTTTGAATTTCTTCTAGGGAATTTAAAAGAGTGGTTATTGGTGGTTATACTGTTGCATAATCTGCTAAATTCATTCCAATAGTTTCCTTGGGGTGGATTTGCAATTGTAGAAGTTTCATATTTATTTATCATTATTTATCATGCAAAGTGTAGACTGCACGGGCGTCCAAAAACGACCAATTAAGACAGGATAAGTTATTCGTAAGAGTATGGCGTGATATATCTTTTTATGTCAAATTTATTATAAACATTCGTTTTTACCAATGTCCCGTGAATAATCATCAGATGTGTTCACATTTTACAAGGCTCCGAAATTTAATATCAAAGCCATCGCTGTTTATCAAATATTTCCATGAGTGGAATTATAGTGATTTTATTGACATATACAGCATAATATAATATTCAAGTTATCATTTCGCGTTAAGTACCATTAATATTTTTGGAAATTTACACTTAAATGTACGGATGTGGACCAGTTACAGTCATTTATGTCAATTTACGTTTATAATAAAAAATTAACGTAATTTTTTTATAATTAAATTTTACAATTAAATGCCTCAGGATAAATTGAAGAATTAATTAAAAAAAATTTATACAAAAAGTATTTATTTAATAATATTTTGTACGTTGTTGAAATATATCTATTGCTTTTCTTTATTGAATAATTAGTTCTGTAGATTATTTGGTTCTATTTTTGTAATGCATCTTTATTATAAAATTGCAACAGATTTTAATAAAACTGTTCTGATAAACAGCAGTTAAAGTAATAAGAAGGCTAAACTTTAAACAGCTTAACAATGGCCGATATACCTACCAGAGATGCTGAAATACCACAAAACACAGGCACACCGCAGCGTATAAGTGTAAATGCCATGAGACATCCATCTGGATTGCTAATGACGCATTCATCACAGCCACTTCAAGCACCACCAACAACGATTAATATTGGTGGTATAAATTTAACTGGTAGAACTGCAGAGCATTCAAGAAATTTTGCAAACAACATAGCTACAGCTATCGAAGAAATAGGACCATTGATTGAACATGCAAGAATGGTAAGTTAATAATATATAAATGTTCAATAATTCTCACCAATTTTTTTACTCTATTTGCATTATCTTTGTTTATAGAATCCTGGCATCTCTTTAACATCCTGGCTGAATATTCAAAGGCAAGAGCAAGGTATTGCACCACAGCAAGGTTCAGATAGTTATGTGATAAATCTTGATAATCAACCATCAACCAGTACAATCAATATTAATCAAGAATCCACTAACGATCATCATCATCATCATCATCATCACCATCACACAACAGCTACAGATAATTTTCTAAACAACATTCAGGAAGCTGCTAATGCAGAAAATCGGAATAACAACAACAATGCCGATGAAGGACAACCAAGTACGCTTAGGCTCAGTGGAGAAGCACGGGCAATGCTTGAAGTCATTGAGAAATATGTTCCCTTCCTGTTGATGCTACTTAGCAAAGTGATTTACGATCACCTATCGCGAATATTAAATCTCCTAGCTCTTCTCTTTGCTTTCATTTACGTGAATGATTTGTTCAAACGTGAAGTAGCCAAACGACAACACAGAAGTCACTTGGCACTTCTTCGCATTTTATTTTTCATTGGTTGTTGCATAGTCCTAATATATTTTATGGACGATGACTACATATACAAAAAAATAATACCATATGCCAAACCACACACAGTATGGGAGCTCCTATGGACTGTTGCTATCCGTGACATTATGTTAAAACTCATCACGATAGTGTTCAAAGTAATTCTCAATTGCTTGCCAGCAGGGGTACTGGGATTCCAGAAAAGGGTAAGTCAAATAATTATAACTGAAATATTCCGTAAATATGAAATTTTTTTTTTTTTCAAGGGGAAATATTACCTTATGATAGAAGCAACATCACAGCTATACCGTTCCATAGCTCCCATACAGCCATGGCTGTATTACTTGTTCGATTCATACAAAGGACCAGAAAGTGTGATAAGCGTATGTTTAACTATTGTG
This sequence comes from Trachelus stipa, assembly GCA_036026315.1. Classification (NCBI taxonomy): domain Eukaryota; kingdom Metazoa; phylum Arthropoda; class Insecta; order Hymenoptera; family Cephidae; genus Trachelus; species Trachelus stipa. The sequence continues at coordinate 2,511,875 of JAYRCB010000457.1, forward strand.
TATTCTACATCTAAAAGTGGAGATATTGTGTCACGTTTTAAATTGTTCCGCACAGCCGCCTGGAAATTATTTCAAAATGTGGTACGTTTATGAACAATGTTTTCAAACAGTTCATTATTTAATGATATCTTCCCACCTCATATTCTCACTATTTGTAATTTTTTTTTAGAAATTGGGAGCTTCTCCATCAAAAGAACAGCTTATGACATCCGGTGGTATCTGCACTATCTGTCTTGAGGAATTTACAATGCCTGTACGTCTTCACTGTCAACACATCTTTTGCGAGAGTTGTGTACTGACGTGGTTAGATAAAGAACGTTCCTGCCCTTTATGCCGTACTCCTATAACAGATGTTCCAATATATAGAGACGGTCATACAACTTATTTTATGCAATTGTTTTAAAGGTTCGCCCAGCAAGTTATATGGAAAAGGATTTTTATCATTTATATAAGTTCATGCTCATACGCATAACTTTTTTCCAGCATTGCTCATACACAGGATATATTCCTTTCTATTTAATTTTTTTTATTACCTTATCGATTTTTCGATAGGTTTACCTTTTTCATGTCTAATGAAATTTCATACATGTAAAACCTGTTGTATATGTCCTCGTCGCAATTTTTCCACTAGTTCTTAAGGGAATGTGATCAGGGTGTAGAGATTCGATTTCCTTGAAAGTTTAACGAGGAGGATAGCAATCTTGTAAAATAATTTGTACATACGTATAAAAAGAAAAAAAAGCTGATTTCATAATTGCAAAGAAATTTGGAGCTGCAACACTACATAATCAGCTAAGTTGCTATTGCAATGTGTATTCTTATATCTTTGTAATTATGAATTCATGTGTCGTATACGGTTTATCTGCGTATACATGTATAATTATATGTATATATACATCTATACTTCTCTTTATTATCACATTGCACAATTCGTGCAGCCTTTCTTTTAAAAAAATATTTGAAATCTATGTACGGTAATGTGGGGCACATAAAAGCTCCTGATGAGAAATGCGTGTCGGTTTCATGGATGACTGCGACTAAACTTGTATAAGGTAAAACAAGGTACCAAGATAGACAATAAACTATCAATTATGAGAAGATAGTATTTGTTTGCTTTATTACATAGGAAAATAAGCTTATCGGCTTGATCATATGGTTACTTATTCATTTTCAATTGAGTCTGAAAATATTCGCCATCGCCGCGTGTCGCTTGTCGATTGATTTCTTTGTGCCTATCCCGGCTGACGATCTCCTCCAGGACCTCACCGTCGCCTTTGATTAGTCTGATGATAAAAGAACAGATTTTATACTTGTACTAGAAGGACTGGTATAATTCAACTAATTTTATTACTATGCAGTTCACCTGTGCCTGCCAGTTTCCTCATCGTAGACTCGTCGTACCACACTCTGTCTTTTTTCCCACTCTTCCTTAGTCATCGGTGCCATTGCTTTGGCACGGTCTGGAATATCATGTGGAATGTCCTTTAATAGCCTATCCTTAGAAGGTGCAACAACCTTTTTATCATTTTTAGCCTTTTTTTCTTTGGCTGCAAGCTTCATTTTCTTTTTTAATTTTTTTATCTTGTTTTTCTTCTTTCTTCGCTTTTTCTTAGCTTTCTTTAGTTTCTTTGCTAGCTTCTTTCGCTTTTTGCGCAGTTTCTCATCTTCTGAAGTACTGCTGGTACTACTGTTACTGCTACTTGAATTATTACTACTGGTGCTACTACTGCTGCTACTACTGACGTCTGTGTCAGAGCTGGATGAGGTTGAAGAAGAACGACTTCTTCCTCGTTTCTTTGATTTCTTTGAAATTATATCATTGTCTATAGAAGAACAAGGATGTGAATTTGTAAGAAATCCTTCTTGCATGTTTTTTGATATTGCATTTGTATTTGCATCGGTTGGATCTTTTGGTGTTTTCCTAGCATTAATATAATTTTCTCTTGTTTGGCTAGATTTATATGAATAGTCTCTACCCCTGTTATTAGCTCTTGGATCTTGATCTCTATAATTTCTGTTCCAGCGATTTCTACCTCTTGACCTTTCAAAATTTTGGGAATATCTTGAAAAATATGGATTCCTTGTGTATGACTTATCATGGTATCGATTCTGCCATCCATATGGTTTACGATCTGAAAATGTCCTCTTCATATCTGCTCCATTAGTTCGCTCTTTTGATTTTTCCTTCCTCTTTGATCTTGTACCTCTATCCTTTGATGATCTATCATGTGCAGTATCAGGAGAACTAGAACTACTGGAGGAACTACTAGAACCTTTGGATTTCTTTCTTTTATCTTTGCTGCATGCATTTCTCCTTTTTACAGAGACATCAGAGTCACTTGAACTGGTAGATGATGTACTTGATTTTCGGAGTTTTTTCTTTTTACGTGTTTTAATACCACGATCTTTGGACCGTGACTTACGTCTTGCACTGTCGTTCATACTTTATATCAACAATGATTTTTATGAATTAAAATTTCTCTTATCTCCCTTATAGGTTATGAGACAATTACATTGACATATTGTATTCAATAATATGATGAAATTTCAATCTTGATTTACTTTATTGGTATCAAAACAGGAACTCTTCGATTCAACCGATTATTGCTAACAGTAATTAACAATATTCACTTTTTCAGTAAACTCAAATAAGGTTTTATGTAAGAGTCATTTTAAAAATACATGTCTTTGGAATACTTTTCGAAATTATTTATACGTATAAAGATTACTTATCTTCAGCACGCGTTTAATTTTAAAAATCACAAGTCTCAAACTAATTCGAACCCGCACGAAGATGTAATCAACCGGCTACTCCCCAAGATGGCAGACAAGCCTTTCAAGTCATTATTGGCCCTGCTAAAAATATTTCCATTTTCAAGCAAATATTTATTTGTCATCACCATTTTCACTCAAACCAGAAAATTCATATTGTATTATATTCAATTTAGTATGAAAATTACATAACCTTCTAAACAACGCATGTTATTTGTTTTACACCCTCAAATCATGATGGACATAAAAAAGGATTGAATATTTTTTTAATGTTTAAAAACCTTGCAATATAAAAATTTAGCAAGACTGTATAAAGATAAAAAATTATCAAGTAGCATCAATACTAATAAAGATGGCTAGGAGGGGTGGAAGATGCCAATGTAAAGAAAAAGTAATGTATCCAGGCACGTTTGGTTACCTTTTCATATATAACTCTTTATTTATTACTTCTTATACGATTATTCATAAAATCCATAAATAACAATATTTATCGAATGAACAAGGTTTGTTCTTTAAGAGACTACGAAGTATCAATGGAAAATTTCTTACCATTGATAACACTGACCCTGCACTGACCCCATAATAACGAAACCCGCCTAAACTCGATAACAAACTGTACAATGACCGAACATTACTGATATGAGAGTAACTTGTATTCTACTCTTTACAGTTAAGATTTAAAAAAAAATGAAATCACATCAGTTTATCAGAATGTTTAAAGAAAAAATTATTTACAAAGATTTGGACAATATAGGATATCCGTCTACCTGACCCCAGGTCAAGAATTATCAGCGATTGCACTTAATCTTCAATTGACAGTCTACAGATCCATTTGTGAGGTATACAAATTTGGAACCAGCACTTTGTTTGGAATTGAAAAAGATCGTAGAAGCTATGAAATCCCCAGGAAAAGGAATACTGGCTGTCGACGAGTCACCAGCCACTTTAGATAAAAAATTTCAAGAAATGGACATAACAAGTACAGAAAGTATTCGTCGAGATTATCGACAAATGTTATTATCAACTGACAAGGTCCATCTGCTTTCTGTCATACAATAAAAATAATTTCCAGAAGACGATCATGAATCACCAATACAATTCATAATCCGAATACAGCTTATCTTAAATTACATCTGGCTGCATAATTTGTTTTATAAATACAGACTCGCCTGAATAAGTGCATAAGCAGTGTCATTCTGCATCATGAAACTGTATATCAAAAGACATCAGATAATGTAGAATTCATTGAATTTATTCGACAAAAGAATTTGATTCCTGGTGTCAAAGTCGATAAAGGATTGGTCAATCTGTTTGGAACTGATAATGAAACAACTACACAGGGTTTGGATGAACTACAGGAAAGATGCATCCAATACAAGAAGGATGGTTGCCATTTTACAAAATGGCGATGCACTTTTTCTATTTCTGATTCTCACCCATCGCATTTAGCAATGTTAACAAATGCCAATGTTCTTGCAAGGTAGCCATCATTTCTAATGACAGAATAATGCACTGTTTTTTCCTCGTACCATTTCGTATATTTCAGGTATGCTAGTATCAGTCAAAGTGCAAGATTGGTACCGATTATTGAGCCTGAAATATTGAATCAAGGAGAACATGGGATAAATCGGTCACGCCAGGTTCACGAAGAGATGCTGTCAATTCTCTTCAGGACACTTAATGAGCATCGTGTCTATCTCGAAGGGATTATCCTGAAACCTTCAATGGTCTTGGCAGGACTTGATCATGCAAGATATTGCAAGCCGCAGGTAATTTTAAATACATTACTTATAATAAAACAAAATTGAGTATTGCAGAATGATAATTATTGCAGATCATTGCAGAGAGCACAGTATCGGCTCTACAAAGAACTGTACCAGCTGCAGTGCCTATGATTGCATTTCTTAGTGGTGGACAAACGGATGAGGAAACTACATTGAATTTAAATGCAATTAATCAATATGAAGGAATAAAACCATGGACTCTCACTTTCTGCTTTGGTCGAGCCCTTCAGGTGTGCTGAATACAATTTTTCGACTTAATCTAGGGGTTTTAAAATTTTCAGTTGAATTAGGGAGGGGAGCTAATTATTAGTCCCCTGTTTGATATAGAACGAAGCAATAAAAGTATGGCAGGGTGATTCAGGAATGAGTACTGAAGCTCAAGAAATATTTTTGAAACGTGCAGAAATTTCGTCGGCTGCAGCTCAAGGCACATTGCCAGTTGAGGATATAGAAAAATGTTTTAAAAATACAGAAATCATAATATAAGGAGAACATACTACTTTTCAATTTCATCAAGATCTCTCATCATGAAGCTTTATAGTGATAGGCACTGATCATTATAAAATATTCTATGGCTCAGCTGATTATAAAAAATTATATCGGGTTAACAGAACATCACCTGAGAGGTCATCTGAACTCTTATTAAAATCGATTGACAGATAAGGGCAAAATCAGTTTCCAAAGTTTTATAGTTATTTTTTCATGAAATACACCTACACTATGCATCTACGCCGGTCGTGTTATAAATAATAATCTTTCTTTTATCGCAATGCAGTGTCATGGAGGCTTGTAAAACTAATCAGCGAACGTAACATAAACTAATTCAGTGTTGATAATGCTACGTTGACATATAGTAAAACGTCTTGAATATTGGCCCCCTCGATGATTACAACAATCTTTTAACTATACTTATTGTTGATTCATTTAAATTATAGATTATGACAATCAAAGTTCATTACCTCGAGATAAATTACAAAAATAGAATCATCAATAAACATCATTATACGTTATATTTTTTCACTTCAAAAACGTCTTACGTTACGACATACAATTATTTGACTTATGAAATATCGTAAAAGCTAACAAAAATGGAATCAAAGTATCCGGTTTCAATATTTTTAGTCATAACACGATATACTATTTGGAAAATTACTCTAGCACTAATGAACTTGTCGCCAGTGTGTATGACGTTGAAAATAGTTAGCGATGTTTGGATAACAACGAAATTAGACCTAAGGAAAACGCTACTTAAAATCGGCATTAAAAAGGGAACTTCTAACATCGCCTTTAAAAATATTCCCTAGAAGTGCTTTCACGGAAAGCTGTTTAAAAAGTCCAGTCACAGAAACTACGATGCACCTGCAAGTAGAGACTACTGTCTCTGGAGCTCCAAGTTAGTGTGCAATGAGCTGAAACATTGAAATTCTAATATAACCTTAGCAGTGAAAAGCTCAGTCAATGATCGTGATGAAAGTCAAACAAGGTGCCCTTGATTGACCTCCACAGCGATGGTTCTCAACGAGCGGTTTCCAGGGTATACGTAAGCATCGCGGCGAGAGTTGCCGTCAAGGGTTGCGCGTTTACTGGTCGATATGTCGTCATACTCTCGCATTCCGACCAATGAACGGAGTACCACGCGGTGTAGTTCAGGGGCGTCTCAACGGCGCAGTCATCTGAAAAATATTTAACTATTGTAATTTCAAAATTGAAAATTAAGTGAATTAAATTATTAAACCCAAAAAGATAAATAATTATCAATAGTTCTTAGGGCATATGAAATATAGTAATAAATTTGAAAAGTCAGATTTAATCTGACGTAACTTTTACAAAACTTTCAGTTATTTCATGGCATTTCACAATTTCTATGAAAATTACGTTTCACAGTATTCCTACAAAACGTATAACAAACGCTATATACTTATAATACAAATTAGTCTAGAATTGAACGACTATGGCACCGACAAATGAAATAAGATAGAAATAAGTATGATAATATACAATAGGAGCATAATTTTCGATAATGTACTTGAAATAAAATCCTTAAAAAAATTGGTGTTAACCAAATTAACGTCTGATATTCAGGATAGTAAGTACTAATGAACCTAATACTGATTCCAAGCAATCTGTAAAGCATAATCAATGTATACAGCATCTGGTAATAATTTCTGGGTACTTAGAGACCCTCTTATGTATACGGTACTGTTCAGCTGGGTTTAACGCGATAGCTGGAGCCTTGATAAAGCAGTTGAGAGCCACGAAGAAGCCACTCTGTGCGCAGACGCGACTGTATTTTAGACTTCGAGTTGCTCGTTCGTTCAGTCGCTTTCCATCTAGTCAGCGATACATTTGCGCCGGCCGTATTCTCTTCAACACAAATAATTTTCACAGCACGTAAGTTAATCTATCACTTAAATGAACAAATAAGTATGGCGGTGTTTATCGTGAATTTTACGTAAAGATTATTGTTTTTTAAATTATCAATACTTCCTGAGAGAGTGTAGTGATCTTGCTCGGATTCTTGAATCGACCTTGACTGACATTTAGTTGACACCCATGCTTCACGAGGAGGCACGTACCAGATAAGAATACTTGCACATTTTCATATATTTTTTTTCGATTTGGATTTTTAATGAGGATTTATGGCGTTTTTGGCGGGAAAGTGTCATTTGTTAATTCAACTTTAACTATGTGGCTCTTTTACCTTATGAAAATGACTGTATTTGAATTTTGGAGTATCTCTGAGATTTCAAAATATAAATATATTCAGTAATTATTAGTCTAACAATAGTAAGTAATAATAAAATGAATATGAATTGTAATAATGGTGGACGGGTCGAAATAACCCAGAGAGTCCGTTACCCTGCTGCCTTTTATACAGCACCCCAATTTCTTTATAAGGTCTACCTCTATTTCAATAGACGAAGACATATTGCAACTGCCAAGGATCGTTTCGTCTATTCACTAACGAAGTATAGTAGAAGTTTCCAGATACGTTATAGAGTAAACTTGGAATTCTGTACAATACCATATTCACATCATTTACTTTAAATAATGAAAGGAAATAAAACGTCATAAACGTTTATCTACTTGAATGTGTAAAATTCCATTCAGTTAACAAGTTCAAAGAGTTATCAGAGAAGAGGATTATGCAAGAATCAACTTGCAACGACGCCAATAAATGCAAGAACAACAGTTCATAACAATCCTGAAGACATTATATATGACGACCAGTCAATGGTAGTACATACACATCTATTTTTTGCATCCAAAAATTTAACGCCCATTTCAACATACGTTACGACAAGAATGGCGCCTTGGCGGATTACCAGTGCCACACCAAGAAAAATCACTTGACAACTTTCCCGGTCGACACCAAGTCAATTGCGTTCTGCGTCATTTAAACTGAACAAGCATATACATTTCCAAAGATATAATAAAAGTGAGTTTTAGATAAATATTAACAAATAACACAAGGATAGCAACAAGAAATTGCTTCAGAAGAGCTGAATACGAACACATCACACTCGTACAATACAAGCTCCGCGAGTCTACTGGCTCTTTCGCCACATGACGCTAACGTCCGACCTTTTAAATATTATGGGTGAAGTACGCGCATGCGCAATGGAACGAAGGGCTGAACATTATTTCAGTGTATTGACCGTCAGCTGGATAAACTAAACCGACACAAATATACGTAACAGTCTGCAATATTTGTCACAGTCAAGGTGACCGCAGACTTCTTTGACATGGATTTTAATATTTGGTAACCAATCTAGAGAAGCATATGTATCTACGCGCATATGCACGTACTTCATTGACATCCAGGGTTAAATATTTAACAATATTAAAACTCGCGCATGTGTATTTCTCAGTCTGTTCTTCTGCTTTACTGTACCTGACAAACATGAAGCGTGTATCGACCCTAAAAAATTCGTAGAATCTTAGTTATTTCTTAAGGTAACAATGCAATAACGTATCGATTTAAAAAATCGGTAGTCCCGTTTCTGAGGTATACGCAGTGAAAATAACCTAAATGGCGCAATACAAAGATACTTGCTGCGTTACTTTGTTCTTACCGTTTTTTTAATCCAGACAACTATGCCTAAACAATATGGAGCATGAAAATTATAAAATGTATAAATCTCTTATCAAAGCTTGGTTCGATGATGATATGTTACGTAGCAAATATTTCTGAGAATGACATTGTACTGTTTATTCAAGAAAGGAATAATTCTCCCATCTATAGGAATTGTTCTTAGCGTTCTTATTCTTTTTTAGTTCCTCTTCACACACATCCTACAATGAATTGAATAAGAAGTAGCAGTATTTGCTATATAAAATGTTCTTTTTCGGGAGTAACTTCTGCTTCACAGCACCACGATATTATTCTGTCTTACTGTTTTTTTGTGTGATTTAAAGCCATTTTAACTATATAGCTTGCATTTAAATTAACAATATTTTTCATCCTTGTCTTAGGACGGTCTTTAATTAAAATGACATCTTAAAAATCTCTCTGATTTTACGACATTCTATTTTTAGTTTAACATGACTGACAGCACTTTCAGTCGCGTGCCAGTCTCATGCACCCTATACAAGTCCTTGACACAAGACGACATTTGCTGTTTCGAAGGTTCTATATTGCTTAATTTACCAATCAAATTGGTCCAAGATTTATTGTTACGATGCCAAACTCAAATGATAAAAAATTCCATCCAACAGTATAAAATTCCAAGACCGAAAAGACTAACAGTATAAAACTCGAAATGAATTTGAATAGTCAAGGTCGATTCACTTAAAAATTGCGTGCCATGCGACTATAGGTATGTTCCGAATATTACTGTCAGTACTGTGACCAACGCTGTGTCCTTATTCATCCATACGCATCTAAGAGAGATGTAATTACTTTTACAATATTGTCAGTATATTTCGGAACACATCCTATAGTAATTTTTACGCTCAATTGGCAACAATAAAAAAATTCAATAGGCATACCAGTGGCACAGACAAATACTCGTCACGTCCGCACCTGTCAATATCGCTGAACCAAAATAAAAATAGAGCACTGACGGAAAGTGAGGTTAAACATTTCCTGAACACCTTATTGTTTGATGCATATTGCGTACGTCTTATGATCAATCGGGACGTAACGGCTGGAAGTTCGAAACGAAGACGACCACGTATTATACATATAAAGTTCTCACTGTACTCACTAGCAACTCTCTACAAACACTCCAAAACGACCTTCCTATGTTTACAAATGGTTAAAGTTGAAATTAGTTATGCTCTCTCACGAGTTTCGATATTTTCCTACACTTAATTTCGTGAACCGATAATTTCTTTTAAAATTAGTAACGAAGCTACATTAACTTTCGTACATATCCAATTTATTGCACAGGTTAATCCAAAAGGTTTCTGAGCCAATAACAAGATATCTAAGTGAAGTTTGAAAAAAGAATTAATTCTAACATTAATTCTTTCCTTTATCACAGTGTAATATATTGATACCTAACCTTACATGATAAACAAACTAATCACTCGATAGTGTGTATATGCAATTTATACAGAGCAAACAATCTGAATAATAAAAGTAGGTAAGCTCCCAAGGTGGAAAGCATTAGTAAATACGATATGGCATAAATGTCCTGGATTAACGCAATCATATAGATATGCCGTAATCGAGTAATAGGTACTTGCATTCTTATTTGATTAAATTTTTCACACTCAATGGACATCACGTTTCTCTTCGAATCCATTTGCATGATAGATACTCATTTCGGTGCTTCCTATTGGTTATAATTTATCCTAACATCCGAAAGACCAGGAAATGTTATAATCCAAAGTTACGGTACCCAGTGCGCTCGTCCTGACGTTTCAGGTCACCCTAGGGGTGCGCAGACAGTTGATCAGCAAAGCTCAGGACGTCTGCGCGTGCTGCATTGCGGCTAGCCCTCTCCTCGACGTAGCTGAGATCCTCGGTTGTTACGGCACTGCACCAGTTCGGTGTCATCTCTCGCGATAGGAGGTTCTCGCTTCGGCATCATTGAAAAAATGTAGTCGGGACGGGATTCAGGGCCCTGCCTTTTTTTATTAATTAGGCGGTGGCTTTAACAATCTCTCTCTTTCTCTCTCTTTCTCTTCTTGCCTTTACTTATCATTAATTCGGTGTATCAATGTTACTTATGCACAGTTAGTTGCACGTGTTAATTTTTGTATTCTTAATTATTACATATTATCCAGATGTGTTTTATTATACCGCCACTTTGGAACTTTCGCGTTTCCTTCGCGATATAAAGTAATACTTAGAGCTGGAGTATATTTAAGAAATGCTAGTCATTGCGTCGATACGCTATGATGGCAGAGAATTCTTTTCGCTATAATAAATTATAATTGTTATATAAAATATTAATTACGGATTTGCGGTATTTATGGAGTTCAATTATTTTTTCGGAATCTGTTCGTGTGGATGAAACTGGTAAGGATCAAATTTGTATTCTGAATATTTTGAGTTTGTTAGTCGTTTGACTCCCGGATAATTTTGAACGTTTTATAATACAATGACAAGCGTCGCAAATATATTTTTGAAAATTCGAAGGTTTCTGCTCAGACAAATGTTACGTTTTGTTGTTTGTATTTAATCGAGACAAATGCGTATCGTAGCGTTTCAAAAATATGTTATTTTAAGCCAATGTATAAATTTATAGATTAATACTGTCGATTTTTCCAATTGTCAGATTGAAATAAAATTTTATTAATCTTTAGGTCTTATAGCAGTCACCGGTTATCATGATCAATCGTGAACGTTTAACATTCGTATCCTATTGACAGATTCAAAGTGCCTTTATCAAAATCGTTATTATTTGAAGCAAACACCGCAAACGCTCATTCCCCTTAATATGAATATCATATATATTTTTTTAAGTGGTTTAACTTCCTGTTTTCCACAAAATATCCATATATATAAGAAAGCAATGCGTATCGTGCGTCAGTACATTTAGCTATTTCGGTCGCAATTTAAACATACTCATTTTTCTTATAAAAGAGATTAGTAATAGAAATTGTATTATCCACAGAAAAATGCCAGCTGATACATACACAAAGGCTGAACCCGAGCTCAAGCAGGAGCTGAAGAGAATTGCTGAAGCCATCGTCGCTCCCGGCAAGGGTATTTTGGCAGCTGACGAGTCCACGGCCACCATTGGAAAGCGTCTTCAGAGCATCAACTGTGAAAACACCGAAGATAATCGTCGTGCCTACCGTCAGCTTTTGTTCACCACTGATAAGGTAATAATTCAGAACTCATTAATTTTATGGCAAATAATTGAGTAATTTATGCGAGTTTTGTTATAATTTTAATATTACTGACAGGACGTCATCAGTCAGCACATCTCTGGTGTGATCCTCTACCATGAGACCCTCTATCAAAAGGCTGATGATGGCACGCCGTTCGTTGAGTTGCTCAGGCAGCGTAACATCATCCCCGGCATCAAGGTCGATCTTGGCGTCGTGCCTCTCTTCGGCACCGACGACGAATGCACCACCCAGGGTTTGGATAACCTCCAAGCTCGTTGCGTCCAGTATAAGAAGGACGGATGTGACTTTGCCAAGTGGAGATGCGTGTTGAAGATTGGCAAGAACAAGCCCAGCAAGCTTGCCATTTTGGAGAACGCCAATGTCCTTGCGCGTTACGCTTCCATCTGCCAGAGCGCGAGAATCGTTCCCATCGTCGAACCTGAGATCCTTCCTGATGGTGATCATGATCTTGCACGTTGCCAACAGGTCACCGAGGAAGTGCTTGCAGCAGTCTACAAGGTAAAATGGGATATTTCATTTCTATTAGTTTGGGTGCTGCATCAGTGTTACATTCAGGGGACTATTTTATGTTGTAAACTCTAAAAAGATGACCATTTATAATGATATTGATCTTATGGTCATATTACATTTCTTTACAAGTACTTTGTGTGAAATAGACAAATTACTTATGAGATAACTAATAATTGATAATTTCAAAAGGCTCTTAGCGACCATAACGTCTACCTCGAGGGAACTCTCCTGAAGCCAAACATGGTAACCCCTGGACAAAGTGCCCCAAAGGCTACTCCTCAGGAAATTGCTGCCGCAACTGTGACAGCTCTGTCCCGTACTGTACCACCAGCAGTAACTGGAGTTACCTTCCTCAGCGGAGGACAATCCGAGGAAGAGGCATCCGTTAACCTGGACGCCATTAACAAGTTCCCTGGAAAGAAACCCTGGGCTCTGACCTTCAGCTACGGACGTGCTCTCCAGGCTTCCACCATCCGTGCATGGGGCGGTAAGCCTGATCAGGTCGCTGCTGGTCAGGCGGAGCTTATTAAGAGAGCCAAGGTATGTCAAATTAGTTTCTATAGCTTCTTTAATTTCGTGTTGCTTTAGCAATCCTCATTATTTTTTTCTCTAAAATACGCTTAGATGTTGCACAGCCGTTAATCAATTAGTTATTCATGATTAAATACTTTTAACTTGCTTTTTTATTAGTGCTCATTCTACTACTTATTGCTGTAGTCTGTGTTAATTTTCGTATGCTTTAATGGTACTTCGTTTTTAATTAATGAATTTTAATTTTATCTAGTGTAACCAGTGTTGTTTTATAATCTTATAGCAGAGTTATAATTTTTAATTATATCTTGTAAGTTCATCCATTAGTGTATTGGATAATTTGTTGTAGATAGAAATGCACCATTTTTTCGTTTTGTTTTGATTATTTAGGCAAATGGAGCAGCTTGTCAAGGCAAATACGTCGCTGGCAGCTACTCCAGTGCTGCTGGAAATATTTCAAATTTTGTGAAAACTCATTCCTACTAAAAACTGTTATTTCATTCTCTCCCTCACACTTACTGTATCTGTATCTCCTAATAACTGACGTAAGTAACAACAAAATTGGTTGAATACTTTCAGAGAAACGAGAGTCCATTATGGAGATTTTACCAATTATATTTTGAATTATTTAAAACAGTTGTCAATATTAAATAACAATGGCTAATTTTAAGTCATTGTAGTTTATTTAACATGAAATCTAATAACTAATTTATTTATTGTGCTCTATATTGCTGTCTGATCTTGAAAGTCAATCAATGTTTTTATTGCTTCTTTTAATATTTTCTGTTGCATGAACACGCTGTAAAATGCTTCATTAAATTTGTTATTGACCTTATTGTCGACATATTATGTATAAACGTACACTACGAACTATTGTATCTCACTTATATTTATGTTATTTCGATGGTCCATTGAGTATTGATAAAATTAAAAAATCATGTTTGCTAAGAACAGGTTTGTAAAATATTATTTATATAATCAATTTGCGGGAAACAAATTACTGCATATATCCACCTAGAGTCAAAGTTATCTGATCCACGACCTATTGAGATAGTACTTATTTTATATTTTTGTTTTTTCTTTACACAGGCCAACAGCGATGCCGCTCTTGGAAAATATGCAGGTGGTGTCGTGGGAGCTGCAGGCGACGCCGGACTCTTCGTTGCCAACCACGCATATTAAATATTCAAGATATCAGTCTTTGTTTCTCCTTCCATGTCACATAATTCTTTCAAGAATTTGAAAAATCCAACGGAAAGGTCAGTCTTCATTCACTCAAGATCCATCAGTCGTCGTGATAGAAGGAGTGAGAAAACATAATGATAAGGAAGAAACAAATTTTTAATAAGAATTTGAGTGTAAGAATCTAGAGAGGAGGTCGAGGAAGTATTAGAAGATGAGGAAGAAGAAGAAAAATTAGGGAAACGAAAAAAAAAAGTCAACAGGTGATCGATTTTACATGAAATCCGTTATTGCATTTTACAACGAGCGGTCTCGATCTTCGCGCGCAAATTAGATCAATCAATCGTGATCATGTGATCTATCGTAATGTTCCCACTTTATAATTATATGAAATTAAGACAAGAGAAGCAAGAGAAGGTTTCTGTGACGAGGAGTAGAGGAGAAGTAGAGAGAGATTTTTGAAAAACGACGATTCGTGTGATCGATAAAAATGAATTATTCATCCCTAGAATCACATTCAATCGGATCTGATCGTCAACGAATCATTTTGTCGGAATCCTTCGTTTCTTTTGCGATTACCGAAAAGCGTGAAACCAGAAGTCAATTTTTTCCGTAAAATAATAAGAGAATTACGGCAGATAAAAATGAAATAAAAATATCAAAAGTGAAGGAAAATTCATTAAATTCATTGAATTTCCACACTCGCCACTCTATTCTACCGGTTGAGAATTGATTGAGCAGGCCACACCATTTAACATAAGAGATTATGGAATATACGTTATGTGGCAATCATCGCGAAACATAAGAATTGGACAGAAATTCGTTGCGTAACGATCACGATAGATTCAGACTGACGAATGGTTCCGTTAATTATTAAAATGATGTGAAAAAGAAAACTCCAATCGTTGTAAGCAGATTAAACGCGAAACTCAAATTGCAACCTATTAATGTGTAAACACTTACGATTAAATCGGATTAATGTGTATTATGTATATTATATATATATATTATTATATATATATTAATATATTATTGTCAATGTCGTTATTGTATTCTACGTGTATAAAACAAATTTAAAAAAAACAAAAGTCATATTAAATGTTGTTTGTTAGAGCCGACGAGTCGAAACTACTACGAGGTCATACTATTACGTGACACTTATATGATATGTGTATCTTATATAGTTATTAAGTAACGTATTTGAAGATAAAGAAAAAGTGTCTCGTACATCGATGTTATATCTAATATTTTCATTGTAATTTAGGTCACCAAATACACTGTGGAGGGTAAAAACTGTGATTCATTTATTTTAACTTTCCCTTATTCATATTTTAGAGTAAACTTTAACAGCCATATTATTACAGTAAAAATCATGTATTAAAGTGACATAAAAATATTTTTCATGGTAGGTTATCAAAACATTGTGGCGTTTCTCGTAAGCTTTTCCTCCATCCATTACATTGTACAATTTTAAGAGATGTGAGAAGTCATGGAAGATGTGGATGAAGTGGAGCATTTTTTCGGGGTGTATTTATTATACTGTAAAAATCCAAAATACAAAGGTCGATCGTATATCGGATATACAGTAGATGCTAAACGAAGAATCAAGCAACATAATGCTGGGGCAAAATTCGGCGGAGCCTGGAGAACTAGTAACAAAGGTCCATGGTAATGTATAACCTCAAAACCTGTTCGATTCTAGAGTCTCGTATTCAGTGGAATTTAATTAAGACTCACGTAGTCACTTCCTAACGGTGATGCGACGGTGGCGCCTCTCTTACTATTTGAGTTTCCTAAATTGCAGGACTATGGTGCTGATAGTTCATGGATTTCCAAATGATATTTCTGCACTAAAAGTAAGTACAGTAAATCAATACCTTCTGTTTGACAAATAAGGTAAACGTCCTAGTACCGGACTCCTGTACCAGTATTGGGAGCTACACATGTACCAGATAGATGAAAATATAATTTTCTATGGGTCGTAGGAAATTGGTACAAGGATCTGATACTGGAACGTTTTTTTTAGATAATTACTTTTAACGTTATTACAGTTCGAGTGGGCCTGGCAGCATTCTGACGTTAGCCGACGTCTTCGCCATGTTCCAAAAAAGAAAAGTAAACAGAAAACATTTGATTATCGAATTTCTGTGTTAAATGAGATGCTGAAGATTGGCCCTTGGTGTCGTTTACCTTTAACAATACGATGGCTGGATTCTGAATTTGCTAATGAATATTCTATGCAAGTGTCACCGCCGTTGCACATGCCTATCAGTTATAGTAAGGTTGTGTCCCGGAAGATCGGTAAGAAAAGTAAAAAAAATAAAACGCTAGAAAGACAAGATCTATTGGACGATCTCGAAACAATTTTATGTTCTGTTTGTGGAAAATTCGTCGGATCAAATGAGAAATTAACGTGCGTGAAACCTGGTTGTTTTCTCGTATCCCACATTGTATGTCTGGCTGAAAAATTTAGTACTGACGATATGATCTTACCGATCGAAGGTACATGTCCGTTATGCAATACAAATATTTTATGGGGAGATTTAATTAGAAAGAAAATAGGCTGTTACACAGATTTGAAAGAATCCAGTACTGATTGCGATAGCAGTGATTACGATTAGTAAGAAATAATTAATTTAAATAGCACAGAATTTTTGACACTATTTTACAATGATGAAAAATTTGTACATTTTTTAAATACTCTGCGAACAGTACTATTGTAAAGACACAATATATTATGAAATATGTATATATATATGATAAAATCATTTAAAATTATACATAAAGTCTGAGCTTTTTTTACCGTATCAATTTATTGAAACATTTTTATATTTTTAGATATTTTTTAAGACAGTGATTAGAGAGCTGTTCTATGAATGATACTTAATAAACTTGTTATGTGTACTTGATACTCGTTTGGGCGTGGAAAATCATTGGCCGTTAAGAATTCAAGCGTCATTGACGATGAAAGTCCCACCACGATTTGACACAGATACTCCATATTGGTTTTGGCATGCAATTAGTACTCGTCTGAAGAACCGTTAACGGGGTGTTGGTACGTGTTCAAATAGTATATTCAAATCTTACAGAACTAACGGAAAGGCAGTTAACGTGACTGAAAGAAAGTTATTTCCTTATACGTTTTATTTGAGCTCTGACTGGTTTTTACAAAAGAAAAATTCCAAGGAGACACTTTTGTACAAAGAATGCGTATAATCTCTATGAAAATGAAGACCTCTTTTGTGAGATTAGTCTATTTTTTTACGTGCTATAATACAAATATATTAACAACAATTAGTATAAAAGGATATCATTAATTGTATGTCTAGAATAGTTTGATCTGTTGGGCATTTATTAATAGACGAATAAATAAATAAATAAATAAATACCGACTATAATTATCTACAAAATGAACGTACCTATATCAGGTCATAATACTTTTAATGTCACATAAAAAATTGTTCATAATTCACGGTGCGGTGCAGAAATTATCCATGAGTTCTTAAACTCAATTATAAATGTCACTTTTGTCCAATTCATATAATTTCCATAGTTCTATAGATCTTGCATACTCACTATATGATATTCGGTGAATGTACAAAATCTTATTATAAAATTTATAATGGAATACTAAAAATTTTGTCACAATTCCTGGAGCGCACATTAGACTATAAGTTTATCAATTTTTAGTACTATTATGAGTGCCGCATGTATTCGTGATGTCACAAATACGATCATCGTGAATTTTAATTCATAAAAAGGTTGCAGGTTGATAAGCAATTTAGAGCGATTCCGCATCCGCAGATTTAACTAAAGCGACTAGACAGGTTTGACGGAAAAGTCTTTATACACGAAACACTGGTAAAAACAATTGATATAAAAAATCCAAAGTTAAATCACCATTGTAATTTGATTTTTCATAAAATTGGAATCGTCCTAATCGCCAATGCGCAACAAACGACAATTATTAACTGGCAACCTTAAGTCAGTAATGAAGTTGTCCTTAAAAAAGTCCAGGAGCATAATCGTCGTCTCCATAGTCGTCATATTCCTCAGTACCCGGCGGTACAAAAATTCCACCCAGGACACCAGACAAATTTTCACCAAGTCCCATGGCCGATGCGACGCCAAAGACTAATCGCATCACAATAAGTCGTACGAAGTTAACGACATTAGTCTCTTTGCTCTGTAAAGCAATTTTCTTCGTGTCCTTTCCTTTGCACTCTGCATGATGAATCTATAATAGAATTCAATGTTCAATCTTTTGATTCCAATCATTCACTGTGAATTTAAAGCTATTAAAAATATATCTACACTCACCGCCAAAGCCGTCACAATCAGTCCAATAAGTACCAGCCTTAATTTTGACATTTTTTTTTCTTAAAATTTCTCGAAGTAAAACACTATTTAAAATATCTTTAGTCAAGTTTCTCAGCACTTTATCCTTATTTTGAGTCACGGTTACTCGCTTGTATCACGTTGTTGTTGAGCGAACCAAGCGTGCGCCAAGACTGAACACTTGTCGCAACTTCCGTACTTTACTATGCTCTTCTTCCACTAAGTCAGTATGGTTGTACACACCGAATGGGCTTATTGGCTACACGCTAAGCCAGACTGTCGAAAGCGACTGACTTGATCGTAGAACTAAGTTATTCTATGGTAACGGTACACCACGAAAAAAGGCATCCAGGCCAGCTCGTCTTCTCTCATCGCTAGCGATAGCATAAGCTTTGCCATTGATAGTGACAGAGCCGAGTGTCATTATGGTGCGATCAAGCAATAAAATCATTACGACTTTTTAATATAAATGCCAAAAAAGAGCGAAACTATTTTTTTTTATATTTTATATATAATATTGTTCTCGATTACAGATTTTTAATATTTATAAGGATTGATAAAATCATCTGATTTTCATATAATATTATACTAAGTATCAATAATCGATAAATGACCATTCGATACTAAGAATTTTACGCGTACTCGGAAATGTTTCGATTTGTCGCTCACAATCAAAACCGGTCATTACGTTAGTGTATACCTGTAGGTTAGGTATATCTCTATCGGGAGTCTTAATCAATTATCTAAAGGGGGTTTAAAAATCTTCATCTGTCCCAGAATCTATGGTAACATCTGTGTTATTTATGAGGGTACGTATCTTCTTCGTGATGATTTTACGTGACGCTGACTCACTGACCTTTGACTTCTGTATAACATTTCCAGGAGCATTGACTGGGATCTTTTATCATCATCATCAGCGTTGATGCGCCTCTCGTATAAATTTGCAATTACGATTTTACTCGGCAATTACCTTCATTTTCTTATTATAACGGTAGACAAGAAGAAACAACTCGGAATTGACAGCTGAATAATACACGTAAATAGAACGGTGAATAACGTAAAATATTATTGTCTCTTCGTTATTTAAGCTAAAGTTAAAAATAATGATTGTACAAGTTAAATAATAAACGATGCTTAATTAATGATGTATTAAGGCTACATTAAATACAATAGTACGGTTAACACGTGCGTAACGTGCATGCGTTGCCTGAACAGCTACGTAATTAGTAAGTTTGATATCATATTTGTGACAGAAATGATTAATTGTCAAATTACTAGATGATTGTAACAATAAACTCAAGTAGTAATGGCACAATTTTCACACAAGCCTACCGTATCATAGAAACACATTATATCCACTTGATTACAGTCCATTAGAAAGTCACCGGAACACAATGGATCCGTAATTCCATAATCACGATTGGTATTGTGTCCTTAAGACACCATTTCGTAATTCAAATCGCGCATGCGCGCCTCTAAAGTGCAACAATTTCAAATGCAACGCGCGTGCGCAAAACGGAGTGAATAACACGGAGCTCATAAATAGTCAAATGAGCATCCATCGATCTTAATTACGTAAACTTTATTAAACGTAATGCGTACGATAACCTTCACACCATATGAAAATAATGGAGGACTATCATTGATTGATATTCATCATATTGCCTCGTCGTATCCGTCATAAACTTTAAAACGGATTTGACGTGCTGATTCAATGGAAATTAAAGGAACCCAAAACTGGCAATGAACGAGCTTTGTTAACGTTCAGTTGAACAGGTCTGTTACTTACATTAAGGAAGCTAACACCAGGTGCATCTAACGCATTGGGGACTCAGGATTGAGATCCTACTCTTTGTGCGTGTACACACCTAAGGATGATGAAAGGCAGGATGCGACAGGACCGGACGTGACAGTAGCCGCATATCTGAGCAGTTCCAGAAATCAAGGAAATACCTGGTGCGCGGATGACTGTACACCGGTCGAGTTAATGAACAAGCTTAAATAATAGAAATTATATCTAACATCCTTTCTAAGTAGGACTCACGTATTTTTTAAAAATATCTTTATATTGCTATTTTATTTCATTAAAGCGGCAGAATTAGTTTAGTAGGTCTTCGAGGACGACGGAATCAATAAGTATATGCTATATATATATATATACACATATATATATGATGCTCTATTATAAACATGTTATAGATTTAAATGTATTTTCAGAGTTCATAGACCTAACTGTGTAAGCACTATATCTGTATGCTATAATGTACAATGGTTACGTCAACATACTATTGTTCTACGTCAGCCAATGTTCTTTGATATTCACACAAATGTACTGAGGGTGGTTTCCGTTTTTAAGATTCTTAACTTTATACCTTCGACGAATGATAATATAAAATTGCAAAGTATTGTGCTTTCTTCCCTCCAAAATTCTACAAATGGAAATAGGATAAATGTGTGTATTAAGGTCTGATAACAAAACTATTGAACGCAATATGAAATAGGTGTGCAATGGAATGCTGCAGTACAGAATATTTAAAGTCAAACGTTTTTATCTTATCACTATATTGTTTCGTCAAAATAGTTTGATAGTCTAAAACAAAAGGTTTACAGAGCAGAAGTGACATCACGTCAAGAATTAGGGCAACTAATTAATAACTCGATTACTGAAGTTCAGCAGCATTTAAAAAAAAATTTGTAATGTAATAAATTTTTTACTAAATTGATATGAAACTTGTATCGACGTACAAGCATAAAAATTTGAAATAAAAAATCTAAATAATAATACGTCGTTACGTATTTCATATAGCGTTTAATTTTTTGTTTGTAACTATGTAATAGTGTTCATAGCTGGCCTTCATATAACACAAAATTTTTTTCTAATTTCCACTTGTGGAATGTGCTTTGTAGTTTGGTAGGGAAAATATGGAAAGTCCTGTAGATCATATTCCGTGTCCCATGATTGTAATTATCATTTTTTTTATCTAGTCAATTTTTGTTTACCATCCGTTTAGGCACGGATTGCGCAAGGATTAATCTTTGGGTAAATTAGAGATTTGCTATACCTGCGGATTAAAGAAATTGCATCGTGGTGGGTTACTTTTTTTTATTGACGTTTAACAATTATCATCATTGACAATGAAAAGCAAGAGTCTCGACACTACCACAGTAATTAAACAATGGCACCGATTCTGATGTGTTCATTGGCCGGAAACCTCCATCCCGACTATCCTTTTAAGAGAACTCAGCTTCTCTCAGTTTGCCGTCGACTCTCGTGGGTGACACTTTGTTTCTAGCTTTCGTGACTGGTCCACCAATAAAATTCCACAATATGAATTTTACTATAAATTTATAAAATTATACTAAAGAGCATTAGTGTTATTTAGTTTCCAGATTTATGAATTGTACTATTTTTAGTGCTTTTGAGTAACAATGTCAAATTGATTATTTGATATCGTAATATACAAAAAAAAGTGAAACTAAACTCGGTGCAGTTACTAATCTTTTTTAATTATTAATTGATATTGTGATGGAAATGTGATCTCAAAATAAACGAAAAATAAGAAACACATTTTTAAACGTCTTTATATTTTCAATTGGCTCTATCAATAATTACAAAATAATAAAGTAAACAATGAACCCATCAAGTGATAAAATGGACGTGGATAAGATGAAAATTGGATGTTACCAAATATCCGTTTTCCTTCTGATAGGATTCAGTTACATGACAGTGTCATCGAATCATATTTTACCTGCATTTCACAATTTTACACCAAAATATTTTTGTGAGGTAATTCTTCAAAATTTTCTGACACATCTCCCAATAACATGCCTGGCAGATTTTTTAATTTTAATCAAACTAAATATTATCATATATACAGTAACAACATAGCACTGACTGTTTTTTAGATACCAAATGAGAATAAAACGTATGGCTGTACCTCAGAATTGTTCCCAATACGTAATCAAACGAAAAATCTTATCGGTAGGCTGGAATCGTGTCCGACAGGATATCATTTTGAAACTGTTGGCTACGAGAGCACTGTAGTCACCGAATGGGAATTAATTTGCGAGAGACAATTTCTGGCATCATTAGGCACGACTTTTTATTTTATTGGTAGTTTGATTGGCGCTTGGCTCTCAGGTTTTATTATTGACCGAATCGGACGACTTCCTGTGTTGGCAATGTCTTTATATACACAAGGCGCACTTGGAGCATCACTCTATATAGTTCAGGTAAAAGAAAATACATGTGATTAAATTTTTTGTAAAGAATTTTAAGTTTTTAATATCATATTTTCAGGATTACTCTACCTTTTTGATTATCCGTGGACTTCAGGGTGTCTTTATCCAAGGATTACAAAATGCCAGCTGTATGCTGATTTTTGAATTATTTCCAACAAGAGCCAGGACCATTGTTGGCATGAGCATGCAGTTATTCTTTTCTCTTGGAATAATAATGATTGCTGGTTTGAGCTTCATTATACCTGACTGGAGAATTTTACAGCTGGGTATGGCGGTTCCTACAGCCGTAACAGTGCTTTATATATGGTTGTTATGTTTATAAAATTGATATAGGATGCATATGTGGCATATGGTACTTAACTTGCTCAGAAAGATTTCAAGATAAATTTTACCATAATTGTTTTCAGGATTATTCCAGAGTCACCAAGATGGCTGATTGCCAAAAGGAAATTTACAGAAGCTGATATTGTAATCGAAAAATTCGATAAATATAACGCCTGTTGCTCGAGATCTTCTCAAGTCAATGAGGACAATGATACTACTGTTGTTCAGAATTCAAATGATACTAATGTTGTGAGCGAGCCTAAAAGACGATCTCGAATTCTCAATATCGATATAAAAAAATTTAATGAAGAAACTGTCGAAGAGTCTACAAATTTATTACAAAATGGGGACACTGTCGAGCAAAAAGTGCAAAGTACGTAAAAACCTTTGATAATGGTGCAGTAATTATTTTGGAATATGCATATTTCATTTAATTTTTCATTTCGATTGTAGAAGTTAGCTTGAGAGCCAGTCCCAACAATTTGGAAAAAAGACTTTCGAATTTTGAAACTTGTCATGGATATACGAAAGAAAAAAGCGATGTGGTTGAACTCAAACCCGATCTACTCTCGAATAATTCAAGGAGTAATAGAAATTCCAAAAATGCGGAAACAGCAAAAAATGTGAATAACACGGTAAGGAATGATGCGATAGCCGAGCTTGAACAAAATTCAAAAAGAGATGTCGAAACTGAAAGCGATTCAAAGGAATTGGAAACAGAAAATAATATTAGTCTTGTGGAAGATTCTAAAAAAAAGAATACTCAAAATATTATTGATTTATTAAAACATAAAACACTCAGGTGGTACTTATTTGTTACCCTGCTACTGTGGTGAGTATCATAAATACCAGCCATAACAAATCGACAAGATAATTATTTTTCAATAATTTAATTTAAGGTTCAATTGCTCAGTGTGTTATGACACTGTTGTAACATTCTTACTACCAAGTTCGGATGGTAACAAACACATAAGTTTCGCCACTAGCGGCGCTTTGGATATTTGCAGTCACACAATAGGCTACTTTATATTGAGTAAATTTGGTCGAAGAATACCCATATGCATAGGTCAATGCTTTTCTGGCAGTGTGTGTCTGACAGTGATAATTCTCACGCTGTTACCCAATCAATCAATAGTCTGGATCGGTAAGTCAATTAATTGTATCACAACAAAACTAATGATTGTCATAAAACTTTTCGAAAACTCAAATCTTTCAATTTCACTGATATTAATTGATACCGTTTCCAGGACCCATGAAGACGATCCTCCTTGTGCTATGTAAATCAATATTGCTAGTTCTATTCACATCACTTTTTATATATACAATGGAACTATTTCCAACGGTTGTGCGTGGTGCTTCCTTAGGTTTATGTGGAACGCTGGCACGAATAGGTACTTTAATTACACCGCAAGTCTTGTTACTGGTACGTAATTGATTTTTATGAATATTTTCAAAAGCAATGAGAATAATATATATTTTTTTTCTTTCTATTTTAGGGTGATTATGTATCAACATTATTTCCAATTGGCTTTGTGGGAATTCTAAGCATCATTTCAGGGCTCACCATATTGTTACTGCCTGAAACTTTGAACGAATCCTTGCCAGATACTATAGAAGATTGCGAACGCCTTTTTGACAAGAGGAAGCAAAATAAAAATGAAATAAATAATAAAGGGAGTGGTGATGAAGAAGAAACGTGTGAGCGTAATGCTTTGCGTGAAAAACTCTTCTCTGAAGAATGGGTTGATGCTGGTAACGGTATAATTGTAAATTTCTCTGAAAATAAGAACGCAAATTAAGTATCCTCGGTGTTTAGTATCTGATCTTGTTACGTGAAAGCGTTGTGATTTATTATAATCACTTTTTGATATTCAGTTGTATAACGAGCTAGATAATGGACCGTGTTAATGTGAGTATATGAAAGAAGAAACAGGAAGTAATATATGTAAACTACTAGGATAGATACGCGCTACTTCCTGGAATTATTACGGAAACCATTTTGTCTCGCTTCGTTTGATATTGGATGATGTTAGAAAATTACGGTGGCTTTTTTGATATTTTATTTTTTGTACGGGAATACTAGTATTATTGAATTCATATTTCCCTTCTTGCATTCTTTCTTTGTTGATGTCGATGCTGTGAATATACTTGAATTAAAGTTCCAAAATGGTTTGTTTCGTATTGTAAATGTTAATTATTAGAGGCTAAGAAAGACCAAAGTATTTAGGTTTTTTAAGACTAGTCTATAAGATAATATTGTAACATATATGCTTAATTATAACCGTCCTTACTCATTCACGATTAGGTTTTATGATTACTTGTATTACATTTATTCTAACGCTGCAACCTGTCATAAATTTTTACATTACATTTTATAGAAACTTAAGATAATGATTTGTTTTACTACAGTGATAAAATTAATACTGGAAGTTTATGAAGGAAATATATCATTGTAAAGCAGGACATGAGAAATCATATCGCTATCAATTATTTGATTGTCATGCTTCTTGTCATCTACATAATCTTACACACGTTAAAAGAATGAACTCTTGTATAATAAATATAAAAAAGCATTTTATTTGCAACGTATGTTGAAACTAAAGTGCATTGCTTTAAAGGAAAATAAAATTTACACCTCAGTATAAAATAACAATTATCTTCATAGAACTTAATATTGTAGGTATACAATATTTCACAGTCTTTAAGGAACCTTTGGCTGCACCATACCATTGTTTTGCGGATTGTTAGGTTGAGTTTGTTCAGCAGCTGTTTGAAGAAGTCTCGTTCTGCGTCGTGTGTAATGTTGCCAGAGCAGAATTTGTTGGTCATCAATGAATTTTGTACATTGCGAGTTAACAACTTCCCTTCTGAAGTGTTCATACTGAAGGAGATCCAAGAAATAAAGACACATTGGATATTTCAAGTACTTTGCATACTCCGGTTCCTTCCAGTACAATAAATATTTCAGGTAATTTATAAATGTAGAATCCTTGAAATAACCACGTTGTGCCAAAACTGCAAAAAAGAAAACTATTTATAACCTCTACTTAATTTATCTAATACAGTTAATAATATAATAAAGTAAATACACAATATTAACATACAGTTTAAGTAGTTTGGATTTGCAAGGCATTGGACAAACTCCAGCTCAACTTGAAAACGTAAACGTTGCTGATCCTCTGTTTCAGGGCCCCCTACAAGAACATTGAAAAATATATATTAATCCTATATACATTTTTAACATTTCTCGTGATATTATAATAAAATAATATATATGCAACATTGTGATTTTGCCACCTCAGAATAAAATCAACATTGCAAATAATACAACTAACCGTTCATTCCGATAAAAGATGGCTTCCTGCCCTTAACGAGACTGGGAGGATCTTCCAAACGATTCATATTATTAAGCCTCGTATAGATATACCGTCTAATAATACTTTATTACACTCAACAAAAACTGTAGCGACAAAATCGAGCAAGAAACTATACAGAAACACTTTAGACGGCTTTTTAAGCCGCCATTGCCGCCATGCGCTCACCCGGTACGTCACGATCGTTACGTCGGCCGAAGCTACTCGAAAATACCCGAAGACTGTGGCGAGGACACTTAAGACCTTTGACTACGGCCTAAAATCTTAACATTTCTACCCTTCGAACACGCAAAATGATTTTATTGGCTAGTGGCTTTTCGCCTTTTAGCTGATACTACTTTATGCGCCAATGATCAGAATCTTAGGATTGCTAGGATTCCCGCAATATCAAATACACTATTAAACGTTGATTCGCTCAGAAGTACGTCGTATAGTAAAAGCCAGCTACGTTATTCAAAATCATAACAAATAAACAATAAAACATTAACAGTGAAGCCGGCAATATTTTCATAATCTACATAGTGTTATTGAGTAATATACTACGTTCTGGAATAATTTTCAAGGAGAAAATGGTTTTAATTCAAATTATAAGTCCAACGGAGTATAAAAGAAATAGCTCAGAATTTGAGATCACGTATGGCTATCATCAAACACCTTTTGGAAAATGTCTAATTGGTATGACAACAAAAGGCGTGTGTCATTTCTCATTCGTGGATCAGTCTGAATCTAGTGCTTTCAAAGCTTTGAAAGCCGAATGGCCAGACGCAAAATACACGAAGGATCAGAGTGTAACCAAAGAAATTGTGGAAAAGATTTTTCATGAAGATGATGATACACTCAAGGATTCTATATCCGTTGTACTTAAAGGTACGGAATTCCAAACAAAAGTTTGGCAGACACTCCTATCCATCCCTGAAGGAGAAACAAGGACGTACGAAGAAGTTGCTCGTATGATTGATAAACCAAAAGCCATAAGAGCGGTTGCCAATGCCGTAGCGAATAACCGCGTTGGATATTTGATTCCTTGTCATCGGGTAGTTGGAAAAATGAATATCAGTAAATATCAATGGGGAGCTGAACGTAAGAAAGATATATTAGACTTCGAAGCAAAACGATCTGGTGCACCTTAAGACATTTTTTACTGCGCACAAATTGTATCGTAGAGTGTCTCATTTGATTAATGTTTACATATGTATAACTATTTAGCCGGAGTGTAAACTTATCGTATAATTTGAAATAAAATTGTAATTATCAAAATAATATAATTATTTTGAATACAGGTTTTATGCATATTCTGTTGGTATTACAAAATAATCGATTGATTCACTTGGTAAAGGGTTCTTGGTCTTCCTACACCGTTACAGTGGCACCACTGCTTATTTAAAATCCAACGGCAGGTATTCCAGTAACGGACGCGTGGATCGCGAAGAGTAGAACAGGTGGTTTTATCGAAAATGAATAAAAATCGTAGATGTGAAGATAATTTTAAGAAATCCATCAGTGCCTTTAGTAAGTGTAGTATAAATCAATTTCATTGTTGACATTCTTTAATGCTATGTTCCATGTAAATGCGTGGACTTACTGGAAGGAAATATATTTTGGGCTCACTTCTGGTTTTTCTTTATTTGTTTGCAACTAGAAACAGATTCGTCAAGCAGCAATTCCCAATTGAACGAGGCATTTGATGCTGGGTCTAATTGCACATCAGGCACTGAAAATTTTGGTATGCACGAAGCAATCACAATAATATTTATGGCTGGTCTAAAATTTTTAACTAAGTGATGATTGATGTTTAAGCGCTTTGTGTTTGATGTATTTTTATAGTATCTTGTGAAGAATCTTCTGGACCTTATCAGACGTCTCATATGCTGGCTGGGTGTCTTGTCAGTGAAGTTAAACAAGGTATAACAACAGGAGTTGTACAAACTTTTACCGATTCTACAATTTTAGCAGGAAATTTGGAAAGTTTGAAAAAAGATGATACATTTGATGAAGTAACCACTATATTGAATCAATTAGTATCTTTACCATCGAGCAATGAAAGTAATGAATCTAATGATGTTGCGGGCGTGGCAGATTCTGTGGCTAAATTTACAAGTGAAAATATGCCTAAATCTCTGGATATTGGTAGTAGAGAATTAGAAAAGCAGGAAGATAGATATAATGATCTAATAGTTGATATTTCAACCACTGTGTGTCAAAAGTGCAAAGATAAGCTCCAAACAAAATTTCAAACCATCGGCAGAGATGCTAATTACAATGTACAACAAACCATACATGATAGATGTATTAAGGATGGACATATATCCAAACGAGTACCTCTTACTATAAAGAACTTAAAAGAACATACTGACATATCAACATCGCAATATTTAAAAAATCAAATTGTACCTAATAAACAATACCTTCTATCGCCACGATGTAAACCTGCATCATCAAAAATTTGGTCGAAAAATATAGGTCCCAATAGTAAAAAATTAAGTATACTGAAAAGTACATCTTATGTAGACAGATTAACTACTTTACTTGAAGAATCACACAGTGAGAGACAGCATGAAGAACTCCATACGAACACAAAGTTTATCCAAGATGAATCAACACCTCAATGGGCTCCATCTTTTAACGAATGCTCTATTATGAATAATAAATCAAAATCACGTACCTGCGCCCAAGATCCAACAAAAAGTACAAACAGCAAAGCGTCCTTGAAAACATGTAAAACTATGAAGGATAAAGAGAAACATATTAATGTTAAAGATTCTGCACTACCATCACGATTAATATCTACCAACTCACATAAAGAAGAAACATTTCTTTACCTAGAACATTTGTGTAAAGTATGCGACAACAGTATCGTCATGGAAAATACCTCAACTGATGTAAAACACAATTCAAGTAGTAGTAGCAGTTCTGCATTAGATTTGATATGTGACGTTCAAATGGCATCCCTGGATAACGAGGAAAGTTTTGATTTAAATACAAAGTTACTTCGTGAATTGATTGCAACAAAGAAATTGTGTCGGGATCTAATTGATATGCATCCGCAAAGCACAAGTGATCCGCGATTACGTAGGACAAGACAGTCTGTAGACAATTTTCTCAGGGTACTCGCTCAAGAAGAACGCACGGTATCTCCAAATAAAAAGAAAATGGAAACATCTATTACAATGTCAGGAAATAATTTGTCCAGAGTTATAAACACATCACCCATTAAACCAGTATCTTCTCTACGAAAGCTGTTCTCACCAAAACTGGGTACGTCAATAGATAAGATCGATCTAAGAAATGTTTCACATTTATAGTTTATGCGTGGCAGAAGTAGTAAAGGAATTTTATGTGTTTCATAGGTACTGTTTCGCCTAGTGCAACATCGTCGTCAGCTTCAGTAAGGAGATCAGTAAAGTCGCCGATAAAAAATGTACGTTCACACTTAAAACCGTCACCCAGGAACATCAACCAATATAGTACAAAAAAACAATCCTCTTCAAAGCCCAGAGTAGCGACAAGTAAGATCCATTGACTTGATATAATTTTAATGCGATGCAATGCTTTATAATTACACTATTAAATTGTGTGTAATTTTTAGATATTTTAACGCCATCCAGAAGATGTGTGCCAACACTTTTGATAAGTGATAATACTTATGCGCCAGGAGAAAGTAATTTTATTAAATGGTATGTATTTCTAACTATTTATTTCATTATTTCCTATAATGTCAGCTGACTAATATTTATGTCTAAACGTTATTAGTGGGGAAAAGTGTTCAACGCCCAAAATCTTCGTGACACCATCCAAAAACATAAGCAGCAATAAAGGCCTGAAGTTAAGACCAAAAAAATACTTCGCCGACGTGTTATAGACTAAAAAAGAGTACAATCAAATCTTTATTTTTCGTTATAATGTTTATTTTTATTTTATTCACAAGACTTCATATTTTTATCTTATTCTTCTTTACAATAAAAGCAGCTATTAGATTGTTAAGAAGACTTATATGTTTATAAATAAGCTGTTATATTTTAGTTCAAGTTGATTAAATAATCATATACTTACAAAGAGTATCGATCAACAGTAAAGTCAATTCTTGTTTCTTCTCACAAACCTAAACCAAAGTCCTATCCACGTTCATGAATATCGATAGAGTACTGTAAACTCGTACTACTAACAAAAGCAGTACTCTACTAACTCCAGGCTAAATAAGATAGATCCACAAAATAATCCAGTGATATAGCCCCAATGGTAAGTCCCACTTGATTTCAAGTGTAAACAACAGATCCACTTCGCACAGTGGCACACTCTAGTGCACTGAAAACGAAACACCGTTTCCCTTTCCACATGTCACGCAATACCGACGTGGGGAGTCAGCTGCAGCATTTATACGGGTGAACAGCCCATAGGCGCTTCAGTCTCTGCTTGGGACGTGATCGCGCGAGCATGGGGTTGATAGGTGCCCCACGAGACGAGTTCAACTTGAAATTCTGAGGGCATATTCGCCGATTTAACACGCGGCTAGAAAGTACACAAATCATTGAGGAGCTGTGGACATTAAAAAAACAAATCAGAAGGAAACCGAAGTACTTATAGCGAGTGTCCACTCGCGGGAGAAGGTTATTTTTCAAAATTTGAAACTGTGATTTGAACCAGGACAGGAGCGAATGTAAGGGTAGTGTAAGCAGCGTGAGAACCTTCGTCCCTTTAAGATACTGCAGTGTCTCTGGCGCAATCATCATTAATAACAAATCGAAGAGTAGCACTTTGAACATTAAAGACGTATTTTTTTTATTAACGCGAGTGAACCAATATCAGAAGTGATTAGAAGTACTGAGTGTCCTGGATAAGATAACTAGGTAAGTCGAATGCAGTTACTTGATTAAATAACAGTAAGGTTCGTTCATTCAATTACGCATAGATAGTTTCTTTATTACATCTCTAGACTGTGTATACATATGTATCTGCGCGAGCAATCATAAAAAGGTAATAACATTCGAGATACTTAATCCGTCTCGGCGCGGTGCGCGTAGCGCAATTTAATCTGTCGATTCTAAATGAGCAACAGGAGTGTAATTAACTTAACGAACGTCAAACTCGTTATCGATTCCACACCATCGGGTGTTATCACTATTACAATGACTTATGTGACGTAATACAGATAACAATAATCTCTCATATCTGCCTTAAACATTTATACATAAAATCAATGATTTCGGTGAAGATCCATGACACTAAATAGTAATTTAAATTCACATATGCTTATCAGGAAATTAAACGTCCAGTCAGCATCACAGTTTTTAGCATTTAATATCTGATATATCCAAACAGTGCTAAAGAATATTAATCAGGAAGTTCAACAAAGCGCGATCCAATTATTCTTATCCATTGACAATAAAAATAAAAGACTTTTAGTTGGTACGTAGACTTTGCCACTGCCCTGACAATATGCTGCTGATAACAAGTGAAACAGTCGTAATCAAGAATCCCATGAATCAGAGACTAAACATTATAAAAAGTTAGTTTAAA
Organism: Trachelus stipa; assembly: GCA_036026315.1. Lineage (NCBI taxonomy): Eukaryota > Metazoa > Arthropoda > Insecta > Hymenoptera > Cephidae > Trachelus > Trachelus stipa. The sequence goes on from JAYRCB010000457.1 coordinate 2,543,757, forward strand.
TCCTGAACAAACAATATTGTTCATATTGTAATCTACTTATACTTAATCGATGTGCATAGTATTGGAGATCTTTAATTTTTATTTTTTATTTTTATGTAAGATACGAGGGTTCTCTATGTACAGGCGTTTTGGTATGACAGCACGTTCCTTTGTATACGTCTAATCCATTACAAATCGCAGAGCACGCGACTCCGAAACGAGCGTGTAAGTAAATTCGTAACGCGCACACGTCGTGTCAGCTACAGGGGTAGGTAGGTAGGTAGGTAGGTAAACTGGTAACAGAGTGGATCGCAAGAGCCGTAGAATGCTGCATCATTACAGAGTCTCGCGGTGTCGGGTTCGGTTAAAAGTGAATGGAGCGGACCCGCTCATTCACAAGATTTTCTTCCGTGGTAAGACCCTGTTGTCCGCCGGCCACCTTTACACCTATATCCAGTACAGACAACATTATAAACATAATTATCTATATAGATTTAAGTAGTTGATACAAAACTCCATGTTCGGAACGCTCGTATTCGATTGTCCAGCTCGTATACTCTTAATAAATTGATTAAAAAATATTTCAACGAACCTCATGGACCACCTTGGATAGCGTTCAGGTAGTTTCTTTTTACCGTTTAAGTTTTTTTTTGTACTCATGGTTTTTACGTACACGGCCATTTTATATATTTTTGTCTTGCCGCAAGAGGCGTACACGTTCTCGCGGTCTTTACGATTTCATGGTTTATCCTGGCGTCGCGTGTTTTACTGAATTAATAAAAATTCATTGCCTCGCATACATATAGGCGGATCAGGTATAATGACGATAATCCATCTCGTTAACCGCGCACGCGGCGATCTTGAGACTCGGCGGCCATGATAAATCGCTTGCGGAGTGTTACGGACATTATCGGTGCCCTGAGACGCGGATACAAAATGAAGATATCATATTTCTTAGAGCGTACGTTCCACGCCATTATAATGCACTGACCAGGTATTTTCTTTGATGTACATACAGTAAAGTACGGCCAATGATCTTGCACCTGTATCTAGAGTCGAGTCACTTCGATATATCCATAAATAGACGTACAATAAGTAAGAATTATTGGAAATGATTTTCATGACTGTGCATAGCGCTTGAGGTTATGTATGGAAGCAGCCATGCGAAGAGATGTATACAGTAAGAAATGGCAAGAATAAAAGTCTGCGACGAGATCAAAAGGAATTATAAAAAAAAATAGTCGGCCATGTTTGTTATAAATATATATGTATGTATGGCCGATATATGTTTGTCATACATTTATTTGATTGCTGCGCATCTCTATGTACTATGTGTTCGATGGAGAATGAAAACACCTCTAGAGGTCTCTCGAATCCTCGTCTGTTCTTTTCTTGAGCCTAGTCTAGAGAGAAGAATATGGCCGACTTTGGTATTCCGTGATGGCCGCAGGCTTTGTTTATAACGCCGGGACACAGGGCGACGATAAAAATGTAGAAACGACCGGCTGAAATTCGAGTGGTGGGCGGGATTCGTCGTGCCGTCAGGGGAGGGCTGTGTTACCGAGCCTAGATGGATATACAGAAGAGCGACGCTAGATGGAAAACGAGAGAGTCATTTCAGGAATAACGGTAATGCGATATATATACATATTTATACAAAGAAATGGCGTTATCCACGAGAATGTGAAATACTCGGTTATACTCTATACATAGTGAAAGATTTTTTATTTATTTACGCGCCTATTTTTCAAATTTCTCGATAGTCGCTCATTTGACTCTTCGAAATTCCGTCAGACGCCATCTATGGCGGTTGGTTGAGTCAAACAAGAGAAGTACGATTTTGTTGTAGCGACTAAACGAAAATGGTGAGAAAAAATTGTCAATGAATAGTTTAGAAAATTTACTTTATTTAAATATACCTGTTTTAATTACACACTTGACTTTTCTACGGAAACCGTTGACGAGCAGCCAGTCGAATCAGTTCCGCGAGCGTGAGTGTACCGTTGCGTGATCGTCGTCTTGACAATCGACAAACAATTGACTTGTTCGATGTAAAAAGAAGGTAAGAATTAATTCTGCGTGGTACAATAGAGCTCTTAACGAGCTTAAGCCATAGAGTCAGATAGTTCGTGAGATTAGAATCGCGAGATACTAACGTGGTTAATATAGTTATTACGCCGCTTTCGGTTGCGCGCTTCTGAGAAAATCTTCGCTTTAAGGAGTGAGTGAGGAAGTGAGACATCTCGTCGCGATTCTAGCAATTGAGAGGGAGAAAGAGAGACAGCGAAAGATGAATACAAGAATTAATCCAAGGAAACGACAAGTTTCGCGATTCACTCGAAAGCTGCTCGACGTGTCGTAAATATGCAAAGTCTCGCAGTTGGACAGGCTTAATCCCTGTGGTACATAATCATCTGCTTATACTGCTGGACGTGTACAACACGTGGCAATCGTCCGTGAGCTTATTGACAGAGAAAAAAAGTGAATCAAAGATAAGCAAAGAAAGAATGATTTTATTACCAGGAATAAAATTATTAACCACGGGATCAATGGCGAAACGAAATACATACGTGGAGTGATTTAAGTGAGATTGAAGTATTTTGACCGTTTATTTTGAAAGTGGTGTAAGTCAATTTTTTTAAAAATGGGATATCTCGTAATTTATGCTTAATTGAGTGTAAATCTTTACTTTTTCGAAACAAGAGAAAATGGACTTATACCACTTTCAAAATAAAAGTTCCATTTGTGTTAAATTTTTAAAGATGCAAATCGACGCATTCCTGTATAGTTATTTATTGTTATTGTCGGTACTTCGCTGGGAATAAATGCAAAATCCATCAGAGACTGGTAGTCGTCGCGTGTCATCCTGAATCGTGATCTCGCGAACGATGACGAAATCATTGCCGGAGTAGTCAGGTGCATGAAAAATTATCTATAGTATGTAGAATCACGATGATATAAGCCCACCGTAACAGCATCGAGAACAAACCAGTACCTACCGGTGCGAATAGATTCAATACACAATCAAGAGAATCGGCGTGTGTCGGATTAGCGAGCTTCGAGAAACTCGAACTGGTGACATTTTACAGACGCCTTTCTAAACTGTAATCCTCGGTCGCCCGTGTCTACTCACGAACCTCCAACCTCCGGCATTATATATCCACCTTGTATTTTTGTGCATTCACAAAGTCAAATATCCCATACGGGATTCAAAAAGAGACGCCAGAAATTCCAGTAGCGTGTAACGTGGGCTCTCGTTTCCCATGTAGAGACTTTTTTCTTCCGGCATTGGTACCACTGTTTGTTTTTTCTCTTAAGGCCATTCTACAATGCAACGGAACACGGAACATATAAGCGGCGCGATATGCAATTGTATATTTACCTAATTCCATTGGATCCTCCAATCAAGAAAGAGAAAATCGTTTTTAAAACGGAGCGTTTGCTAAGTCTACGATTTTGGCTATGTCTCGGACATAGCAACGATACGGACGCGGTTTCTAGGGACGATAAGGATTTCACGGAGCACGTAACGTGATGAATAACATCGAGCATGACCCCGTTCGTAATTCGTAACGGCTTACATGAAAAAAACAATTGCCCCGCCAATATTTTAATTCGTGAAATGTCATTACCTGTCACCCGTCATTACCAACTCCATAGACGAGGTCATTATCAATATCGTTAGAGATATCAAATTTCTCTACGATAAAAATCATCGTGACTTTAAAAATGAAATAATGATTTACTTATCTATATGAATACATCCACATTTTTTTATATTTTTATATATTGACAGATAATGACAGATGACAGGTAATGACATTTCACGTATGAAAATATTGGCGGTGCAATTGTTTTTTTCACATAAGCCGTTACGGATTACGGAACGGGGCATGCTCGATGTTACTCATCACGTTTCGTGCTCCGTGAAATCCTTATCGACCCTAGAAACCACTTCCGTATCGTTGCTATGTCCGAGACGTAGTCAAAATCGTAGACTTGGTAAACGCTCGGTTTTAAAAACGATTTTCTCCTTCTTGATTGGAGGATCCAATGGAATTAGGTAAATATACAATTGCATATCGCGCCGCTTATATGTTCCGTGTTCCGTTGCATTGTAGAATGGCATTCACTGGCTTATTAGTATAGTTTTTAACGAGCACCAAATGGAATCCTGGGCTTCTATAATTTTAAATTGAAATCACTTTGATTCTCACGACTCAAGCGTTCCAAATTACTCTGCGTCTATCAGGGTTCGGTGATCATTGCGTGGATGTATTTACAACGACCATGTGTATATATTGTAGACAGTGTGTAATAATGGCGGATGCGTCAGGTATTTGGCGAACGGTACTTGCCTATTTACATTCTATCCTACTCGTGAGTTTACACGTCCTTTATAAAGTTCCTTCTCTTCTCTTTCTTCTTTTCTTGTCTTTCTTTTGCTCCTCTTCTTTACTCGCACGCTCCAGGGCTTCAGGGCTCGACGTGTTAACGCTTCTAGGTTATGTTATGGTGTGTTACGTGTTGGTAATTTACCGACGGTGCGCTATTGCTATCCCGAGAGTAATGACTGTCGCTACTCCTATAATTATATGCGATATATTACAACGTTGTCGGCGCGCGATGCGTATCGACGACGATTTTTTTTTGTTCGAAGCTTGCAAAACAGTTGGCATTTTTAACTCTTTATTTTTTCGTATTATTCGCCGGGCGCCACTTTAACGTGGCTATTAAGTAACGACACTCGATTAACTCTCTTCAAATTTTTCTTAGATTGAATGAAATAATTAAACGCGCAAACAAGACACGTTGAAATATTTATTCTGACGAACATCTTTCTCTCTCTCTTTTTTTTCTTTGTCCTTTTTGATTTCTATGCGAATTCACGTCATAGACTATTTGTCCGATTATTATGATTATAATATTCAGTTGGACGATCTTGTCCCGTGACTCATGCCGTTTTGAGGTGCTTTATTACTCAAATAAAATTCCATGTAGGCATTTGTGATTGTCAACTTGAAATAGGAATAAAAGGCGAAAGAATTTCTTTTCTGAAAAAGACTCACAGCCGTGTATACGCATAGCGCGATATTCAAATAATTTCACTTAGCCGTCTCCTCGACGCGGAGAATGTCTTATTATTTTTTTTATTATCCTAACAACGTATCTACTTGCTGTTTCAGAAAGAATCAAGCGAAAGATGTCGGTGCTATTGGAAGCGAGGCCGTACAGGCCCTTCAAATCCTCCGAGGAGTATCTTGTGGCTATGAAGGAGGATCTAGCCGAATGGCTGAACGCTTTGTACCCTGAACTCAGAATGAATCTCGATAATTTTATGGACAGATTGGACACCGGCGTGGCACTTTGCAAGGTGAGTTATCCTTAACGAGATATTGAATTATCGATTAACGTCATATACATATCAATGTATAATGACATGAGTGAAATAACGCGTGGTTATCTTACAGTATGACCATGGCCTGTCGGAAGTGTCGTTACCTACTCTCTGGAAGTACAGTTGCAAAATTCAGGTCACTATGACCTGAAGTTACCTTTGGCCTTTGTCGAATAATCCTTGATTTAATATACTTCCCACCTGAACGACCTTGCCCACATGACTGTGCTATGTGAACTTTTACATATAGACATACTAACCGTGCACAAACGAAACGTCAGATTCGAATGAGAATCGGATACTGAAAGTTGGTGAAATTTTTTCCAAAATTTTTAAACCGCACTGTCGATCTTCACCGCATTCTTAAGAGTCTTTGTATTTATTAATTGAGTCCTGCAATTGACTTATGCAGTGTCGTTGACGCATGCGCAGAAAGTCCGACGCGTTAGACCATACGTAATAAGCTGCACTACGTCTGCCTTGCGAACGGTTCTTTAATCTTGTCAGTATATTAGAGAGGAAGGATGCGTGTGACGTAGAACGGAAACTCCGCGACATACGTGATACTAATAGTCAATTGGATTTGACAAATGGAAATACGGGGTTAAGGCAAAAATCGAACGAGAATTGTCGATTTTTATAACCTAAGGAGGTGCGCGTGATGAATATGTATTTTGTTTCACTTTGGCTGTTTCCTTTTTTAACATTTCTAAAAAAAGAAATACTCCCCGTCGGTTAGCGTCTAATCAATAACTTCTCTTTCTCGTTTCCTTACGTCTTCTGAGGTTTCACCCGCAGTCGAGGCAATGAATTGTTTTTTCTGTAACCAATGGGAAATCCCGATGGTGTTTCACTGTAAATTAGAAAATGTAGTCCCGTGCTCTTTCGTGTTTGGAAAGTGACGCCTTCGCTTCGTCATTGTCATCTTACGCGTTCGTATATTTCTATATGTATAAGCATCGAGTTACGTATGTTACTATTGATTCGGAAGGTTCGATGACCAAAATCGATAATTTGACTATCGAACGGAATTGAATTCGCACTTTGGTTCCCGGTCGAACGTAGTCGGAAACGACCTTTGAAATTCCATCTGGCAATTGTCTATTGATATTCTTTTGCTACGTGACTGCAAGTGTCGCGCGGCTGTGGAGGCTATTTTCACGGAGAGCGAAAAGGATAAAAAGACTTTCGCTGATACCACTTTGATCGCTCTTTGCAATTGTTAACGTCAGTATTACCCATTGATCATTTCGAAAAGTTCTCGCGATTCAATACACCTTCTCTATCCGCTTTCACCTTGGCTCCAAATAATCGAGACACGATCTACGAAAAATCGAACAAAGGAAATGTCTGGACCAGAGAAAAATATCGCCACTCAAAATCGATTCGGGCTAAATATTTATTTTCAAATAATCAAACTTTCGTACAGTTCGGTCGTCTGTCTCGTTGCACAATGCTAGGCTGTCCGTGGAGAGATATTGATTTTTTCTTTCTTTTTTTCATTTCTTTTTTTCAAATTTTTTTCTATATACCAATGTTACTCAATGGCAAGTAATTTTTTCTTCAACTTGTCACAGTGACACTTATCGAATGAAATTCTTTCTCTCTCTCTCTCTCTCATTGAAAAGGAACGCTTAATGGGATAAGGAGGCTGTGACATTAACGAGGGGCGCCTTATAAATTCACGCTGCGGGAAATATTTAGAGTAGGTAGACGACGTAAGTACGACGACGGAGAAAGTCAGCATAGATTAGAGTACCGCCACTGTGGAATTTCTATGGGCTTTGCATATCGCAAGGTTTTACGAGACCAGTCGATAAAACTCGTTCCACATACGTAAATGCATACGTATACATTACGTATTGGCATAGATGGCAAATAATGATAATCATGATCGGTACAGTAAGTCAAATAAAGTCTAATATTTTCCTATCATAAAATTCACCTATATCAGTTTGTCATGGACCACAGACTCAGCCGTCTCCAACATTGCCTATTGTACGATTGACTCATCAGTACAATTTTTAACCATATGGAACGTCTATGTGATTTTTCGAGGTCACAATTTTAAGGTCTCACTTCCATTTACAGCGAGGTCGTGATCTATCGCGAGTCATGGTTAACCGTGGCGCCTTTTGAGGTCCATGGCAAATGGCAATGACACTTTCAGTGCAGAAGGAAGAACGCAAAATTGGACTGCACGGTGATGTCAGTGGTAGTGGATCGAGAGCAAGAGTGCAAAGTTCAATCTCAATGTTATATATACCGATAAGGTTATCTCGGTTGAAGGGTATGAAGTCGTGTCGTAGGAATATATGGTTTGAGGGTTTTTTTTTGAAAAAATTTTTCAACAATTTTCTATGCCTCGTACTATATAGGTATATCCCGTAAGGCCCTGACGATTATACCAGAGCGTTGAAATGTACGTACGATGTTCAACGGCCTTTCCTGTCGGAAATGACAAATACTTAGGCGCCTCGGGGATGCGCCTTATATGGTCATCGAGTGGTTCTATCGTATGGCTGCTGCATGTACGAAGTCAGGCCGAGTGTGTAATAACGTAATACGGTTGGAAGGCGGCGAAGTATGTGCAACGCGATGAATTAAATTGGAGGGCAGTGGAAAAAAAAAATTAAAATTGAGTCGATGATAAATAAATGAGGCAGATACCAGCCTTACCGACATAGGAGGCCCCCCTTCGATCGTGAGGATAATCTACCTGTAGGCAAATAACAGTACAAGAATAAGGTGTGGAATACACAGAGGGACGAAGTGGACGATGCACAACTGGAAGTGGAAGTAGAAGATGGCCGAAGAACTGGAGTCAAAAGAATTCCACGACGCAATTAAGCGCAATTGGCTCCATCTGCTTTTCTTACCGCTCTTCCAGGGAATTAGGATTTATGGTTTCGACCGACGTGTCAATTATATTCTCATTCCCTTGATTTACCCTCTTTTTTGTCATTCACTTCGATCAGAATAATTTTTTCGACCCAATCTTCCATTCCGCGAATAACTACTGCTGCTTCTCGATATGCTCGCTGATTTGTGGTGTACGCTTGTACGGAAGACTGCAGTCAAGATTTTGATTAACGTAGTCGACCGTATCTCCAGCAAGAGTCAAATTCCAGGCGAACTTTGTTACTTTGAAATTTTAACCAAAAACTTATCTTCTAAAAATAATATTTCCATTGTAAACAAGATCGAATATATGCACGTGGGGTTATTAGGTGGTTTGACGATATTACAATTTTTTTTTTTTGGAAATCTTCTATGGCACTTGGCATTATTGGCTTATTCCAGGAAGAAGGAAGCCTACGTTTGATTTAATCTCAAGGAATGTATACGAATCGAGGTCGAATTCTAACGTGAAAGCTCGCACGCAAAAGTTTCCTATTGATTTTAATTTCCATAAATTACGATATTCACAGTTAACGAGATTCTTGGATTTTGCATTATACGAGAAATCTTCGAGAAATCACGTTTCAGCCATTCATCAAATGCACATTGTCCGCGAGCAATTAGATTCTTGCATTTTGTTACAAATAAAAGTGCCTTCACCTTTCACTCTTTGTTTCGAAGTATAAATAGTACGAGGAAAGAAAAAAAAATAAAGGATTTTCCCTAATTCAAGGAATCCCAAGAATCGTCCCGTCCATAGTTTTTCTTTTTCTTCCATGAAAATATCTTCCATGAAACCTTGTCGTTATTTTCTCTTGGCTTCCTACCATGGATGCATCTACTATAGAGTAATATGCACGCGCATATATATATATATATATAGTTAGTACCCACGTGAAACTATGAATGGTACAAACACGAACGCACGTCCGTCTTTCTGTTGCCGTCATTCCACCCTCGTCTGCAGTCTAAATATAACGAGCCACCCGGTTCTTCGTGGCGTCTCTAGGGGTGGCTTGAAAAAATATCTTACGAGAATAGATCAAAACGAATTGAGAGAGGGGATCAGCGTGTCTAAGACTCGGGATGACCCGCAGGACTTTGAGTTTAATTTATTTGACTCACAGGAATCCCATAGGAAACAGTTTGGCTGACGATACACATCACCGTGTAAACAGTATCCAAAAACTATGTATATATAGCGGAAATCTTTTAAAACTTTTTCCCCTCTATTTCCATAACGGGCAGTAAGGTAGAAATCAATGGTATTTCGTTCCACGTTGAGCGTGTACAAATATTGACAGAATGGAAAAGACACTACTAAAACACGAGTGTCCATCCTCCTCGACGGGAACAGATGTTCCATTATTCGACGAATCGCTAACTTCGCGGATCGGCCGTATTTTAGTCGTGTAAATCGGTAAAGTTCGAAATTCTCAGTAGAGTGTCGAGTGTCAAAGTCCTTTTATACATCGCAGGGAGGAGAAATACGAGAACGTGTTTTAACGTACTATGGGGAACGCGCATGCGCACGTATTACTTTTTCTGACTCTCCCGAATATTATGACTGTAACGGTACAAAGGAATCTTTGTTTAACGCTCGATTCACATAGGAGCGAAACGAGAGCCACGTGTAGATAGACTACACATGGATGTTCGAGAGAATGGGTAAATCCCGAGAAAAAAAAGTTGAATTTGACAATTTCAAAGCGAGGTTAAAATTTAGATTGGATCGAGTAGATTTGGCGGGAAGAATATATTTTGAATTAAATATCTCGTTGAGCATCGTATGTTTCTTGTCTGTGTCTTTTTTGCTTTTTTTTTCCGTCTTTTCGAAGTTTCTACTCAAGAGACCAATTAGCGCTATCTTTTTGACGCTAGTCGCCACTCTCATCTAATCCGTGAGTTACGATAAGGAGATGATAATTTCTTATATAAATAGATACAAGTATGCGTATAACGTTAAGAAACCTTATACTAGCCGCATGTTAACCGTTGACTGATCGATGATTTCATCTTTAATGATGTTTTTTTTCTTTATTTTCTGTACGGCTAATAAAAAGTTGATAGGAAGTTGCGACGGGGAGTCATTAGCAGCATTTTATATTCCGAAAGTGTAAAGAATCGTTGACAAAGTGCATCGACTGGTACAACTGCAGAAAAGTGTCAAAAGGACCTTCGGGGAATATTAATTTTTAAATTCTATGGAAGCCGTTTGATGCTTTAGCTTGTTGCGTTTGACGCGTGGCGGCGCGTGCGTCGTTGTCGCGCAGGCTTATTCAGTATTACGTGCCAACCAGCGGGAGTCGGATTTCTCGTAAAGAGAAAGAGAAAATAAAGCCTATTGTCGCATTGGTAAACAAGAAGCAAAATGTCAGATAAATAAAATAAAAACTTGGAAAACATCAAGAATCTTACTTTTCATTGTACAAAATGTTTTTTAGAAATTCGTAATTTCCCCAGGATCAACAATGTTTACCGGGTAAAGTTTGCTTGATACGTAAACTGCCGTACATATATGTATATGTATAAGGCGTTAAAACGCTCCAATTTATAATGTGAAATATGCAACGACCATTTTCATTAAGTTCAGTTTGCCCAGAGTGGCTGGAGACGATACGAGGGGTCATAGGCCACATAATGTGACATCCTGCCGTCAACTCATCTGCAGACCATATTACCATATGTGCTTCGTTCTTTGCGCAGAGACTCTCAACTTCGGTATTAACGCCTCCTTCATAATTTACGCAATGTTGTTCATGCGTATTAAACAAATTTCACGTTTCGCTTGGTCGTTCGGTCACGCGTTTTACGCTTGATGTAATAATCATAATCATTCTTAGGTTTATCCTGTCGCGCTCGCCCGTATCCGTTCGTATGAGGTCGCGTCGTCGGACAGTGGGAACGATCTCGAACGGCGATATTGTCGTTGAGAACGAACGAGTGTCCTAGTAAGAAGAGCCCTTCGTGGGGATCCACTTCCCTAATCTCGATTATCCCTAGGGACGAATTGATGCCGGCTGCGGAGGACCGGATGCCGCTTAGATATAATTCCTTGCTGTGGTTGTATATACATATATATATATCCATGAGAACTGTAGAACGTACGAAGCAAACCGACGGTGAGAGTGTTGTGTGTCGCGTCTATGCGAACGCGCCAGTATTTCATATCCCTCGAGCATCTATGGAGGGCCTTATGGGGCCCACATGTGAGCTCGATGATGGGACGCGATGTCGAAATGAGATAGACAAAAAATTTCTTTTTCGTATGCCGATTTTTAAGCGTCTCGAAACTCGTAATAGCTCATAAATTTGTCTACGACGTAATTTTAGGTGTTACTAAAAAAAAAATTTTTTTAATCATATATTCTGGCAACCGCTGTAAAACGGGTATACGAGTATTCCGGAGTAACGAAACGTGCCGGGTATTGGTTTTGATGAGTATGTCTTGAGCTTTTGGAAATTTCTTTTTTTTCACAACCTCGTTAAGATTCTTTCTGCGTTTACGAATAGTTTAGTATTTTGGTACTGGTCACGCGTAATACGGAGATACTTTAAATTTTAATTATAGTTTTAAATTTGTGATCCGGTTTATTCCTGGAATTTATCGACGGTGCAGCCTCGCAGCGATTCGATGACGAAATAATGATTTATGATAACATTAATGGAATCACTTATGGGTATGTTCCGTATCCCTGTTAGACTCTCGCATGTATACATATATCAAGATGTCAGGTAGATAAAGGATCGTTTAAATTTTTTCGATTTTTCAAATTTGGTCAAAATTTTGAAAAAAATTTTTAATATTTTTTATCGTTCTATATATGCATATATTGATACTGGTTTCTTGTATATATGGAGTATATAAAAATCGATGCTTCATTCGTGGCAGCTCCGATCGAAATCGGTATCGCGAATCAACCGTGGTATTAACTTATCCTCCCACGCGAGAAATTCATTTTACACTTGGCGGGTACGGGAAGGGCGATGAAAAATATATGATAGCGACATACCGATGAAAAGCGAGCGATAACAATTTGTTTGGTCGATGAAAAATCATCGATTGTAAATTCCCCATTGGGCTCGACTGCGTATACTTGGACAAATTATGCAAAGTCGTTAACTCTCACTGGCGTCCCCTCTCACCAAAAGAATTGAACTTTCCTCGTCCACACATTAGAAAATCGCAACGGCGCACACGTTAAAGAAGCTTTCGTCACTTTTATAGGCATTCGTTTGCGCAAGCGCAGAAGCATCTTTTAAAATCTCGATAAAAATTCTTACCTCGAGCGGATGGCAAAGATTTTTGGTATTAAAAGATTTTCTTCTTCGAAATATAAAAAGAGAAAATCTTTGCACACCGTGCCGGTGCAGTGCAGGTATCAATGGAGCGTTCACAATCCGCGACGCGAACATAAATTATTCGCGTACCCACGCGACCGTAATCTTGAACAAATTTACGAGATATTTATCTGTCTGAAACAAATCTTTTTTATTGAACAATATTTACAAAAAAGGGGATTAACATACACGGAATTTATTGCACGTTACATAGAAAGGTAGGTTAAGCCGAAATTTCAATATTGATAACCGTTATATAGTTTTACGGGTAATTAATCGTATACGCATTGGTGATATTTATTAATCACGCGACGAACATTAATCTCTGGTGAATGAGGAACAGCGGGGGACTTTCACGAAATGTCAAAATTTAATCAGGTCAACCGGTTGAGATCTTGTAATAAATATATGTATATTAAATGATATAGAGCAAGACACTATTTGCATCCATGTAAAGCACCAAGCAGTATTAATTTGACTTTATTAACGTTTACGAGTGGCGCTAAACGCGCGGGATAAGACGCCATTAATTATTTGGTGAACCGATACGCAGCTGGTTTCTTGTCCTTTTCATTGAGTCGATCGCGTGGCTGCCTTTCACCATGGCACTACTTCGTTATTACGTTATACCAAAGCAACGCGATGCATACCAACGGTCCAACTTCCTCTAAAGGATAAATAAAAGTTGACAGGATTCCGAGGAGTTCCTTGGAGAGACTGTAGGTGCAAAACGTAACCCCTCACGAGGCGAGTGTTAAATATATCCACGGCTCGTTACTCCTTTGCAATTAAGTTTCAAAGGTCGCTAGATGGCTCGAACGTAAGGTTAATTTTGTCGAAAAATTGAGCAAAGCATCTGCTCAGACATATAGTTTGAAATAAATAGTTATCATTGGTCAAAGTAAAATGTCAATCTACCTATCAACATAGGTTCATACGTACAGTGCCAGTGGCGACGTCGCGGCACTGACGGTAACTAGACACCGTAGTGAAGTTAGGTAACCTAACCTAAAACAAAGACTATATTTAATCACACGAAAATTTTGATTTCAGCATGCGAACAACGTACGAAAATCAGCATCCGAGTACGTAGCACGTCGCCAGGCACGAAAGATAATGACGAGGTCCATAACCTCATCTCTTGCCGTCCCGATGGCCCAGCTGAGCGACGTGGCCTTCCTGCCCAACGCGAAGGCCGGTACTTTCTTTGCCCGTGACAACGTCTCAAACTTCATCAGCTGGTGCCGAAACAGCCTCGGCATAATAGAGTGCTTACTCTTCGAGACGGACGACCTCATCCTCAGGAAGAACGAGAGGCACGTGATACTGTGCCTTTTGGAGGTGGCGCGTCGCGGCGCTAAATTCGGTATGCTCGCCCCTATGCTGGTCCAGATGGAACGGCAGATCGATCGTGAGATCGCTGCCGAGAACAAGGCTGCCAACGGCGCTGGGGCTGGGAACGAGGATAGCGATGACGAGTACGAGGAGATGCAGCAGGAGGAACCTTGTCTCATTTATGGACCACAACCTCAGATCGTCACCAATGACCTTAAGAGTCTCGACGAGATGGTGAGCAATTGGCTTATCGTTGTACCAATTTTATTAACCCCCTTTGTATCTTTGTTTGCCAGTGACTGTCGAACGCGGTCAACAACTGGGTCTTATCCGATGATAATAATAGACCTCGTGGCATCTACTTAACATTAATTACTTATTAAACTGAAATTAGATTATTCGAAAGGGGCGTCCCTATCTGCACGCCTTCTTATATTTCAATGGAATTGATTAATCTCGATGACAGATCGATGCAAATTCCATTGAGTTTAAACTCGTGTATACCAGTATGGACAGATGTGTTATTATGACATATGCACACGTGGTACATGCATGGAGTATTGGTAGACGTTGAATAAGGTTGATACATGTGTTATTACAATGATACCGAAGAAAGAAGCTGAGTCTTGTTCAAAAAGAAAGAGTAACTTATAATACGTAGCTTTGAATCCTTTTTTAAGAATTTAACTTGCTCTCGTGTTTAATGACAGACGGAAAAATTGTTTAAGGAAATTACATAGAGCTTGGCTGTCATTCTGATTCTTTATTTGTACGAGTCTCGTATCTGCGATCTTACCTACTGTCGGGCACATATGGACGTGCCTACGTATCACTGTACTTACATATGTATCACGCCGAGTACGTGTAAATGCACGCGCAATGCAAATCGCAATTTATACCATAGAAATTGTCAAGCCTATCCCCCATCGTGATTCTGCCTATGCGCGCAGGCAAATCCAGGGGATTTAGAACCGTGCGTTTCCATACCAGTCGTTCCTGGAGAATATCTTATGTCGTTACAAAGTTACCGGGCGATGACTATATCGATACCGCCTGTACTGAATCTGTACAGTCGTTATTTGCATAAAGGCGTAGATTACGTATCAGCAGGTACATATATATTTGGACTAGCCATATTGACGATTATTGCTTCAAATATTCAAGATAGTATCTGCTGAGGTATAGAACACTGTCTCTAATGCCGTAATAGCGAAACAGTAACGTTATTGCCTTTAGATATCGAGACATTTTTATTCGATGAAAAATCAATATTTGACAAATAAAAAAATTGTTTTTCGTCCAATCATCTTTTTTTTGGGTGTACAGTCTCGATAGACATTTCTTTTTTACACCGGTGTTATCAGAAGATGAAGATACCTGCGCATGAAGTTTACGTACGATAAAATCAATAGGTAGCTTCTCGGCACTCCTGCTACTTGGAATTATCTCTTATCAATGTCTTTGATAAGGCTGGATCCGATACATAATAAACTACGCGTACCTGTCTCAAAGCAGGTACGCACTGCCCACTCGATTTTTATAATTATCAGAAGTCTATATCTCCGCATCGAACAGTTTTGCGTTGACATCATTAATATCATTATTGACTTTTATCTGCGATGTCGGCGGTGTCAAAAAAGCAAATGAAAAATTCTTAAATTTACGTTCTGTCGACAAACAATGGAATTAGATCGAATCCAATCTGCGTCGTAGTTCACTTATCTAATGTAAATAGTAAATAGTTGGTATCCAACATCGGTTTCGAATAAAACGTTCTTTTTACTGAACATCGAACTGTCATTAAGAGTTATCGGTGGTAAATTCTTGAAAACGTGATGATTTTACGGCTTTATATATCAGGTTAGTCACGTTCACTGTCAGACACCTAGGTGCCCGTAAGACAACGATATAAATCCAATGTCTTGAAAGAAATTTCTCATAGCAGCATTATTTTGACTAGACCCAGCAGGTATAAAATTTTATGATCTTTTTTTTGTAAAAAAAAGTTATCTTCGCAGAGTCAATGATCTTGCGGGTCTCGAATGATCTATTTATTTTGTATCATTCATTCACGAAATTGTCATCACTCATCGCGAGAGAAAAACGTGATTCGACTTCTCGAACCGAACTGAGTATTATATTGATAATGGACTTGTCTATCTTGATAATTGATAAATTGAATTTATCACAAGGAATTGGGTGTTAATACAGAACGTTAATGCGCGAGGAATTTCATGCTGGAAATTTCATTAGTGACTGAATTTTTTAATACAAATTTTATTAAAAATATACGTTATTTTTTTATACATTTCTTGGTTCTTTGTCTCGAGAGAATTATCAATAAAATAGTCGAGCCACTCCCGTTGCTGTAAATTCAACAATTGAAATATAAAAGACTTAGGCAATTTCTGGCTAAGTAATTGTCAAGTTTACATGGGAGAATTGCTTAGCGTGTAGGACGTGCCAAGTGTCTGCAATGTAATAGCCAGTATATATATATATATATATATTTGTCTCGTATTTACTTGACTTTAATTCTATTATCACATATAGAAACCGGTATAAGGATATATCGTCAGGTAGGAGGCCCGTATTACGAATAGGGGTTAAAGAGAAACGTTTAATGAAAAAAATCACCCGGTAAAACTTAAGATGAAATTCTTATTCAATAGATCCAATAATCTCCCACGAATAATATACCGGGTGTACAAAGATGTATAATCGTTAATGCTTTGCAATGTAGGTAGATAGAAACGGATAGAGTCGATGTAAATTATCAATCCTGTAAATACGATTTTTCAGGGCTATTTCATTATCCGAAGATATTTTTGTCCATTTGATTGTACGTTACTTCCCACAGTACGATCTACCGTCAAGTAGTGCAATATTTCGGAATGACCCTGTATATAAATTCCTCGTATAAGAATCCCAACGAGTATCAATTGCTTTAGCATGCAAATTATTGGAATTCAATTAATACAAATCGACAATATCGTTTTAATCGTAATGATGAATAAGAAAAAAAATCAATTCGTCTAGACGCTTTCCATTGGTTCGATCGTATCCATGGCGAAATCCATAACCAGACACAATTCGTCTTCCTTCAGAGTTTAAGGAGTTCTCATGAGCGCGATAGACCCTCTATATAGTCTGCTATACAGAATAGCAGCACTTTGGTCGCAAGCGCTGAAAGCTCTGGGTATTGATCCGGGCTTATGCCATTTCGTGTCAAGTTCAAGCGCAAAGTAACTCGGCAAAAGTCACAGTGGACTTTGTACTCGTCCCAGACCTTGAGCGTGATACTTATTTTTTTGTTTATTTTAATTAGATCCGATTTTCAAGAAAGCGACAGATTCTTTTTTTTCTTCTTATTTCGACACGCCTCGACGGTTATCGATCCCATCGTGATAACGGTCGATGCCGGGATCGGCCTTGTCCGATAAGCAAGGCCGCTATCGTACTACGCGACACAAACGTTTCTAGCATTGCGTACACGCCTTTATCGAGCAGCACGGTACAAGTAACTATGGCAAATCTGACATTGAATTGATATTAACGACCAACGCGATCTGTCTCGGCATATGTTGTTTGATAAAATATTTTCTTTTTCATTTATCATACGTACTTCTGCCGCGGCTATTCGAAGAATTTTTATCGCGCACGGTATTATAGCGCGATATCAATTTTCTCTATCGCGGCCGCTTGTAGCTGCCTTGTAAATTCTCGTGGTTTCTCAAAATACTCGGGATGACTAACGCTATACGGTATTAATATGAAATAGCGTGTGACTCAATAGTATTTCACTTGAGTCGATAAGAAAGACATTCTATATGGATTTTCACGTAGGATATCTAGAATCAACTGGCATTGTACAGCAGGTGTTTTTTTTTTGGAATTTCGAACCAATTTTCAAATATTTTCATAAAATATCTCGCAACACGTGACTGTCGCGTGACTGATTCATTCGCTTTGCGATATCGATTCGAAACGTCCGTAGATAAATACGAGAGTTCGCCTCGAGACGGTATTTGACTTTTTGACAATGTAAATTAATTACACGCCAGCTAAGAGTTCGCCGATAGTAAGTTAATAGTATCATTGATCATTCGTATGATCCGTTTAACGCGATTGTAATCCATCAGGTAATTCTTTTTCTCTCGTTGCCAGAAAATCGAATCCGTTCTAATCGATTGGACTTCTCAACGTCACGTGACTTCGCGAACGCGCAAACATTTTTCTGTAAAGTCACGAAAAATTCTATGAAAACTTGCCCGTAAGAGGGCGACTGATCGTTACCACTGTCAAAGTAATCACTCGGTGACGCAAGTGGTACGATGCCCCATCTTATCGTTTCGAAATATTGACAAGCCTCCATTTTCTATGATCTTCGTGTGTGTAGATACCAGAGCAGTCGTTTCCTACGATAAGAGTTCTTTCCCGGAAATACATATACATATATATATTGTAAAAATCACGTAACAAGGCCAAAAATAATTCAGACCCAAGACGAGACTTTCGCGAATCACGTAAAATTTTCAGCACGATTCCGTCGATTGTGCAATCCAGTGCAAAGATAAAACCCGTAAGTCGTAACGCCGCTTATGGAATTCTAATTGGTTGGCAAATTCGCACTACACTTTCCAGTCGTAGTCGCGCGCCAATGCGAATAGCAAATAGCATCAGCCAATGAGAATGTCTTATGTCCAGGGAGTAACTACTTGTCTACCTACAATATATTATACATATACACGATAACTGTCGACCTGTGGCTTTCGCGGTTGGCTTCGCATTTGCGGCGAACCGCTAGCAATACGTCCACAGACTAGAATCCCACGGCTAATATTCAATTTCGCGAAATAATTGAATGATCATTGGCTCGCTCGGTTATACGCGAACATTATTGTCCCAACGATTGACGCGAATCGCCTGGTCTCGAGTTTTGCGGTAATTTCGCGAATATCGGTATCAGCAGGAGAAACAGTTGAATATCGTAGACAGTGATTCCTGGACTATACGCCAGGAGCTGTATTATTCTGAAGGTCGAGCAATCGGTAAAATCGAGAAGACTGTATTGGATAATCGTAATGTCGTAAGACGTAAGAAAATTACAGCCGTTCGAAGATTCATCGATATCGTAGGCAATTGGAGAAAGTAAGGTATATCTCGTCTTACCTGTGGATTTATAATAAATTTTTACCGACGGTACCATCCGTCCTTGTCTTATTCGCGTAAGCCCGCATAAGTCTCTCTCTCTCGCACTCGCGGGCGGTATAGGGAACAACGAAATATTCAACGATTTTGACGCGATAGAGCGTCGACGGATTATAGCTGTAAAATTTGAATTTGGCGCCACTCGTGCCCGATCGCTATTTATAAACGTACCCGTTTATTCAATGTAAATTGTAATTCTCAATCGATCGGTAAGCTGCCGTTTTAACCTTCCCCATTGTCTACGTGTAGCGCATTGTGCACGTGCTTTACACAGAGTCTACTGCGGTGTTGCATTGTTCTCGTATTTCCTGCAGACACGTGCTGAATACGGGAACGGTCTTGTATCTAGCAGTAGCTGTTACCCGGTAATATTGAAAAAGCCTATAAACCAGTTGGATCTCAATAGAATTATCAGTGACTGCTTCAGTCACGATAGAAGCAGCCAAATCTGCTCGACCGTATACACGGAAGAGACTGCGTACCGACGTATATGCAATGGATACAATATCATAACAAGTGCTGGAATTTTGTGTACGAAAAAAAAAATATCAAGAGAATAAAACTTCTACAGCTTTGCATACCATCCGATAAGAATTTATGCAGGATTAAAAATGGATTAATATGATAAAAGATAATGACGGATAGTATCAAACTCGAAGTATCTTTAACGCATGCGCAATGCCATGTAACAAAAGTTTGTGTACAAGCGAAAATACATTACGGCATACCCAAAAATATTTATTTGTCGTGATATATCAGTATTGTATGTTAATGTTAAATTTATTGCTTGTTGATGTATTATTATTGTGATTTAAAATTCTGTCAGCTTCAGCTTGATGGGATATTCGGTGCGTTCAGAAAGAATAGAGGTTAAGAGCGATAATGAAGGTTACTTTTGAACGGTAATAAAAAAAAGGGATTGTTCCTTCTCATGGCGAGTATTACGCGCTCGACGTTCGCGCGTTGCCATAAATGGCAGCCCGCCGACTGACAGCGTGTTGGTTATTACGTACAATTAGCCCGTGAGTGCCTGGAGAAGGCTGCTCAGCCGTGCAAGGTCTAGCTGCGGTTTGAGTCTTAGCTAATCACTGTTTATCGAGAGAGAAATGGGTCAGAAATTTAATACCCAACTGCCCCCACCTTGTAAATTGAGCTATAGTGCACAGGTCAATAGGTAACGTTCGTACGTATAAGAGTTACCCTGTCGATAAGGAAGGCAGCAGTTTAATAAATGTCTGTTTTACAACTTGTACAATCTTCGTCTTAATGAGTGTTGTTAAAAGTGTTATCGGCAGCACACAGAGGTGTGCGCTGTTCCAGTAACGAATACCAGGAAATCATGATTTCGTTCGACGTATGAATATGTTAGGTTAAACAGTCTACCGCCATTCCTATTGTGCTTTAATCGTGAGTGACCCTTACTGGCTGTGCCATAGTGGTTACGTTCGACTTGGTACGTAATTGAAGCACAGGTTTTCTCCGAACGAAGAATGGGTCAATTTATTCTTTTCTTTTTATTGTTTTCACTTTAAATGGGGACGGCACTGGTTATTCTGGAATTGTGCTCTTCTTCGTAGAAAGCCTTCGGGTTGTCCGCGCGCCAGGAAACGGAAGCGTGGCGCTTCGAGATTGCGGTCGCCTGGCGGCAATTATTCGAACTAGATGCCGAGGGCTCAGCTCGCTTCTTTTCTAACCTATTTTCGCACTGTGGAATTTATCGAACTAGTTTCAGACTTAACATGACCATTCTTAAGCTTGATTAAGTGTATACAAATGGAAAATGGAGTAATCAGCGTTAATGCTCGGTCGGATGAAATGCGTCTTGTGCCCGAGTGGACATTGCTCGTCGGTAATTCTTGATTTTAGAATAGCATACGGTATTTTTGACGGCGGCAGAGACTTTTGGGTCAAACGCCGTCTCTCTCTCTCTCTCTTTCTCTGTCTTTTACACCGTGTGAACGAGAAGTGGGTCAATTTCATTTTGAAGTATATAACTTTTATATATATTTTCCCTTAATTTCACGGGTAGCCAATAATTTATTATCATCGCTCGCAACTGTGTCAAGTGTTTTCTGAAAACCGTATTTTAGTATCTTAATAGGATATCTAGTATTGCATCTAGTCTCCCTAACCGAGTGACCGATATATTTCCGGTATTTTTTTGGTTATCCTTCGACTTTCACCCAATTGAAATATAAAAATGTATAAATCACTGAATAAATTAGCAATATACCTCAGTGATAACGTTATTGAATGAAATGTAGGTTTAATAAATTTTTAACGTCAAAGCCTTCTCTATCAGTTTAGTTCCACGAAGACTTATACTTGACACGGGAGTTTGATCTTGTATAAATATTAGGATGGCTATAGATGTATCTACTTACTCGTCAATTCGGGCCACCTTCTACTTTGGTACCTTCGATCGAAACGCATCTAGGTTATTCCAATAAAGTGCACTTCCCAGGCTTCTAAACACCGATGATTGTCACGAAGCATGGCATCCGGCTGCTCTTAACGGAAATTACAAGTACTCGCGAGGTGTTCCATGCCTCGTGGCATTAGCAACGACGAACATTTGACAGGCTGAGTTAATGCTGTATTGGGTAAAAATTGATAGCCTTTTTAAAGTCAACACTGCTTATTCAACTTGTATATATGTAAAATGCTATCTTTGTTCTGCCTCAATAACATTATTACAAAGTATAAAAACGAGAATACTTGGAATTGACCACCAAGCAAAAAATCATACAGATCGAGTCAACGTTATTTTTAGATATACGTATAAAGTTATTCGGAATATCTTGTTTGGTGAGATTCATAAAAAGCACTGATAAGAGGAATGACGTGTTCTTTAATTTTTACATCTTGGCTTTCTTTTTTCACCTAAAGCTTTTTTCTGTCGAAAATGCTTCTTGAAAAATGGCAATCGAAACATTTTTATGCCGTCTATATTTAACGACTTAAAAATTTACAATTAAAGTGTTCACGTCGACGAAGTTTCTCTCGCGCGTCTGCATCGGAATAATAAAATTGCCATGGGTTATTGAAAACAAATGCTAGGAACAGCTGAGCTTCGAGCTTGCGGGCCCGTTGCGTCGTATTGATTGCAGAGACGCCGGCGCCGGGACGCGCTGGGCAAAGCTTGCGCCGGAAGCCGCGAATTCGCATGGACTTGCGGGCGACGGGAGCGATTAAAACGTTCGTACGTGAAATCAGCCTTAAGCCTTTAAAATGTCTGAACTGTCGCTCTCCAAGAATTATCAGAGTACCGCGCACGCGAATTGTCCAGAGAGAAAGAATGAAAAAAAAAAGAAAAACCCTGAAATCTCACTCGACAATTTTTCGCAAATTCGCGAATTCTGCAAAAGGCGGAGCTCGGAGGGAACGAGACTTAAAGCCGACCCTTCTGGATTCCAGGGTGTCGCCGTTAGCTTCTTAAGCCGCGTAGCTCTTGGATATAACGAAGGAGGACGATGTACGTAGATACCGGGCTGTGACGTCACTCTTAGCCAGTGTCCGTATCGATTTTATTGAACAATTATAAATCATTGATTAAGTGGCTACGGCTAATGGCGAATTCTATTGGAATCTAGAGTAAAGGAAGTCATTGAAGTTAGCCAGGACTGTTTTATGAGCCAATCGATATTTTTTTTATTATTATACACGTCCTACGCATACATAAGTATAGTAGGTATAGACACGTGAAAATATAGAGCATAAACCGAGAGTATTATGATGGCGGGACAATGAGCCTCATTGTACGAACAGGAGCAATTGATGATCAATCATCGGTGAGAACAGCTGAATGAGAGTCATTAAGCTCTCACTCGCTCTCTCTCTATGTCTCTCTGTCCGTGACTTTTTTTTGGGCTGTGTACACATTTACCGAAGGATAATTGTTTTCGAGGAATATTTCACTCGTTTGGCCGACAGGCAATGACCGCTTGAATTTCTATAGCACGTTTACGCGAATTACGTGAAAGAAAAATTGTATCGTCAGGGAAATAAAATAATTTTAACGTGCAGTATACCCCCGTACCAGTATCCTGGTGCATTAGAATTTGAAAAAAGCCGAAAAGGAAACAATCAAAACTCGTTTGGCTCGGAGGCGGCAATTCACGGCTCCTTTGACCAAGGAACGATGCATCATCGCTCTAGTTAGG
Source organism: Trachelus stipa (assembly GCA_036026315.1). Taxonomy (NCBI): domain Eukaryota; kingdom Metazoa; phylum Arthropoda; class Insecta; order Hymenoptera; family Cephidae; genus Trachelus; species Trachelus stipa. Next base: position 2,567,085 of record JAYRCB010000457.1, read on the forward strand.
AGCTAAGAATTTTTTTTTTTTCCTTTCTTTCTTCCTCTTTCCATTCTCTACTCTATCCTGTACGAATCGCGCGCGAAGCACAATGCATAAATTAAGAGTTGAAGGAGGTTACTAATTAGGATCGGGTGCATTGATAAATTGCGGTGATTATTAAAAGTCGTTCGGCCTCCTAGAAGGAGTGGCACGCCTACGATACTGTTCTTTCTCTTTTTGTATCCCCAACCCTCCTCTCTGTCGAATTAATTTTTTTTCTGATCATCGTTCCTTCTCCCGTCACATCTGATTCCTCGTTTCCTGGTTTTTGATAAATTCAATTTACTGGAAGTCTTTGGATTATTTCTCGCTGGATTACTTCCGTATTGGAGACTCGAACTTTTCAGGATGAAGTATCGGGTGCCTCGCTTGATTTGCGAATATTTTAATTTTTTATCGTCAGTGAGTCGCGCAGCTTTAACGTATTTACGATGGATATAAATCGACTTCCGTTTTTCTTACGAATTTCGAGTGAAGCTTGAAGAAAAAAAAAATCCAAACTTACGGACTCTAATTGACGACTGGTCTAACGGGAACTGGGCTAACGAGCCACTGGGGAAAATGTTACCGTGAAGGTAACACAGGTGGACTAGCGCGGAAATAACGTTAGTTAAGAAGTCTCTCGTGTGACTGTACGTTTCCTTTGATTTCTTTTTGTACGCGCCTTTTTCAATTTTAATTTCATCCAGCCGAGGCGTGCGCTTAATTATAAATGTGCAAAGAGCGGGAAATATGAATTTCAAAGGTAACAACGTGTGATTCGTCATGCGTTGGATTTTCTGTATTTTTGAATTTTTATGAAAGAGAGGGAGGGGTGGAACTTTTTTTATTTTTTACTTTTTTCACTTCCTCTCTGTTGTTTTCACCTTTTGAGCTTTCTAACGTTTAATTTATCGCGCGGCAAATTCATCCACATGGAAACTCGCACGACGGAAGCTTCAGTCATTCCCACGAAACTGGCATGATAGTTTCACTTTTTTCTTCCGTTCTTCCTTTCTTTTCATCTCGGCTAATAAAAGGCTCTCCATTCGAATGAGAATAAGCCCGCTTCGCCATTTCACTGACAACTGACTAATTAACGATCTTGCGAAATTAATACGCGATACGTAGCTGCCCATTGTTGCCGTCAATTCACCGTTAAGGCGCCATCGATTTCGAAATTTTGACATACGTCATTTTTCAAAGCTCCCGTTACACGTGGCATGCACTCCAAGATATGTAAAAAAAAAAATTTGTTTTTATCCAAAAATATTTTCATAACTGGCAGTACCTTGTTACAAATTTTAAAGAAAAAAAATTCAAAATCCACGTATACACATTTAATACTTCTACGGATATTCACTATTCATAAGTGATACTCGAACAGTACTAGCGGATCATGAAAAGATCATTTTTTATTTGCACAAAATATAAAAGATCGTCGCAGGCAACTACGTAGTGCACTTACCGGTAGATTTCAAATTGGTGTCACATCCGGTTTAATAAGCATACAATACCGGTGCGCGGATGTTGTACTTACGTAGTACATATACGTTGTACGTGCGTATAACGTTCGGAATTCTCGTAGCGCCGAGGTCTCTAGAACAATTAGAGCAATTAGCATGGTTAATTAGATACTAAGACCACCGCTATGAAAAATCAAGAGAGCGAGGGGAGGAAGCAATGAAATGAAAGCTAATAATTAAAAAAAAAAATTATGTGAAGGTACTGGGAAGAGAATAGATGGAGAAAGAAAAAATATTAAAAACTCACGTAGTAGGTAAAAGTAAAAGGTAAAGGGGTTATGTCCAAGATGACGGATCGAGGTTAAAAGTTGGGTCAATCCTCTGCTTCCCATGATCCTCCCATTTCGATCCTGGGAAGATCGATGGGCAAGATTAGTATCGAGATAGGGATCGGTATCTCGTTCGGTCCCATCACTTTCTCCATATAAATCCCGTCATCTTTATCTTTTTCGCTGAATCGAGCGGACACGATCGACATTCTTTAATCGCGTTCGATTTAATGCAAGAAAAAATAATGTCTCTAACGTGGTTTCGTGATGCGATACGAGATTGAAAAAAAGTGACGTCATTTTATAAGACCACCTTACCGTGTCATTTCACAAGGAAGGATAGTCAGTCGTGATTCTCTGGCTACTACGCTAATCAAGGTCCTGCCTTTGCGAAACCTTCACTAACTCTCCGATTCCCATCGGGTATACATATTTTATCAGCCACTATATACCCAATGGTTAACCATAGATCAACATACTTATCTGTATTTATATAACGCGGCTTTTATATCTCGGAGCTCTAACCTTTAGCTAGAATGGATATCCCATAACGAGTTAACGATTAGTATGCTTCTGTGGGCGCACGACGCCATGCCTATTACAATATGAAAATTGTGAGAAAAAAACGGATCTTGGCAAATAATTTATTCAACAATTGCGCAATTGACTCTTGCTGTTTAATGGGATATGAATTAACAACGTTAAATAATATGAGTAAAATCAAAGTCAAGCGAGAGACTATGCGACCAGTATGGTTCTTGTGCGGACTGTCGGTAATTTTTTATATATTTTTTTTTCAAAACAATTTTAGTTCTTTTACTACGCATTTATTGTGGTTTCAGCAGACTTGTTTGTCTACTAGGTACCTCCGGTTATCTCGGGTCGGGCGCTAGTCTAGGTTGCGTTACGTAAGCTCAGAACGGCCTTGCATTATAGCATCATAACCATTCATCCTGTGCGCCGGTGGCACCGACGCCGCCGTTCACCTGCAATGCGCCACGGCTATTTGTCGTAACCCGTTTTCGCGATTTGACTCTGGCCGTAGTAGCGGCACAGCCGCAGTTAGGACCACCTTCAGGAAATGCTAGATTAACCGCGGCAGTAAATTCGAACTGGGCGCAGGAGGCAATCGACTGGCGTAATAAGTATTTCTGATTGCCAGGCACGGCTCAAGGCATTGTCGATAGGATAGAATGTCATCTGTCTTTCTGTTTTACGTCTTCGTCCGACGTCTCGACGAAAAAAAGGCACGTCGCGTTCTCGTCTCCCTGCGTGGGCGGTCGCTCCGATCTTAATTGCCATAATCGCTCAACTTTCTTAATGTCGCAATTCGATCTGCCGAACCCAACGGATACTTGATCTTATTAAATCATTAGATACACAAGGTGTAGCCCGTAAACTTTTTTTTTAATCTTCAGTCTTACGACGCTGGTTTCAGATTCTATTTTTTTTAATTTATTTTCCACAGCCTTCTAGATACCCTTGCTACGTACTAATGCCTTCTAATTGAGTCGTGAATCGTGATCGACAAACGAGATCAGGTGATCCGGACTACTGACGGATTCGCAAATCGAGATGAAAGGCAACCCGGTACAAAGATGAAAGCTGATAGAGCGCACAAGCGTGGACAGCCCGTGACTTCTTGAGGGATCGATTGATCTTTAGATCGAAAAAATTGCCCCGGGTCCGAACACCGATGACTCGTGTATTTCATATGTATATACTAGGTGTACAAAGTGGGAGCAATCGGTTAGAATTAGAATTACGTGGAACACGGAGTTCCTGCTTGTGGATTATAGATGACTCATCGGCCCAGAAGATCCCAACAATAAGAAATTGCGTGTTCGTTTATATGCGCTAGGACTTGTACGTGTTTACTATTAACGATTTTAATAAATCGTTCGGCCGTAACGATTTTTTTGATCGGTAGTTTTTTAATTACTACCAAACGCAAGCGAATCGTCATCGCGCTCTTCTTAATGGTACCACCTACGCTTGATTCGGGTAACGTCGGGATCTTTCGGGACTGAATCGATTTACGCACTTCGATTCTTCCTGTCGACAACGATCGTTAATACGATTCGATTCTTTCATTGGTCGAGACTGATTAAATATTTGGGACCATCGATCGTGACGTCGGTTTATCGTCAATCGATGATACCGTTTTCGCATGACAATTGCGGTCTGACGTTTTGCATCAATTTTTTTTCTCACTTAATGACTACTGCACGTTACCGATTTCCTTTGTTTTGGTTGGCTCAGGATAGCTTTGGCGATGTTTGTATTTTCTACCTTGCGAAATTATCGAATCGCAAGAATTGAAAAAGCCGGAGCTCGCCGAAGGCCAAAAATCTAGACACTCTCTGCAGAGAGATCGGTCGTTTCCCAATAGGTCTGACTGACTAAGGATTCGATTGATTTGCACCGCTTGTCCTTAATAAATTTTACTGGTATCCTGGAGCCGTAAAGGACAATACATTTGTCTATTCATACCGGGACTTATTTCGATATTCGCAATCGATATCGATATCGATTTATACTCGTTGCCATTTATATCGACAATTTGCTTTGGTACGCAATCGATCCTATTAGGTCGATCGATCGATGATAAGATTCGAACGTGTTACGTGTCGCTTACCGATGTATCCTGTTAATTGTGTACACCCTGTATATACCTACGTATGTACGTATAGACAATTCGCATATGCAGGATCATTAGCAATTATATGATTATTATTGGGGTTAATGATCTAAGAGCTTAATGATTTTTGCGACAGGTCGTGTAACGATTTTTATTAGTATTGGGGATTTTTTTCAATTATTACTACCTAAAGCCCTTTTCACGATACAAAAATTTCAGTCGAGAGGGACTGATCCGGTTGAAACAGCCTGTAAGAGTCCCCATAAAAAATAAACGTTCTATTTTTGAGTAGCATGGAATTTTGGGCTGCGAAAAACATGGAAATTCCATCGTAAAGTAATCGTGGTCGTTTTATCGGCTAGAAATTTTGAAGCGGCCATTTTTTGTTTAATGGAATTTTATTTTTATCATTTTTGTTGTTCTTGATTGCTCTAATCGACGATTTGAATTACGCGCCAGTAAGCGTTACTCGCAATACGTCTCTCGTTCGTATAACTTGCTAGGGACTGGTCGTACTTTTACTGTTATTTACGACCGCTTATTTACGCTTTAGGTTATTTATTTGTCGGCAATTGCCGACTAGTCACGAACATACACGAGCGATTATTACAATACTGGAACTGATTTGTTCAACTAGGGATATTTTAGTTGCTTGTCTTTTGTACGAGAGAGAGAGAGAGAGAGAGCTCTGTTGTGCGCTTTCAATTTAATTGTCCGTTACTATATCGAATGCAGTTTACATAGGGCATTTATGTGCACGCACGCTTCAAGATTACATCGTTTTCAATATTGAACCGTTACGCCATTATTAATTGTTATTGACAGTTTAATTACGCTCGATTAATAAAACCTCTGAAGTAGCAATGACAGCTGACGGTTACACCTGTCTGGTGCTGCGCTACTTTCTATATGGAATTTCATATGCATGTCAGTTATAATTTGCATCTGGAAAAATTATGGGATTTTATTTGGATTTTTTCTACAAAATTTTTTCACGGCCTTCTGGATCATGCAAATATTTGTCATTGAACTCTTTTATAATGCCTCTTGAATACACGAGGGTTTCGATTTTCTTTTTGGTTTTTAATTACAAAATAGATGGAACAAGAACAAATTTTGGTCGTTTCTTCTCTCTTCGACCCATGTGCCGCAATGAGAAACCCAGTTTGGGTTTGATTGGAATTCTTTGTTAAGAAATTCTCAAAGTTGAATCTATCGCGCGGGAAAATTCGATATTACTGACAGGAGCGTGAAATTCCAAGGGTAATTAAAGCTAATATCGCTAACAACAGAATACAGGTTCTCTTTCTCTCTCTCTCTCTCTCTCTCTGTATACAGGGTGATACAAAGAAAAGACATTAAAAGTATCTTGAGAGGTTTGCCAAGTCGATTAACACGGCAAAAGTCTTTGGACTTGGTCGATGACTCGTGACTTTTGTTTTGATGATTTTTTTTTGTCTGTCTTATAGGTCCGCGACCTGGTCGAGAGGTGCACCTGTCCCACGCAGTTTCCGATGATCCGCGTGTCCGAGGGAAAGTATCGAATCGGCGACACGAAAGTTCTCATTTTCGTGAGGATCCTCAGGAATCATGTGATGGTGCGCGTGGGAGGTGGTTGGGACACACTCAGCCATTATCTGGACAAACACGACCCCTGCCGTTGTCGAACTTGTAAGTCAGGGATCGATAAGTCCAATGTTTTATCTGCGTCAAGAGTTTCCGTTACGTGAAAGGAATTCTTTTTCTATAACCTTTCTTTGGCTCGCTATACCAACTTTAAGAACTTCTTGTTTTTAGCTCATCGCTCGACCATCTCGGCCAAGCTGATTCAGAAAGCAGGCGGCTCCTTCGATCTTGGTAGTGCGCAGGTGCACTATGAACGGTTGGTCAATATTTAAAAATTGATAATAATATCCTAAAAAATTATTGAGTAGAAAAGAGAAATTTTATATTTTAAATGTTAACGAGGCTCGGGTTTAAGAACTCCTTGTAATCAAATGTTTAGATCACCTCCAAGAACACGCAGGAGTTCAGCCTCCAGCGTGGGTTCCTGTGGCGGTGCTATTCAATCCCAGACCCAACAACCACTGTCCCTACAGACATCCAGGAGTGTCTCCAATAACAGATCCAGATCACCCACGCCACACCGTGCAAATCGTCACCTGGGCGAAGATCTGAGGAAGAACACAAGCAATCGGTCCAGGAGTCCAACTCCTCAGAGAAAGTTCTTGGGCAGTCCAGGACACAATGCAGTCGACCTGAGCAAACAGAGGTCCAGGTCCCCTACGCCAAAGACCGGAAATCTTCGATCACGTAGTCCTACTCCTAAGGTGGACCAATCCAGGTTCGGATGCACGGGTACACTGGACTCCACTAGGAAGGCGCTAAACGAGGAAATTCGCCAGGTCAAATACGACGGACGTTCGCAGATGTATCACAGCAGATATCAAGACAACTATCAGGTAACGAATAATTATTATAAAATTGTCATAGAGAAAAAATTTCTTTTACGCTTCAATAATCCTGTCCAAAGATGACGTGAACACTGAGTGACTCTTGTATCCGCAAAGAAAAGGACAAAAAAGAGAAAAAGTAGCTTCAAGTAGTATTACGTAAAAGCACGTGAATCACAGTCTCACGAAAGTTGGTGAAGGCACCCACGCGAAATTGCCAAAGAAGAGTCCTATAACCAAAAGACTCTCAATTTACTCACGAGTCCACTTCTCCCTGTCCAGGATCCCAAGAAGGACCTGCACCAAGAGATCCGTGCCAAGGTACCTCTGTCCGAAGAGTTCTCCAAGAGATACGTAGTGGAGGGTGGCGTGGCACGTCGTACAGTCGACAAGGACGACAGCCCTAGGTACGAGCCGTCGATTTACAATTACAAGTGCCGAGAGGATTCCAGCAGTCGCAGCCCAACCCCGAGTCCACCAGCTATCAAGGAAGAACCCTCGGAGGATTCAGAAAGTCCTGTAACATTCGCCAAGGAGACCCAATACGTAAAATCTCCTCAGGGCGACGGCGAACATTCGGACAATGGTAGCGAGGTATCCGATGAAGGATATCGAAGCCTTGGCGCAGTGCAGCCAACACCAGCAAACGGTACCAACCTTAATAATGGTACCAGTAGTACGCAGGGATCGCCTACGGTTGCTGACTATCATAGTGAGTAACTATTAGAACTGACGCCCAGCTCTATACACAGTCCTAGTATATTTAATGATATTGCATCGGGTTGGGTCAGATTAAAAGGCGTTACGTGTCATGGCGAAATATTGAAAGTTTGAAAATGTCAATGCGGGAAAGCAGCTGTCGTAACACGTTCTATGAATTTTTTTAATGCCTCTTTTACCCTTCTTTCTCTCATTGCAGTTCCAATACGTCCGTGTACACGAGGATCCGCCTTTATTACCTTTAGCCGTACCTCCAAGACGATTAGAAATCACGATAAAATTCGCATCCCGCTGCGAAGAAAGTCGAAGACGGTGCGAAATATTTCGAGCAAACTAACCGACGTTGTGACTTTGCTGGTCGAGTCATTCGATTTAATAATGGAGAGCGAGCGCATTTACTTCACTACCTTCTCGAGGCTGCGCTATCTCGGCTTACGCGTTGCGCTCCGCGCATTTACCGTCTCGTTATATCCACATGTACTTGTACTGTAAAGAGACAAGACATCTACAGAGGCTATGGAGAGTTCATTATCTCGACTCTTGACGTATTATCGTTGGGATTCTATTAACCACATACCGAAGACTATGTACACATAACCTAACCTCCTATCTAATATATACAGTATATAAATAATATATGGGTACTGAATAAGCAGTACATTAAGTACAGAGTTAAAGTTATACTCAGAAACGATCATTACCCGGAGCAAGTCAAACGAATCGCAGTGCGCATAAGTGATATAACGTGTATTAGCTTTTTTATTGGAATTGACGTCTGTTCAAATATTATTGAATTCATTCCCGAGGACTTTCTTTAAAATAATCTCTGCGCGTATCGCTGGCTACTGTAAGGTACCTTTCGAGACTTTACACTTTGCTGAAGTTTGAACGCTATTCCCATGCGATTTGTATATCTATGTATAGAATGAGTTTAACGCGTATAAAGTACTTTGAGTCGCTTACGAGTTTAACGCACATTACTTTCGGTTTCTTATTTTTTTTCTCTGACACTGGTGTTTACCTCCCGTACCCGGTAGGCAGTTTTTACGAAAGTGCGACCGTGACTACTATGCAATTTTTATTTTACTCACGAATCGTGTACGGTTTGCTTTGCGTAAACCAGCGATCATCGATCATCGGGTCACGCACCATGAGCGAATCGGACGATGTGCTTCTACTCCTTAAGAAGCTAAATTTAAAGGGATTTATGTAGTTTTCATGAAAGCTTCAAGCTAGTCATGTACATTGTTGATCGGATCTGGCGATAAATTTAATGAAAATTGTAATTTTTTTTTTCGTCGTCACACGTGGCGAATCCTCGAAGGTTTCTTTTGTAACACGATGACGGAACTGATGATCTAGCGTGCTGGTCCAGTTCCCGTGGAAACTTTAGACCCGGGTCGTAGGTCATCTTGTTGCGAGTGTCCTCTCCTTGGACCACCCTGTAGAACATTAATATTCAAAGTGCACGAAGCACGTATGAAACTGAGAAGAGGTTGGGCTGACATTTAAGCGAGCGACCGACTATGAAAGATCGCTCGGAGCGTGGGCGAAGCAACAACCTGTCCTCCGAACAATCGCCAGCAACATTTGATTCTCAATAACAACGCGGTGTCGTTCAGCAGGCGCAAAGTTAACGTGAAAAGTATTGCTGGAGCTGGATTTATATACATACGACGCCCTTGTTTCGGAGACATTGAAATTTCTCGTAGATATTTTGTCCTAGCATTCTTTAAATGACGTGTAGAGTATGCCTGATATATTTTTTTTTATTTAACATACAAGAGACAATGCCTCGATTCTTTCACCTTGACTTCCATGATGCAAGACGAATAAGTGCATGGTAGTTTAGAATATTTTGTATTTTAATTATTTATTATAGATCGTACAATTTTTTTACGTTGCTATAGATGTATATGTTGTGATTAGTTAACAAAATTGAATGTTGTGTCATTGCTCGTACTTTTTTTTGTACGATACCCACTCGTTCTTTTCGGTTGCTCGAATACATCTACCTACGCTTTATGCTAAGTGAGAGAGATTCGCGTATCGAACCGGGCCGGTCTGGACGAATTTGGCAAACTTCATTCTTTTTCACTAGTCGCAATTTACTACGGCTGGATAATAACTTTTGGATGATCGTGGGTGTAACGGTGATTTCGCCATTCGGTGAACACGCAGTTACCTACATGTGGCCCGTGGACTTTTGATTCGAGTCGATCGCTTAATATGCGGGAAGATTATTGCTTAATATTTTTTTTTGGAACTTCTTAAGTCTGTTTTGCGCGACACTGGAATTTCATGGTTTTATGTATATTTTTATATATTTCTTTTTATTTTACAGAGCAACCTACGAAAACGGATTTTGAAAGATCCTGCGTGGAGACAGAGAGCATCGAGACGGGTCTGAGAAAGACTAGGATTGGACCTTCTAGTCCATTGAGGGCGTCTCCTTCGAGGAGCGTGGCTTCCTCTTCCGGTGACAGAACACCCAGAGCCGGTTCCATCGTACGTGAGAGCAGCAATCTCTCACGAGCATCTTCAGGAAGTAGGACTCCCAGAGACGGTAATTCCAGTCCAGAAGGAAGTCCTTTGAAACGTGGGAGTGGAAGGACCAGCTTGAGGAAACCTCCTACGGGAAGTCTGAGCAAAGCATCTGGAATGCCACGGTTGGCGCTAGGTCAAAATCAGACTTCGTCAGGTAGCAACACCTGGAACGGAAGACAAATTCGTCAGAGGCCTAGTATACAAGCTGACACTTTCTTAAATCCAGCCAGTCAAACCACCAATACGAGTACTTCGTCAAGCTTCTCCAGGAGGAGTCCCGGGAGACAGAGCCTACCGCGTCCGTCGAATGGTAACGGACCACAGTATGACAGGAACGGTCGCAGGATCAAGCCTTCAACTTCGCTACAGTCGTCGCCCACCAAGGTGGCGAACCCACTTCTGGAACAGATTCTCCAAAAGGTAGGACATCTTGAGGACGACAAGGAAGTTGTGCAGAAACTGCAGGACTTTTTAAAGGACTATCAAGGCACCGGCGCTCCAGGTAACGAGAGCGACCCGACCCTGGAATTCACCAGGGCCTGGATAGATGGCAACGGCATTGTCGTTCTACCCCAGGACGTCCAAGTCGTCGCCAGTCCTAGGAAGGATCCTAAGCCGGCCTCCGAACGCGGTGGATTCTCTAGGATACCAGCACCCGTGTACAAAAGACCCATGTCCGTAGCGTCCGATAGTGTTTGAGTGAATCGTTATCTCATTGGGGATAATGAATGAACGAGTCGATAAAAAAAATTTAATAGAATGTGATCAATTTGTAAATTCCGGCTGACAAAGAAAGAGAAAAAAGCGTATACACTATTCTCTCTATTCACATGTAGATCGTGAAATCAGGATCTTGTGGAGTCTCTAGATCATCGAGGATTTTTATAGAATAATTTTTAAAAAAATGTCATTTACTATACCAATAACAGTGGACTGATTTCGAACAACTTTCTTTTTTTATTTTTCATAACGCATGGGTACGGGAACGATATCTTAGTGTTGTTCGAAATCGTCGGATACATCTTTAAAAATCCTCAATGAAGATCCATTCGCGCAGTATAGGTTAGGTTAACGAAGATTGAGAGAAGGATGAAGTTTACCGCGTTTTCGAGCTTTTCTTTAAAATCGGTCTTAAAAAGGTTGAACAGAATAACGAGAGAGATTTCTGTCGAGTTTTACGTATGCATAGGTATGTTATTACACGTCTTGCGTTATATTAATGGCTTCCCGAATCAATTTGCTTCCCATGCGAGTTAATTGGACTTTTGGGTGTCGCCCGTTGAAAGGCTCCTTGAGTGAGTTGATTGCAATTAAGTGAATCGTTCGAATCGTATCGACGATTCTATTTAGAAATTATTTATTTATATAGTCTATCGGTTGTATTTATTAAAGACAATTTATTTACGTGTTGTTCGCGTCGTTTTCCGCACTATTATTACATTCACACGTGTAACCCCCGTACTGTGCTTGAACGATGAAACTGGAACATATGAGTACAATCTGTAGAAAAAATGAATAATGGATGCGATTTATAGAAAAAGACAGAAAATGTTTTAAAAAAATGTATGCGGATCAAAAACGACACGAAAGTAAAAAAAAATCGTAGCAAAAGTTATGGATCGAAACACTGGTGTACTATGGGAAAAAAAAATTTGAGACCCCTAGTGTAAAGAGAACCCAATTAAAAAGATAGAGTAGGGAAAGTGGAAAAAAAAAGAATGGCCGAACTTATCCCGGAACAGACTGCATAGATAGCGTATCATCAGATATATAAATACCATTCCAATATTTAAATGTTTTTATACCAAAAGTGACAGTAGATCCTTTTTGTACCAAGTGTCTTAGTAAGCAAATAAGATAATGCCCTATAGTTAAACGAGGGAACCATTTATCGCTGAGGGTTATATTTTAGAATGTGAAATGATAGAGGATGAAGAAAAGGAAAAAAAAGATAAAAACAATAAGCAAAACCATATGGAAATTTCAATTCCTCATAGCGATGCGTTATATCGCGCTATAACAAATGGAAGGAAGAACCTGAAATATTTTTTAGTATTTAGAAACGAGTAAACCGTTTAGTTAAGAAATTGCGCGATGTCGCGAGACGCGTCCTTGTTTTTTTGGGGGGACTCGTTTGAAAATGTTATATTCATTTTTGTCTCTTCTTTCGTTTCCTTCGTTTATATTTTCACGAGTCCCGACAAAAACACACGCGTTTTATTATACGTGCCGTTTTCGCCATGGGAATCGAGCATACAGAAATATCGAAGGATCGCCATTATGGGCCCACGAGCTTTTATATCCGTCTCTTTCGATAGGTGCATATGAAAATGGGCCCTAAAGAGTCCCAGTAAAAAAATGGCCTTAAATACGACCCAATAATATATACTATAACGATTATCCTTAATGAGCCAAATCTAAAATCGAAAAAAATCTTCGAAAAAATGCCTAACGAGCCACGTCCTCGCTTGCTCGCTCGTTCGTAAATTTTTGTATTTCTTTGTTATTTTTGAAAAAAAAATCGATTGCGATTCACACGATTTTCATGGTTTAAAACCCGTTTCCGTTCAATTAATGTCACTCGCGCGTTTTCTGCCCTCTTTCGTATCGAACGGTCTTACCAGGTTAAAAAATAATATTAATTATTACGATATCAATATTATATTATATTATATATATATTATTATGATTATTATTGTCGAGGAAATTACGACAATTATAATTATACACGATGTTGCCTACGTTACGTTATTTTATCTACGACGACGAGTTGTAAAATGAAAAAAATTTCATATTAAAAAAGGATTAAACGAATAAAGAAGAAAAAAAAGATAATTCGTAATCTCATATTTTTTACAAACCTTTTCAAATTATCCTACATTCTCCTCTATTGTTTCCTGATACCCTCCAAAGTATCCCTATGAAATTTTCAACTTCATACAGTACCAAAAGTTACAAATTTGATGAAACCATCTTCACCTCGTCCAAAAGTCTTGTCAAAACTCATTCGTCTCTATTATTATTACGACTGCATCCTGTATGCGCAACAGACAAACATATACATAAGCACATACGGTACTTAAACGCAAGAACATATTCTTTCACCTAATCTGAGAGTCCTCAGCGAGGTTACGTGACGCAGTCACGAGGAAAGCTTTAAGCATTTTCCAAGTGGTTGGGACACGAGTCGTAAAGATATTAAGTCCCTCTGGAAAATAAAAAAGGGATCGTTCTTGCCAAAGAGCATTCTCAATGGGACGATGAAAAAGAAGTAAAAGCACAGTGTAAATAAAAAAAAAAGAAACGCAAGGTAGAGGAAACGTTAAGAGACGCCGATCGCGCCGAAGAGAACGGTGAGTTGTTTTCGCGAGGCTTTTGCGACACAGTCGACTCGCCGCGTAGATAGAGAGTGAGGCCCATTATAAGGCCCCAATACCGTACGGGACTAGCGTCCTTGCCGGATATGGCGAGACGGCTCTCCTCTCGGAGCAACAACGGAATACACATCCGCGTGATACGCGTGTCTCGGAAGAGGCCTTTTTTAGAGTACTCATCAGAAGTACGTGCATTACACATTATAAGATACTCACGTATTAGTGTGCTATCTTGTGTCATTAGATACGCAACGTCTCTGTGTATTTATATCTATAGCTATGATTATGGCTATATACGTATAGGATTCCAGGAAAAGAGTTTTCTAATTAGTACAAAGTGAGTCAAGAGTACTCCGCGTTCCTTCACCAAGATTTCCTACAGCGAAACCTTCGAGTCTTGTCCTCAGGTTTATTGCGAGATTATCTATTTCTTTTTTTAATCACCGAGACACGTTAATAGCCGTAACAATTATCTTGGAACATCGATAGATGAAGAAATGTTGTTAGAAATTAATGCGACAAGGATACCTGAGGAACCAAGTATTTTTGTTTACACGCGCGTATGTTTTTATTATACAGCATCTATGCGTTGTCGACTTGGCTGAAAACGGGCTTCCGTGAGCGACGTGAATGTGGCGCAAACGTCGAATTTCATTATATTAACCGTTTGTCGACTAATTGAGCGGTAAGGAGTTAGGATAGGACTTTCTGATTGGGCCTGAGGCCCTTTTCAATTCTTGTGGGCGGCACAGGTGCCTCTGGCCTCATCTAACTCTATGTTCGGTTCTGCCTACGCGTTTTACTTATTTTATCAGGGGCGGATTGTTATTGGGGAATCTTTGAAGGGGCTCCCTAGGGATATTCTAGAGATTTTTTTAAGTAGAAAAGATATTGGGATTACTTTGAGTGGGTTTATTCGGACTTTATAAACTATAAGATTGTCATGTGCTCTTGGTACTGATCTCAGTTGTTTTCATTAACCAAATAGTGGAACTTGTAAAGGAAATTTATCCTGATTAGTGTTATCGTATAAGAAAAAAAAAAGATCAAAGAAATAATGTCGGAGTTGAGTCTGCGACATTAAGATGGGTTTTTATAGGTTAATTTAGGAAGGAAGTGCTCTGGCTTTCGTTAAAGTATACCGGTAATTTTTACTGGTACAGAAGTAAGTGAAATCGAAAGTGGAAGAATCAGACCGTTTAATGACGTGCGTAAACGACAATGGAAAGTCATCGCCGTTATGGAAAACGACTCTTAAACCGATAAACATCACGGTGTTTTCACAACGCGTGACAATAAGTACCGCCAATGTCGCCAAATTATCTTATACAATTTGATCAAGATTAAAAAAGAATGCATAACCTTGTACCATCAATTTATACGGCCCTGCCCGTACCTCTAGCCAGTAGTTAGTAGAGGAAACTCGTAGTATTTGCCTTCCGTCCAAACAGAATAGACGAGAGAGTTCCGCTTTAATTGAAAAAAATCTAAAAGGGACCATCAACAAACCTTTCCCTCGCACGAATAAAACTTTCTAACGATAGATCCTCTAATAAGTAGCCATTAAAGTTCATTTGTATTAATCTCATCGATCGATTCAATGAGGTCAAGATTACGGTATTCAATGTAATCAATAGCACAAATTGCATAATATAAATTTCCAAATAATCATGCTACAGTCATTAAAAATTTTTAATCTATTACAACCAGACCAATTCTAGATTAATCATTCAAATTCAATCTGAATTTAATGATTGAGACGATTGCTACACGAGATTCTCGTGTGAAGGTCCTCAAAAAGTCCCAGCCTTTTTTAGCAATGTATGACAGAGTCATGAAGATGAACTTAACCTATGGCACACTGATTGTCCATGGTTGCCATATACAAACAATAAATAATCCTGGTCCTTGCGTACAAGGCTGGTACAAGATCGCGAACACAGCCACCCACAAGGTATGACGAGGCTCGACCTTAGCTACCTCAGGCCACTGTTCCTCTATGTTAAATGTAAATATACATCCCAACAACGTTACAGCGTTAGGTCGAAATAAGCCTACTGAAGAAGCATGCAAGGTGTGTATATTTCACACTAATGAGGGGTTAATGTGACAGCCTGCAGCCTTGTCTTAAAACCAGAAGTCTCAAGCAAGAGGAGGAACTTCAGACTACAACTCAGACGCCTAGAAGAAAAAAAAAGCAGCCTCCAGTGATCTCCACACCTCTTCCTTCAAGATTTTTCTTCTACTTTTTCTCATTCACGTCTCTGTCTTCTTTTTAGCTTTGATTTTCCTTTACTTCCTTTTGCCTTTCACGTTCCTTCGGGTACCCTGGATAAATCATATTACAATTTTTCGTTCGGTTCAACGCCTGCATTCTGCATTGTATACTTCTCATAACAATCTACAGGTCCATATGTACTTACCAAGTGAAACTTGACTATGGGAAGTTATGTGCATCGAGTTCATTGAGTGTTTCTTATGGTGAAATTCAGTAGACACTACTCCATGCCACGTGTCTGAAAATGATTAATGTCAGAATCAAGAACGTGGCTTGCCACCAGCGCGCAATTACGATCGAAACGAATAGCTGTGGTGGCTGAGCCAGTTTAAACGATTCGTAGAGTGTCGCTGCTGTGTCGGTAGGCTTGATGATTGACGGACAAAACAATGGCAGTAACGTACCAAGACGAGGCCAAGAATCTGCCCACGCACTGGATTAGATGATTTTTAGGTTAGTTTGTTATATATTCGCTTGGACTTCTCCCGGCGCAACGCATTGAGGTGCGGCAATGCATTTTTATCCATGAAATTCCAGCAGATATTCCAAAACAGTGTCACCTGTTGCTCTCTCGGCTAATGATATAATAAGTTAGTCGAAAAAGACACTTGATCAGAACGTAAGAATTTTTGAGCATATTGTGTTATTTGTAGGTTAGGAATCTTCCTATGGCTTACCTGATCTTTTACAATCCTTTTAATTATGACTTACGTGTGCATACAGTTTGCTGTGTGTTAAAGTTGATATGGAATTTTTGTTAGTAGAACGATGTGACCATGCCAGAAGTTTAATTCCATTTTAACTCACGACGCTCGGCGCTGCATTCAGCCGCGATGTTATTAACTTCAAATATGGCAGTTGAGGGACGCGTGCGTTCGCATAAACGTTCGACGCGTTATGTTGCCGTATTGCCGGCGTATAATAATACCTAAAGGAAATGAGAATCGGAATGAGAAATACAGAGAGCGTGAACGAGACACGGAAGTTCAGAGCCTTGGCTTGGCCATTTTGAGAACTGGAGTCCTCGCATCCGTATATGTCTATCTGTGACTGTAGCTTTTCGAGTGTTATTACTCATGAGTAAATTCGCGAGAATGTAACGCCAGTTTATTCTAAATGGGGAAATATGTTCCATATATATCATAACGTCGAATAAGATATTTCAGGGAACTAGCAGCCTTTCCACGTCGTTTTAATTTACGTCCATATCGATATTCCAGTTCGCCACGGTATCCTTGACATTGAAAATATTATCTTTGCCTTGAGGTTAGAAATTATTACTCACAGCTAAAATGTCGTATCTATTTTATTTATTCTTCGTTATTATTCTTAATGTAACATTATTATCATTTCTGGGTATACATTCGTATATCTTTCGGTCAGAAATTAGCCAAGACATTGACATTACGGTGGCGTCTATTCTTAGACTGTGTATACTAATTATTCGTTTTACCCGGTGGCCTGGCATTTGCGACGGAATAAAAAGTACACGAGGATGGCGAACGCTTCAGGCCTCCGCACGCGGGTGCTTATAGTAGTGAGACTTGCCAGGATTTATTCTTGTTGCATTCGCGGCAGGTCGAAAGTTCGTGCGACCGCGGTTGATTATTTTCAGCCCCGGAACAACCACCACTGGGATTCCGTTTGGAGCTTGACTACTGCCTACGTATGTTATGTGATAAAGTCATTAGTAGTATAAAAATGTAAATAGATAGTTACAACAATTATTTTTATTATTCTATAACATATTAATTATTTAACGAACGTTTGCTTTGGGATCAGAATAATAATTTACACAGAACATATTGACACGTGGCTATAACAGTATTACATAACCTATCTGATTTTAATCTCGACATAGAAACCAGATCAGATTGTTAATGTATTTATCTGTTCATTTTTGAGTGATAAAAAACGCTACTGATATATTCAATGATTATTGTATAACGTCTCACTCATCCGTATGATTAATAGTTCAAAAGTGGCTATGGATATGTATCTGATCACGTGTACATTTGCCGCTGCTTTAAATGCCGAATATGTGTCTTTCACGGTTCGAAGGTTAGATTTTGATGGATGGTCAGGAATCTATGGAAATTCGCCTTGTGTTCTGTAGTAGGTACATGAACCTCTTGACTATCCTTGAAAATTGTATTCGCCAGTGTGGAAGTTTCGCTGCTGGTGAAGTCCTTGTCGTGAAGGAGTACAGTGCGAGAAGTAAAAAATAGAAGGAAAAAAATATGTCGACTCCTCGATAAATCTCGTACGTTTTTACGTGCAGGGAGTGTGTCTTCTCAAACGGAATAAAGAGCGAAGACAAAAATAAAAGGAAATAAAATTGGAGTATATCAAGAAGATGAAGGCGCCAGTATATACGAGTCCCAAAGCGTCTTCGACACTCTTCGTCTCTCGTGACACGATCTTGCGTTATTTCACGACAGAGGGCAGCACGATCGGCTCGCGTAAGAATTAAAAAGGAAGACCAGACACGCGGAACGCGTGTAGAATGAATCAAAAAGTAACAAAATAAAAAAAGCGTGTGGAGGCGCCTCCAGTATTTTTAAAAGACATCCAGACGTCTCGGACTGGCACACGAGAAATGCGCAGAAACGCGGGACGATCGTTTCTTGAGGAACCTTTCAAAATTATCTCCGTATAAATCGACATTTTTTCTTCAACGTAATTCATCTTTTTTTTTTGATTATTCAACAAAAGACTCAATGCAAACAAAATGGCTTCTCACAATGCAAAACTGTTTCCATTTCAAAGTGTGATTTTATTTGATCAACCCTTTTGTTTCCTTTCCTTCCCTTATTCATCAACTGGATAGACTTCGTATAGCATATGGATGTATGTACCTACGCTTATCCACTACCGTTCACATTTCCATGCTTTAAACGTGACCGTTCCAAATAGGGCCATTAAAAATTTCCAGATTATATATATATAAATAGTCCCAAGTGATCTGTGGGTGCAGGACTCAATAGAGCTGCACTTACTGCACCGGTGCAACCGGTACGTTTAAGGGCATACTTGACTTTTTCTCTTAGTAATTCTGACGCGTTTCGCCGCTACATTATGGAGTAGACACGAATCCGAATGCGGATCGTTTTGCGAATCGTTAAGAGAATCGTGTGACATTTTTCTTGGCACTGGTCGATAATAAATCATAAATGAATCCCACCCAAGAAGAGAACTCAATCCTCCCATTATAAATGCCTATGACACGCACGGTTATTGTTTCTGAATAAGTACTGAAATAAAAGATGAAAAGAAGCAAAAAGATAAAGGTACGTACCACACCCAAGTTATAAGAATGACAATTAATAATCCGAGAATAATACTAAGAGCACCGCCACAACGTTATTACAAAATAAGCCAAAGGCAACCACATGTAGGATCCATCCAAAGAGAAGATGTCGGATACAAGAAATAGAAAATAAAGATCCTGATAAATGTTCCGATAACAGTAGATCGAAAACTCAGTTAATCTAGATCGCAGATCGAAACATGCAGATTTAAAGATAAACGATCTCGATCTCTTATCACTCACAGAAAATAATGAATATTATGAAGCATCGTTTATTTTTTTATTTAAAAAAATTAATAATAAATTATTATTTCACCTTCTCACCCATAACTGACCCATACATATCCGTTTTATTTTTGGATATTTCCACCTTTCTCTTTCATTTTCTTTATTTCATCAAGAGAAACCATGAACCCGTAAACATACATATAGAAATAAACTTGGTACGTAAAGAAGACGTGTTTATCCGTATCGTGTAGGTCGGCCAGCTTCACGTACGACGGGGACCAGGCGCGGTCCTTAGGACTCCCTTAGATGGTGAGACTTTTATTCGGAATTATTTCTCGCCGGAGGCCACACGGCAATGGACCAAGTATCAAGAGTAGAGACCGGACCGACCGGGCAAGGATACTTCCTATTAGTGGTACCAGATCCGTATAAGGATACAAGCCGCGGGTCAACTGCTCGTAAAATTTATTCGTTCAAGGTCATTTCCTAAATATCCCAACCCCAGCACATTACGTATCTGCCATAAAGAATTCAGATTATTGATCTTCATACCTTGAAATTTCACCTATCTTAAAGTAAAAGTCTTATGCTAAAACCCCACGTTTCAGAGCTCATATGATGAACCATAGAATCCCAT
The DNA here is from genome assembly GCA_036026315.1 of Trachelus stipa. Lineage (NCBI taxonomy): Eukaryota > Metazoa > Arthropoda > Insecta > Hymenoptera > Cephidae > Trachelus > Trachelus stipa. The sequence goes on from JAYRCB010000457.1 coordinate 2,587,080, forward strand.
AGAAATATCATAGACTATACTCAAACAGTAGAAGGGCAAAAGAGTGAGTGAACCTCGGCCCAGAAACGATCCATTCTTATTGGATTTAATTAGCTCAAGATTAATTAAGGACTTCCACGCCTCCAAGGCGAGCGAAATGCTCACGAGGTTTCCTCAACAGTAAGAGTCTTCGATGATAAAAAGGTTAAATTTATTCCCATCAGAGATATCATTACGTTCACAATAATAATAATAATAATGATGCTCAGTTTCTAACGCAACCTGTAATATACTGTTTTGATGCTACTATATTCAATAAATATATACTTTAATCTTGAGGGATGCTGCTGTACAGCATGGACAATCTCAGAGACGCGCGCCATTCGCCAAAGTGTCTATAAAGTATGTTAAGCGTGTAAGTGCAAGAAGTGGTCTTTTGCGAGGGAAGGAAGGAAGGCAGCCAGCCAAGCTAGGCGTGAGTCATCGTGAGACAAGATCTCAAGTAAGGAGGCGGCCTTGATGCTGCAAAACTGTTCGTAATATCAGAACCAGTGAACCGAGCTGCAAAAGAGCCTCGTGTCCCAATTGAGTTGGACGCGCGTTAAGCCCTTTGCGAGGAAGTGCAACGAGATAATGAGAACCGGTAACTTGATAAATATACAGTATTAAAATGCGGCATGACGAATATGAAACTGTTCAACTACTTTAAGATTTGACATGGTTACGTATACCGTGTGGATTATGCGTTTTGTGCGTTCTTAAATTTATTTATGTTGTCAGTATATTGTGTATTGGGTATAACAATTATGATACAACGTTAAAGACAAATATTATCATAATCCTTGGCAAAAAGTGCTGAGAGAAAGGATCGTGAAGAAATCTTAAGAAAAATAAGAATCGGCAGAGTTTAACGGATTCGGCTAGATGACTTCGAGATCTTCCGCTTGGTGGATTCTTTAGTTCTCCTTTTTACCACTGTCCACTTGTGTCATACGAAAGGGAAAAGATGGCGTGACGATTTTCTTCTTGGGACGTAAAATAAACGAGCCTTAATACCGAGTGAAATTACGCAAATTATTATTGCGACAGTTTGTCAAGAAAAAGTAAAATGTGGAAACAATCAGAAACAGAAAGTTTTTTGTGTCTTTGTTTCTTTTAAGAATTGTATCACAACTCCCCACTGTACTTGTTATTTCAGCTAGTTCTTCACTAACCAGGAGGCCTGTCGTTTATCGCTTTTAGGTTAGGCCTTGGAAGATACGAATGGTATGCATACACGAAACAAACTTCAGATACCAGACAGTGGGATGTTTCCCTCGTGCGTATAACTTATTTACGGCATAGAATACTGGAGCCATTCGTTTCGTACGTTTCACGTAAGTGCAACTGACTACGATGATTACACGAGCAGCAATCATCATTCTAAGGAAATGGATGAGAAAAGGAAAAATTTCAGAAATGTAAAAAACCGCTATACTGCGTATACACGGTTCCTGGTTAATATTGACACTCAAGCTGTCTAAGTAATCAAAAATTCTATATGGAATTCCAAATGAATGAAATAGCACAAGATTATTAGACGGAATTTAAATGCAGGTCTTGGATTTTATTTTTTATTAAGGGAAACTATATAAGCATCGCAAAAGTAAGGTAAAATATCGGTAATCGTAAATACTAAAGTTTTATGGCCCCATGAAAGTTTACTTGCTCTTTGGCGTCTCAATGATAATGAAGGCGCGCGCGTATGTCAACTTTGCGTATCGCTGGACGAAGATAAAGAAGTCGTCCGCTGGGATAATTCCACGATGATCGATCCGATTTACGAGGTACGTTGTGAATCGAACGAAACACTAAAGGCGAAACGAGACGATCGGGCCCTGAAATGGAGTTGAGGGCAAAAACTTGTCTCGCTAAAAATATACAATACTAGTGGGACAAATATATGATGGTTGAGAAAAGGCATGGGCCCCAAAGAGACATATGTATATGCAATGTTGATGGGCGAGTGTACAAGATGAGAAAAGTTGACGGCAAGGAAGAAAAGAATCGACCGAGTGTTGCATTCGAGTCTGGCATCCGAATTGCTTAATTTGCTGGATGGATAAAACCCGATCGCTGTAAAGATCCAAATCGTTGTGAGGGACGATATAAAAATCTTAGTTTCTTCGTCTATGTCTTCTTTTTCCTGCTTGACGGCTTTATTTCTTTCGAGGATCTAGTGCCAGAAAAGTTTTTTTCATTAAGGAGCTTCCTAGGTAACGATGGCAGAGCTTAGAGATATAACAGATTAGAACATTTCTAGTTTCCATGCTGTATGTCGTACCATAATTCAGTGGCATTCATTGAAGTCTTTTACTGTTTTCTAAATCTTACGTACGTAATTTCTCAATAAACTACAGTAACGAATTGGCATGATCTTTTGCTACACGTGGAGTAAGCTCTTGCTTCTCCAGATGGCAACAACATATTTTATACATTGGTTTGTTGTGGAATTTTGAGAAATAATAGAAAGGGGATTTGGAAATTTCTGGAAATGGATACTCTGGGATATCTTGTTTCGGTCAGGATCAGGCTAACACTTTTTTCTCGAAATTTTCAGATAGTTCAATGTAGTACTCGGCAAATACAATGTAACAATTATGTATCAGCAGTGTTAGAATTTCCCTTTGAGGAATATAATAATTATAAAAATTCTATGTTTCAGGTATTCTGTAGGGAATACTTGAATAGTCATATATCAGATCCCAGGGATTTCGAAAAGTATTACAAAGGTTTGGTTTAGTAACAGTTAAAGATACTGTTCGATAAAAAAAATATTTTCTTTTTATTATAGATATTAAATTACAATATCATAGTAACTTTAAGTGTTTTGATCTTGGATCTGAAAGTAATTTCCTTTAATATGTAGTTTTTTCGATGAAACGGTTCTTTATTTAGTTATTTCTTGTTTAACCGGTGTTTCCTCATTATCACTGAAATTGTCCATATTTTCCGGGCAGAAAACAGAAACCTGAATTGCGATCCAGTCGGTAATGAAATTTATTGGAGCTCTTACAGCGATAAACTTGAGTCGATCTCCTGGAACAAAATTAACCAGATACTGATAATTCGATGAGAGACAGTCGATAAAGTAGATCTTGCAAGAATTCATGTACCGACTTTTGATAACTTACGAACAGAAGATAAAATCAGCAAAATTTATTTAATTTAGCTTCACTATCAACAGAGAACAGTTGTTATGTTGCAATAGTGACTACAAAATTAAGATCACTGAATAGTAAATGTGAATCTGTTTCGCACGTCAAAAAATGACGAAATTTTAAGTACACACACTTTTGAAATGTTTGTCCATGTCAAGGCAAAAATAAAAGCTTGTTTAGCGTGGAGCAACACTATTGACCCATATTATATCTAATCCTTGCCATTTATTATTAATTCATTTCTAAACTTCAGGATAAGCACCTCTGACTAATCAACGTAAATCGTTTAGTATTTATTAATAATAAATAAGCTATGCGTCAAATTTTATTACCTTCCATGAACGTTTCGCCAAGTTTCGAATGAGCCAAACTCATTTTGAAAAGAAATGCATTCCGGCGATGGAAGAAAATTGTTTGGCAGACATTACGTTGAAATTCACCAAGCATAATGCCGTAGTCATCGTTAAAAATATCTAATACAACTCCTTGACCACTTACAAATACATTACGTGGATCATTGATGTACTGTAACAAAAAAATAGGAATATGATCCATCGACATAATAAGAATAATACAAATAAATAAAAATATAAAAATAATAGTAATACATACAAGTTTAACTATATCTGCTAAACATGCACCTGATTTCATGATGCGATCAGAACTTGTTTGTGGAACCTTTGCAAAATTTGATAAAAATTTCAACCATAACACAATAGGCGATTCACTTATAAATAACTCAGAATTTGAATTTCTTACTAAATTTCCTAGGATGTGGTCATTCAATTTCTCATCATCTTTGAATTGAGGCCTTTGTCCCTTAAACACACATGTAGCAAACCATTCACAATTTTCCTCATTTTCTTCTGACATGCATGGTATAGCATCGAAGAAAACTTTATCATCGAGACTCAATTCACTGGATAAAGCTTTTGACCCAGGAAACCTCTTGCCACGAACATAAAATTTACTGGCTAAAAAATGCACCTTACACTCTCTACCAGCATTATCTTCCATGGTAAGTGTTCCATGACGCTTTTTTAATTTAGTAACTTCACCCAAGACGTTTCTCATTCCTGTACACATCTGAACTTGGGTATCAGAGTCAGTCTTATGTCGCCAGCATATAGTGACATACCATCCGTAAGCACTGCTGGGTGTAGAATCAAAAACATGACATGAAAACTTGACCTGAGGAACAATATTGTGACACTTATATCGTTATCCAAAATATAGCAATATCAGTCTTCAACAGTACCTGCAGACCACATTTAATATATTTTTCGAAAGGTTGATTTTCAGTGAGTCTTCTGCCATTATGATAAAACCGATCTTTCTTCAGTAAAGCTGTTTCGACATTTTCATTTAAAACGAACTGTATCTCTGCTTTGTCAGGTCCTACAATTTGTGAAATTTTACCAAGTATGTCATACAAAAAAGTACTGTAAGCCATTGCACTTTTGTGAAAGATTGAAAAAAGTAATGGTTTCCTCTATCGTCACCATAAATATGTATTAAAAAAATATATATTTAACGATGTGACCGATACTAAAAAGTCCACAATAGCTATGTTCATGTGTCACGACCAAATTCTATCACGATTTTGACATCTGAGCACAGGGCGGCCATTTGTAATCAAAGTTTTTCTCAATGTAGTGACGTCAGAATGAGATCTTCAAAGCAACTGTCAATCCTTTACGTATATTTAATTCCTTGTACTTATACGTAATCAACTGCACAATTGTAAAAATATAACAATTGTAAATTTATAGAATATATTTGAGCATTTAGAAAGCCTTCTTCAAATCTTACATGAAAACCCATTTTAAACTCGTCACCGTGAAGCATGCTGGGAGGTAAGGTATCAATTTCAAAGAAGTCCAAGTATGACACACAATTAATCGTATAAAAACAAGAAAAACGCAGTTTATTTCAGTTTACGAATTTTTGAAAACCAATACAGAGCTTCGCAGAAGCCGCATAACAATTCATCTCAGGCAGGGAATATCTTGTCCATAGGGATTCTACTGAATATGTCGTTACTGATTTTTGTAAAGACTAATCCAAAGGTTTCTTCGTAGGGAGCTTGAAGTTCTTTGAAAAGTAAGTCTGAGTTTTCATTAATAAATTTGTTCATCTGTTCCCCTAAAAACAGAAAATAAAAATATTTCAATATTACATACAACTTTTAAATTATTACCTATATATTCAGATATTTATGAAAATAACAAAGAAATTAATTTTTACCTAGAACCGTGTCACCTTCGAAAAGATTGTCGAATTTTAAGATCACCTTTCTGGGATTAAATTTAATATCATATTTCTTAACTCTCATGTAGGTTTCGCCATTCTTCTCATACTTCTCACAATAGATAGTGTTCTTGGCATTGAGATCAACTGCACAGGAAAAGGGAAATGAAGAAATCGGTAAGTCATTTTTTTTACTTACTACACTATGAAAGACCCACTTACGCATAGTAATATTAGAACGTCCAGATCCTCTAATTGGCAATACCAAAACTTGTCCATTCACTTTATAATCAGCAACAAAATCGACTTGTGGATTATATGAATCGGAAGTTAAGATCATCTTATCCCAATCAATACTGAAACATAAATGTATTAAAAAGAATTTTAAAAAGCGCTTTTTATAATAAGCACTTATAAATCTCCCGCTAAAACGCACTTGTAATTCGATACTCGTAGGTTCCTTGTTAAACCATGCAATTTTATATTTTTGTATTCCTGTTTCAATGAGACAGGACCTTTACTTTCGCCAATTTTTACGCTGTTCACTGCTAGCGGTTCGATCGGTAGAATCTTGAAGCTCTTCAGACCTACATCAATGAAAAAGAGAAAAAAATGTTGTTATTCGCTTCCCCTCACATTGCAAGATGCACGTCAAACAAGTGCACACCAAGTGCGTGTTGTCTACGCATTTGGAGAATGAAAGGCGGAAAGTTTTTTTTTACACGTGCTACCTAGAGCGAAAGGGCATCCGCACATACGAGTCAAGGAGAACCTCTATAAATTATATGAGGTGGCTGAGCGAGTGAATGACTAAGAAAACTCGTAGCTCTGGAGGAAACTTATCGTATACATTCGTATAGCATGTGAATCCAAATGCGATTAATGAGAATAACTCAAAGGATTCTACGGTCTCTTCAACTTTAATATTTTTAACTAACCTGATCCCAAGGAAGTTACTGCATTGGATACAGCGCGGTCCAGGCATGCGCTGTACTGTGGATCGGACTTTTGACACGTTTGAAATGTACTGGCTGTAATTAGAAAATGATAATTAATACTATATTTGTATACGATTACGTTACTAAGGTTTTGACAGAAATGGTCAAAGTATTACAACTAACGTACTCGAGTTCAGAATTCACTTTCACTAATTGCGTCAAAGTGAATAAATAATCATCGAAAATCGAATAGTATTAATTTTTTAGTATAACGCAGCGTCATAATCCATGACCTAGTCAAGATAAAATTGAAATGTTGTACGGGGACATGAATGAAAAAGAGAGTGTTGCAAGTCCCATAATTCCATTACATGACACTCGAGCTCTCATCATTTAAATAAAATATATCACTAACGATAAGTAATAGTTGTCATATAAATTCTGATGCACTTAAGAATTTATGTTGAGCTTGCAAAAGTATTATATATAAAGGACATAGAAACAATTTTGAAAAAGTGTCACTCAAAAAATTCTAACAACCGCACATAATGCAATATAAATTCTAGTTACACTTACGAAGTTCTACCGAGCTCGCAAGTGCGAATACTCCGAAAAGCAATGCAACTATAGACTTCATATTGAAAATTGAAAAATATTTGCTTCGCGTTGGATTTCCACCCGAAGATACCCTTAAGAGCGGTGAATGTAGACTGAAAGCAGAACTGAAAGACACCGGCAATTATCCTGTCTATTTAAACAAGTCGCGCTGCCCCACCATGTTCTGCTTGTATCATGCGCGACAGAATATCCACGCAAAAATCATCAAATCTCGCCCATTTCACAACACAACGTTTGCACATAACAAAAGAGCAAATACGTATCCCTAATTGCAGATTTTGCTATGCGTCACGGCGGCCACCGTTACCATCCACACGTAGATTTCGCGGATAAGTGCGTTACCATTCCTAGAAAGGCGACAGCAATTCTCATTTATAAAACCAAATCGAAACTCTCCCAGCTAAATTGAACCCTCACGAATTATTATAAAATTAAAAAAATAATTTTTTTCCAGCTTAAAAAAATTGTAATAATCATTTAAAAAATTGTTTAAGGTAGTGTATATATATATATATATATCATAGATTGATCTCTAGTTAGATTCATCAGAATTGTAGCAAATATTTGTCCCGTCAACCCACAAATTTTCCACTATTATTATCGATATAATTTTACTTGGTATGCGTGTTTAAGAAATTCAAAAACCAATGCCCTTTCTACTTAGTTAATTAATGCAACTAGAAGTTTTGCGTGATTTCTTCTTGTTGGGGAGGTTATACTATTTTTATTAGTAAATTAGTATCACTTATGAATACTGCTGTATTTTTCCAGAATACCTCTACAGGCGTTTCCACGACAAAACGTGTTCCTCACATGTATAACAACGTGTTCGTATTCTGATGCCATAGTAAATTATTTTCCGTATGCAGAGATAAAATATTTACCTATTTACGTTATTATTCAAATTCAAAAGATACTCACAGACCACTTATTGAATTTTAAAGACAAAATAACATCTTTGCATTTATAAATCGATAATCTTTTCAAAATAAAAAGTAAGTGCTTCTTAAACAAAACCATTGATTTATTCATTAACCGATGATAAAGTAGATGGAGTCGAGCAAAAGTTATGACAGACGGCGAGGTTGTTAAGATGATTCTACGAAATTTAAAGTCGTTTGCATTCGTCAATTGATTTAATGATGTTGTAGCGAGAGCGTTTTCATGGCATTCACAAATTTAATGCGATTCTGGAATATGTCAAAAATTCGTAGATTACAGTAATAAAATTTGTGGGTCATGGACAACAACGATGACGGGTAATCTTTTTGAAAAAAATATATATTTATCTATTTTACAGTACTACGTACGTAGCACACCCTGTCGTTTTTTCCAATTAGCTATCAATAGAAAATTATCCTTCGTCATTGTCAAGTTGTTTTCATCTATTGCGATCGCATTATGGAAATGACAGTCACACCATAGGCTATACTATATTCACTTTTGAAAACTTTTCTATCGAAAATACAATTTATTATAGCCTAGCAATAACAAAAATTTAAATCGCGCAACGTTCGACGATGAAATATCGAATGCCACGGTATATAATTGCAAAAAAGAAAGAATGTGATTGCCTAGATGCAAAGTGTAATTTGAATTTTTTTTAGCTCCTGCATTATTACTGCGTTGAGAGTGCATCGATTCGTAAAGGAAAAATAAGATGCAAGAATATATGAATCTACTGTGAATGACGTCAGTCTGGAGAGACTTGAGAAAAGGGAATAAGAAAAATCATTGTAGTGGCTCATGAAAGATTCATGAACAAGGATTTTGGCAAGAGAGAGAGAGATAAAAGAGATAGTGAGAAAGAGAAGATATAAAAGTGAAGTAAAGAAAATAAATTGAAAAAATTAAAGGGAATCCTGGCCAAGTTTTGTCTTTCTACTATCATTGGTACGTGCACAGGGGCACGAGGATGCTTTGCAAATTCAAGGAATATAAATCGTTTGTGAGATAAATGAAAATGTCCAAGGAACGTTACGTGTATTGTGGTGGTGCATGAAAAATTCATAGAGCATTGGGGGAAGGGGGGTCGGAGATTACTGCCAAAAAAGAATAAATAATTCGCATCGCATGAAAGAGTTGCATAGGATGACAATGTAGATATTAGAAAATTCGCATAAACGTGCAATGAATTGTCAAGTATATATTCTGAGAATTTCAGTAAAAAATGTGACGAAAAAGAATGAATGACAAAATGCTTTCTGTTTTTTTAACTTGATTTTCATTAAGTGTCTGACGAGTAGCATTAGAATTTTTTGATATAAGCCGCATGTGATAAATTAATGAACCACTCATAAATTTCAACCTTGATCGAATGGGAGTAACGAATCACGTAGACCGAGAATGTGAAAAAGACGTCCAATCGACTTTTCTTCGCAGTTGACCTTGTCTCAACGTTTAGAAATCGACCTATAAGCCAAATAGACTCGGTGAGATGGAAACGTGATAATAAAGAAGTCTTGGAAAAATTTCCAAGTTCTTTATTGCTTTCCACCATTGGGTAAATTATCAGATAATAATTACTGGTTGATCATAGTAACGTCTCTTATTGATATTGCTACCCTGTATAAAAGTTAGGACTGAAAGGAAATGATTTTATACAATTGACTTTTCATATTTGTGAATTGATGTTCAATGTAATAAATGTCACTATGTTAGATAATGAATCGTCTGCCATGTTTTTGCAGAAGCAATAAATACATCTTTAATAGTAATATCATCTTGAGGTGATACTAAGTCTCCATGTAACATTACTTATTAAGCATAAAGATTGATTCAGTAATACTAAGTAATTTTAAAAATTAGCATGTTAATTATTATGTGAATTATTCGTGCGAGCCGTTTTCTCTTTTATATTTAAAGTATTTTTTTAACATTAACAGGTTTGCTTATATTGTCGTTATATTATGCATTACTATGTTTATACGTATCACAGGAATATTTATTATGTATACGTTTACTTTAATTACCATTCCAAAATGGAAAAAAATTCTATTATTTCTTACTAATTATATATTCATGCCGTTACTTTTTTGTTCAAATGACCACTCAGCTACTTATTTTTAACGCTTATAAATAAGTACAAGTTACGGCCTCCACACCAAATGGTTACCAAAAGGTAAGACTGAAAAATGTCGATATAATGTAAGTAGTTGTACACTCAATCAGACAAAGGACCTTGTCCTTAGAGCGAAAAAAGTATGTAAGTAAAACGTTGATGATGTGACCTATGGCTTCGGAGAAAAACTTCGAGAATTTAGTTACCTATAGCGGGCACAGCCAAGCGGTTGTTTTTCATTTGAATAACACGTATTTTCCTAGTGGGGTATAGAAACTTATTGAGACATAAAATACACATCAGTTGGAATTATAAATACATTACTAATTGTAAGACTAGTAACAGGTAGAAATTATAAAAATGCTATATTATTTATAAAATTTGTGTCAATGTAAAATGTCAAAATGTAATGCAAAGTCATGATAACTTAATTAATAACGCGTACTCATACGAAGTTCATTAAATTCCATTAGATCATTTCGCAATTATATAATTGAGCGTGTACAAATCATGATTTGTCAATTGGTGTCATTAAACTGGTATGACATGATAATAGTTGTTATTAAAGTAAGGTGACAGCAATGCCTAAAATACAATAGAAAATCCAATACTGGATGTTTTTTTCGATAGCCAGTATAAATATCATTAGAAATAGATAATTAAGCTACAATATAAGTGACACTTATGGAACTCCTTTTTGATATTTGAGCGCCAAACTATTTGGCGGATGGGACACCTTTAAAATTCCCAGATCTATAGCATGACCTGTCAACGGACAACTTTGACAACGTCTTTTCTTATAATTTGTGTCGCACGAATTCTTCTCCTGCCTGACAATATATCTTGGAAAATAATGAACCCGTTTTCTTTGTTTGGTGGCACATGGTGGCATGCTTACTACTAAATCATCTCTGTGAATATTTCTTACAGGCTCTGGAAAGAGTCTGTCATTTAATTGGTATTGTCTAAGAGATCCAGAAGATCTTGAGGATCCTGATGAGAGTAGAGTATGACTGGAACCATGAGTATCGAAGTAGTTTTGTTCGCGAAATTTGTGGATATCCTTCACGTCTTTAAGATCGTCATTACTTTCATGGTCATTACCATTCTCATAATTTGAATTAGTCCTCTTTAAAGACCAGTTCATCTGCTTGCAATATTCTTTGCAATTTTCATATTTTCCATCCTGATCATCATGGCCGCGACACTTTGCGTGTACGCAGCAAGCAGAATTGCGGTCGTTCTGGGTTAAGCGAACGATTCTGTTCCTTGGTGATGACTTCAATTGCATTTTCTGAAACTGCTGTTCCGGTTTTTTAGACATTACCGTCCTGCGCATTAATGACTTTGTCTTCAAAGACTTCTCGGAGGGAATTTGCATATCCTTGATCATACAAGTGCAACTGTCATTAACTGCTACATCCTTCTTCACGGGTCTACGTGACACAGACTTCACGTGTTCTGTATCAGGGTCCTCGTCGTCAGTTCTAGTAAATTCTTTGCAGTTTATATGCTTTGGTGATTGCGTCATATTAACATCCTGACTCATGTTCGATGTGTGTCTTTTTAATGCTAATACAGAAACAGGTTCTGATGCACTCCTAAATGAATTATGTAGGGAAGAGATTTTACTTTGCACTTTGCGCAAAAATTGTGATCTGGGGCTATATGTGATTTTTTGTACCTTTCTAAGCGTCTCTGTGCTTAGCGGCGTCTGTGCACCATCTTTCTCATCAGAGGTCCTTACTTTGTTTGCACAATTTTCAATTTTATTTCGCATTTCGGACACTTCAAGTTCATGGCGATTTGTGCAGACAGCATGATTTTTTGAAACAGGCAATTCCTCTTCTTGGGAAGCTTCGGTAACGATATCGAAATGATTTCTACAGTAGTTGCACTGCGGAGACGGCTTGTACTTGGTTCTGTTTGAACGACACTGCATCCGTCTTGCTTCCGGATAACAGTAACATTCTTTAACAGGTTTTCTCACCGGGATTAACTTCGGATGTGTTTTCGAGGACGTTATCAGAATACGGCCGATTGATGTCATGTCAGGAGCTGATAGAGATTTATTCTTTGGTGATGAACGAAAGTATTCAGGGCAGAGAGCTCCACCAACCCCGCTCGAGTCGTTCCTCAATCTCCAGAATTCTGAATTTCTCTCAGCAATCTGGTATTGCTTATTTAAATTTCTGCGAGATGATCTGAAATGAAATTTGTACTTTAATCGTTGTAATAATTATACGGTGATTTACGTATGTATAATATTTATACATTTCTTTTGTATATGATGATTAGAAAATTTTACAATGAATAGTATAATTAATGCGTGTACTCATCAGGAACTCACAAATTTTGTAAATGCAATAATTTTAGTTTACTCTCAACTTTCCATGAATTTTCTTTTACGTTCGCTAATAGATCACGACTTTTTTTACGCAAGCTTTCTATACGTTCCGTAAAGTAATGGGACATAGACGAAGACGGTTTCAATTTCCTATCGGTTGATCTGATGGATTAAAAACTAAAAACAGTCATTAAAAAATTGGGGTATCTGTCAAGTCATCAAATGGAACGCGTCTCGTCAACGAGTTTAACATTTTGAAAACTCAGATGAAGATCCAATGCAAATTGGAAGAATGTACGTTCTAATAAACCGGATGTGCAATTCTCACTGCTGAGGTCACCAAATATTCCACTGAAGTAATATTATATTTACAGGGTACTAGCAACATGTATCAATGGCATAGATGGATACTAAAAATAAAATTATTGCATTCTATACCTTTATTTTAGTTCATTCCATTCAGAATTACTTAAAGAATGGTAAATGTAAGAGTATAACCTCACTGTCCGTAATCTCGATATTCGACAAACACAGTACGAAAAATTGTAACACAATGCTTAAGTTTAATTAATTTGCGGAGAATATAAGACTTGATGTTTGATGATGATGATATTATTTTACCTGTGAAGCAGACTAATGCATATTTGACAACCATCAGTGGTAAACAAAAAAAATGCTCCAGGCTTGCCAATACACTTATCACATTTTTGTACGTTATTTTATTGTACACCTTTGATTGCCTTCGGATGCGTTAAGCGAATTGACTTACTACCATAATTGATTCAAAATAATTACACGTTTCAACACAATTGCTGTTTTATTACCCTGCAAAAAGCTCAGCTGCTATGTTGAATGTGTTGAGTACCTTAATAGTACTTTATCGCGGCCATGTTGGAAAGACGCTCAAAGCTTGGCGTACGCTACGATGCCCCGATGGTTAGAGTGATTTTAATTTAATTAAATTGCCCGTATTTTATCCCGGTGCATGTTTTGCACACGGTTTTCCTCAGCTAACGTGTAAAAATGTGAATATGATAGGCGCAATTGCGATTTGGACATTGTGACATTAACGGGAGTGTTTTATAGTACATATAGCCCGCGTTCGATTAAGGTTATAAACGCTGATACTTGCAAGCGTGCAGACTTCTTTTTATATTTGAGATTTCCTACGGAAAATGAACTTTGCCAATGATAATCCCATTCAGGGCGGTCTTCCCCAATTTTCGGAAATTACTTCACGATCAAATTCCGTGTCGAATGCTGGATTCACAAGTAGCAGTGCAACGCAGTTGGATGCTCTACAAACTGCAATTTATACCACTGCACCAGGCTCGAATCAATCAAAGCAACAGATTCTGGTAAGATATTTTATTACTTTACTTCTAAATCCATAAACAAGGAATATTTTGAGATGTAAAGCATATTGCAGATGATTTAAGATTTTGCAATACGATGAAAAAAAAATTTACTTTAGTTTATAAAATAAAATGTTCTATGTACAGGTTAACCCATCTAGTAAATATCCTGGAACAATATTAGCATGGCCCGATGCTAATACGTTAATGCAACTCTGCGAGAAACAGGGTATTCAAGCTATAAACATTCCAAACTATAGTCAGAACAGTGCAACTTTGCTCAGTATGCAGCCAAATACGTTACCTGTAAGAATTATACCCAATATGTACTTGCCAACGACATCACAAGCTGAAATGAATGCTGGCAAACTTGAACCTGATGTTAATAATGAAGCTGATGCTGGAAACTCTAATGCGGTAAGGGATGCTGTGTATTTATAGTTTATATAGTTTATAGTTTATAGTTTATAGTTATTTCAAATTTTTAAATTGTATGAAATTAATAATAATTAATCATTAAAATACAACAGGACTCTCAAATTCAACTTCAGCAGCAAAGTGTGTCAATGGCTGAATATTTTCAAAAATTACAAGCAACATCACTTCCTCTAACGTTGCAACAATTGATTAAAATACAGTCTGATCAAGCTCAAGTAAAAAAAGAAAAGGATGAAGAGCAGAAAGTTGAACAAGCGCAAAGTATACTAAACATCCCTACTGTACCGGTCCTTAGAACAACTCAGGTACAACAAAATGGAAACCATTTCATGAGTGCGGAACACATGATAATGGGAATAAATCCCAATGAAATGAATCTGCATATTGAAAGCCAGCAAGATAATCCTGTAAACAATAATACACAAGTACATCCTATTAAAGTTGAACAGCAAATACAAACAGATTCCCCGAAAACAGAACGAAAAATGAAGTTCAGGGCGAAAACTGGTGAAATTAAAATTACAGTTGCCTTAGATGGTTCTACACTATATTGTTGTCCTGAGTGTAACCTAGCATTTGCTGAGAAGTCTGACATCGAACAACATATCCAGGGACATATACAGGTAAATTACAACTACAATATTTGATACCAATAAAAGCTTCTAATATATTTTCTCTAAAAGATTAAAAACTTATGTTATATATTTTCAGGAAAGGAAATATCAATGCAAAGAGTGTGGCGCTATGCTAAAAAGAAAAGAACATTTGGATCAACATATGCGTGGTCATTCGGACGAACGACCATTCAAATGTCCCGTGTGCCAAAAAGCATTTAAACGCAATGAACATTTAACAAGACATTATGTGATTCATTCTGGAGATAAAAATTTCTCGTGCAGTGTTTGCCAAAAGGCATTTTCGCGTAAGGATCATTTAAACAAACATACGCAAACACATTTGGGTATTCGTAAGACTAAAGCCAAGAAAGACAACGTCTTTGGAGAGAACAAAGACATTCTGGAGAAGAGTGTAGATACGGCAATCCCAGGTATCAAACAGGAGATGAACTTCGTTGCAAAGGACGGTAACTTTGTTAAGCAGGAATACAGTTTTCTACAGCATATCCAAAGCCTTCAGAAGGATCCGAATCTACTTCAGACATTCTCAGCATTCAGAGAACAAGCTCTTAGAGAGGGCGCAATGCTACAACAACAAGCAGTTAACATGAACGAAATTCTGCCACAGAATACAAGATATTTAATGCCATCTTAGTTTTAGATTAGATTTTTTCATGCAAATTTCCAAAGCAATAATCTGACAGTGATTGATGATACTCGTGCGAATATTTGTATTTATACAAAATATTCGGATCTTTCTCTTCGTTTATTTTTATCTTGGGGTTTGATAATGTATTTTTACTTTCAATGAAACTAACAGTTGACAGTTCATTGAGGTCTAAGCAACATTAAATGCATAGATTTGCTAATCTATTAAATTTCCATATTTTCATGAAAATGAAAATACATAATCCTGCCTCTATCTCAAAACTGCTTTATGGTCACTCTTGAAAAACACGCATTTATATGCCAAGGCGCAAGAGACGGTCTAGATTTCGAATACTTTGAAAATAAAATAAACTGCCGCAGTACCAAAAGAAGCAGTTTACATGGCCAAGAAAAACAAAGGTGTAGAATAATTAGAGATTAGGAAAATCGATGTAGTGGCGAATTCTTCGAAATGAAGCAATGAATATTGCTAGTAAGAAGATTAGAAAAACGGCTGCCAGCCTTAAATAGTGCAAACGCACCGTGAACAATGCCTTAGCAAAATTCGCGACATGACAAGTTTGCGGTGTATCTTGAGGGATGTTATATTAATACTATTCTTCAACAGCGGAGCGAACGCGAGTTTAAGAATTGCCCGTTTTCACTCCGCTGTTGAAGAAAATTATATGTGAACCTCGACAAAAGACGGGCGTTGCGTCTTGTATAAAGTTGAGAACCCCGCGGCTTCGCCTCGGGGACCTCAACTTTATACGCAGCGCAGAAACGCCCGTTTTCGCTCTCGGTGCACAATATACTATTGTCTTCTACGTTAAGTATTCCTGCATATTCGGGAATTCCCGGCTTCCCCGCCTAACGGCGAACAATGGACGTGTTCGTAAAGCTGCTCCAAGCGTATTCTGACATTGGCAAAAACAGAAAACAGTCGCACAGGTACCCGTGTGATAAACAAATCAAAGAGCCTAAATACGCTTAAAGCATATTTACAATATCTCTATAAAATAAGAATTATCCTGACTCATGTCAGTCAATGACTGCTCCTTGGCCACAAATTACTATATTATAAGATCGTAAGACTAGCTTTAAATGAAATAGTTTTTGAATGAATCTAGTCTACAATCACAATGCTAATATTTGCATTACATTGATTGCAAAGCAAGTAACATTTTCATTGTGATTAACCATGACTTAATCATGTTGCATCTGATAGTCTCTTCCATAATGATATTAAATTTGAATATTTTTACCAAGTAATTATACAAAATACTCCATTGCTTACGATATTACCATGCTGCTCACTAGTGCAGAAGTTTCTTTACTCTTTTCTTTTTTGTTTTTTTTTTAATCGACAAACAATTTTTATTTTGATTATGCATCGAATTAATTTCATGTCTTTGTTTTTGTAAGACTTTTATTATCAGTTTTTCCCTGAAAAGTTCAACACTACATAACACAGACAATATTTTCTCAATGATGATTCTTTCTTTTTCATTCTTAATAAAACTCGGCACTACTCACCTGGTAAAATGCGAAGTACTTATGCCAATAGTTGAATAAGACCGCATGATTGAATATTCTGACAGAATTTTCTCGTCGAAGGATACATCCTTTCTTTATTAACATTAAACGTACCATCGACGGGTTATTTGACCTTTTTAACCCTTTGACTGCGAAAGGCGTATATATACGCTTTCACAATTCTATCAATATATAAGAAAAGACGTAAATATACACCCTCATATATCCATCAATATATACGAAAGGCGTAAATGGATTGATGGATTCCTACAAGAGCGCGCCGCAGTCAAAGGATTGAAGCCAACAATACGTTTATAAAAAATTGTTGGTATGTTTAGTGTTAATAAGCCAAATGAAATAGTCTGTATGCATAGAGTTTGGCCATTAAAAGTTTTTTTATGATCCAATTAAGCTTTCATTTGCACGCGCCATTATACAAAGACTTTTGTACGAGTAACGTAGACGAAAAAACTGCCAGAAGTCGTAAACGACGTCGAATCGTCCGTTGAAATTTTGTAAATAGATATACGACAAAGGATCTACCTATTTAATTTTTTTAGTCTAGGTCCCAAGTCATACCGCATAATAATAGAACCAAAGACTTTACTTGTATGTAAATCTCAGTATTTTAATCGTTTGATCAATTATAATTCACTTACTCAATAGGCGGTTGTCCCTTAACGCCATTAATCATTTTATATTTTTATAAACAAGATATTAGTACCACCTTTTCTTTTTTTAAGCGATTGATTAGATTAAGTGAGTTTTGCGAATGAGCATTTTTTGTATTTCACCAAACGGTACCGATTACTCAACAAGCCATTGTTACATGTATGATATACTGATTGCCAAAAGATGAAGATGAAAAATAACACATGTATTTTTCAGACGGAAATATTTTTGAATAAAATAAACGTAGTCAAAGTCAATCTTTGTATATTTGTATTATTTGTCTTCCTCGTTTACATCAAATTATATATTTTCCATACAATTCTACAGAATACGTATACCGTTGCTATACAATTTATAGAATATTTCGATTAAAAGTTGATTAAATTTAAAGAAACACTGTTTTATTTTGTAGAAGAAGACTCATGTATTTTTTATGGCCAAAGCCAGTTTCGCGTAGGCCCCATAGGTAAGTCCCAAAAGTGAGCCAAGCCATTCAAGAAGATGGCGACCGACCGTCACAGGAATATGCAGTGTCGAATGTGGAGTGACAGATTCTACAGAACTGTCATCATCAGAGTCTGCTGTCAACTCTAATTGATCCAGTTGTTTTGGCGCTTTTATATCATCGAGCCAATCGTCCTTAGACGCGGTAGAAGTGCTGGTTTCAACAGCGGAAGCTTTTTCGTCGGTTGACAGTGCATTTTTCTTAGAGTCTTCAGATACATCATACGATCTATCGTCTGCATTTTCATTCTTAGTACTACTATTTGCCACACTCGGCGCCACGTTCGCCCATATCTTTTTCAAGGCTTCCACATCCGGATCTGATGAATCCCTGGACAGAATCTTTTCTACGTTACTTGTATCTTCCGGTTTATGAAAAACGAAGTTGTAGGTTGCACGTAATTTTCCAAGTAATTTATCCAGAGGCTTCACTTCATTCGTTCTTTCGTGAAACGCTGCCAACTCCTTAACGGGAAATAGTTTCGTGATCTGCGGCTTACATTGCACTTTCGCCAGGAAAATCTAATAAAATTCGAAACAAAATGTAAGTTTCTATATATTTTAAATATTACATGTGGCTCATACGTATACTTAACGGAGTGATAAATGATACCAGAGAAAAAAAGGAATACTTACGCAAAGTACCAAATATCCAATGTATCCTTTCATGTTTTGTGGTATTTTTAACAAATGCGACACGAAAATTCACTAAATGAATTGTCGAAGTGACTAAAGGCTTGTACGAATTTCCTCTCGATGATTTGTACATACAACTGAAGGCTCCTTCAATTTCAAAACCGATTTATACCAATGTGTAATTCAGCGACGTAGACATTGCTTAATTAAAGCATTGTCATAGAAACCATATTGTATGCAATTGAAATTTCCCTCCTGCGCCATTGTAACCGACCAAATCACTCCCTGCGAATTGCCTAATGTATTTTAAATTCTTCACACGTACTTGACGACTTGCCGACTTGCCAACACACTTCATTGAAACTATAAACAATATTAATCTTCGTCCCTGTATTTCATAATGGGTCAGAGACCTTCAAAAAAATTGCCAATAGCATCTTAGTCAAATATTATAACTTTGCAGTCAGAAATCCTGTGTATCTAATATACTCATAGTAAATCGGACTCTTTTTCAATATAAAATTATATTATTTAAACATTCTCGCCCGATGAATTGTCTTATCGATATTTATTAAACACGTACAGAGCTCGTGACTAATATCCTGATTTTTCAGAACGAAAAAAAAAACCTAGAGTACCTTAGTCATTCACAAAGGGTGCCGCCTGGACAATGATCATTCTTTATACGCTATTCAAAAGTAAAAAAGTTCAGTCTGCAATTCGGGGAATAATTTTGAAGTACGCAGAACGACATTGCTTCGTATTCGACAATATAATCGGCAGTTGCAGTAATCAGGACAATTATTATTCTACTGGTGTGTCTGTCGCATGTGATCAAATGGTGGATCGCATCAAATCGCGTGCTACGTTCAGGTTTAATTAACTGACGTTTACGGGCTGTTAGCCAGTTTAAATATAATTAATTCTAATGGTGAGTAGAACTGCAGAATATTATATACTCCAAAAAATTAAGTTAATGAAATTGATTTTTATTTAAAAAATGAACGTACTTTTTTTTGGCAGTTCATTCATACATGTTATAATATGAAAGCAGTCTTAAAAGTTTTTGAGTATAGTTTCCCAGTGGCACTTTTTCTCAAGGAATAAAACGTAGCGGTATAAGATGTCTCAAGTCCGTGGAAAGGACACTACCAGAATCCTCCAAGTCCTTAAGTACAAGGTTAGTCCTCGCTTTGGAATCTTCTCTAGTCAACTCATTCTTTGTCACTGTTTTTTCCAGCAAAATTTTTAACTGAGGACCGACCCCACCACCTGCAGAAGATACCAGAGTCTCGAGAACGTCATTTGAGTATCCTGAAAATTTTGCAAAACCCTGCTTTCTGGCGTCTTTACTCAACGCGTCGTACAGCATCGCCAGCTGCTGGAGTGACGCTCTGGGTGGAATCTTTGCTCGTCTCAAGTAACCAGCTAAACTGGGTCTTGGTACTTGCACGACTTTTTCACCAAGCAAGGTAAATCTATAACCGGAAATTATATTGTATTTTACCCTAATACATTTCCCTTAAATACTCATATTCAAGCACAGTATTAGTATACCTTGTCTCGTCATCCTCTTCTTCGAGACTTTCAATTTCCTCAACGGATTTTGTAGGATTTGAATGTTTTGATTGAATCGATTCTTGATTACCTCCTTCAGAGATCAGAGGAGCAGAGGGATTGACTATACCGTATATCTCTTCTACGACGCTTTGGATACTGGGCTTTGTCTTCTCATTCTCCAGCATGGTGGCGCTACTTTCGTTTCTGGTCTGCCGATCAACCTCCGGCTGTTCATAATTTGACTCTGTGGTTCCATGAGGGACTTCAGCCACTTCTTGATTCACTTCAGGAGTAGCGTAATTCATTTCAACATTCTCTTCATTTACTTCCGGTACCTCCACGTGACTGATACTCGTCCCAACCGTTGAAAACAAAGGCATTGAATTCGTTGTCATAGTTATCTTCATGATAGTCGACGATTCAATCATGGTCTCCATTGTCGTCGACAATGGTTGATGTTGACCTGGCGGATGAGGACTGGTAGCCGGAATTGAAGAATTGCTTCCCTGCGTCTCTTCTATCTGAAGTCTCTTCAGTTGCTCAACAGCATGAAATATAACCTACGGAAGAAGAAAAAAGTATGAAAAATTTTAATCATTTTATGGTTTGAAATAACTATACTCTACCTGCATGGAGGCTGGAAGATAAGAGTCCGAAAATACAGGTTTGGTAAATGCTGGTGGTTTCCTCACGACATTGGCTCTGACCTAGAACAAGAGTCGCGTTACTATAAAAAATTAATTCATGAATTTATTACCCGAACCAATTAGACAATCGCCTCTAAGTAAAATATTTATTTCGTAAATTTTTTAATATAAATAACACAGTGTATGTGACTTATCGCTTCATAAATCTTGTTCTGTGTCGCTCTACTTTGACACTCCTCTTCCTACCTGAGTTTGACAAGGACTGAACGAACGTTCCTAAACTAATTAATATTCAACCTCATTAACGCCATAACCACTATACACGAATACAAAATATTTCAGTACTGCTTTTTTGTATTTAATATTCCATTTTACTTTCTTTTTTTTTTAGTATCCTCACCAAGTATCTCTTAGCAGCATTCTTGTCTATATGTATACATATATATATAAATGTAGCTGGGTGCTCACATTACTGAATTCGAATTAGATATTTGTGGAGCGGATATAAAGGAGGACTCACTTTGAATGATGGAACCGAATCGATTAGCTGACATACGCAGATACATCTATACCAAGTATATGATCCATAGGATATGCATATATATATATAGAGTTCATACATATGTGTAGTCCTAGTAGTAGAACAGCTTAATGCATTTTACAAGTGAAATGTTATGTGTTCCAGTTCTACGGACTTCGTATCCTTTGGGGAAATCAGGAATGTACATTCCTAACTAAACCAAGGAATAATAACCCATGGCTATAAACCCAAGCTAATGCGACTGTTATATTTTAATATGCATTTTTTATATATCACGGATCCACATATACGTCGCATGTGAATTATATATGAAAGTGGTATTATATTTGCAAACTTACAAAACTATGCAATATGAACTAGTATTGTGACGTCAATTGCATAATGTTGCACGTATATTATTGTTATACTTTTTCATATCACGACTATCCCTTTGCATGATCCTTCGTCATTCGATCAATCCGTCTGGATGATAATGCAAGAGATTCCTTAAGGACGTATATGCATTCTATTAATTTATTAGCATACTAGTCGCATTTACGTAATTAGTAAGACAAGTATTGATTATCATATTCATGAAAAGTTAATTAATACAGATTTAATTGGTTAAGCAACAGATACCCCGCTACAATCTGTTCGGCTGTCGTAGATCAATTGATGAAAATTAACAGGAGTTAAGAAAATTCAAACTTACCGCTGTGAGTAATAATATAGCAAAAAAAATTCCGTGCGTATACATTTTTTAATATATATTTTTTTCAAATTCACTAATTTCCTTATTTTTTTTTTTACAAACAGATATATGTATGTTATATATATTTAAAGTGTGCAAATATCCAAATCTGATATTCTATTATAATTTGATATTCTCTTTCTGTATTTGCACTGGAAAATCTTGTGTTTCAAGCTTTGTCCAACGGCTGGTGGATCGAGACTGGTCTTGAAAAGTTTATAACGGTTTCAGGTCGTCCTCGCATCGCACACCCATATATATGTATATATGAAAGACCCTCTCGTAGATGTCCTCCACGTATACCTACACGCATTTATTATACCAACGTACAGACACTGCGTTCGGCATGCATACAGGTAAAATAAAATATTACACACATGTTGTCTAATATAATTAATAACATATATATTAAGTATTGATTGATAGATAAAAGTAATTTTTTGTAATTCCAAATTATTAAAAAAAATCCATATATTTTTTCAAACGAAGATACACATGCGTACCGATTTCAAAATTATAAACGAATCGTCACGAGTGAAACAACCTGTACAAGTATCTATGTATGTATAGTAGAACAGTGCACGAATTAAGTGTATGTAATCTGGGTCTTAAAGAATGTTCAGAAAAATTTCGTATTCCGCGCTCGTTCCAAGAAAATTTCACACGTGCGTCAAACGCGGCACGAGAGTCGATCGGTCGATACGTATTACGATTAATCGAATGAATGATTGATAAAAAATGGTGACGTCGAGAAATAATATGCGTATAAGATATGTATGAAAATATATGCATATAAGAAACATTGCGTGCACGTCTCGCGACTATGAAGTGATTATGAGTGAAATGTACGTCATGCATTTTAATTCTTGGAATCGACGTGAACTTGGCATCGGATGGAATTTAATTATTTATTAATGAGAAATTATGGGAATTATTATTATTATCAAGTATAATTGAGGGCTAAATTTTAAACCTTTAATTTACTTATTAGTCAAATCTTTGATATCTCTACTTGGACACTTATCCTTGAAACAAAAAGGGATCTGAACTTAGCTGCAAAAGACTGGATATATTCTTGAGTGTTTTAAAACTTCAAGGCGAGTTGGTAAGCCGATGCTTATTAACGGCCGACAACTCCCCTTTGTATATTATTATATATATGTATATAGAAACTTAATCAAAAATAAGCCGACCGGTTTTCAAGTGAATTCTGGAATTTTACGTATACCTCATTCAATATTACTCGTGGAATTTTCTTAAACGGATGATTGTATTTTAGGTTATAAATGCAGAAAATTAAGTTCAGAAAGATTCGATAAATTGTTTTTTTTTAAGTGTTTCACATATATGTCAGGTATAGAAAAGAAAAAAGAGGAA
Organism: Trachelus stipa; assembly: GCA_036026315.1. Lineage (NCBI taxonomy): Eukaryota > Metazoa > Arthropoda > Insecta > Hymenoptera > Cephidae > Trachelus > Trachelus stipa. Next base: position 2,610,734 of record JAYRCB010000457.1, read on the forward strand.
AAATGGTATATTAATATAATAGAGAGAAAGACAAGTAATTTTACGTTTTTTCTATACTTGTTTTTAATTTATATGATATTGCAATAAATATTCACGAATATAGTTTTTGTGTTTTTCATTTTGTCTTTAATTTTTTGTAACAGATCATTTATGCTAAGGGTAACGTATTCTGTAATTTCTTCTTGTTTCCTGCTGAGCCAATGTACGTTTCTCAATAACCAGTAGCGACTTGGGTGGCTTAATGGAAATACGTCTATTTGAAAAGATATGAATATTATGGATAGCCATGTGGGTACCCATATGCGATTATGCTCGAGAAATCCTATATATTCGCTGTGGTTGGGGATCGTTCGATTTAGAAGCGCCTTAAAAATTGTGAGGTTCGTCGTGAAAATTGTATTAAAGTGTAAAATGAAATCAAACGCTTTATTCGTGCTACTACTGGTAAGTGCAGCGTCACCAAAAATAAACTGTAATAATTATATAGAGAAATTATGGATAAAAATGAATTTTTTTAAATTTACATGAAACAGTGCAAGCTTAACTTTTTAAGGTTATGATCGTCCAATCAAAGCCAATCGAAAGATCGGTAGACGAAACCGAAAATGAAATAGAGAATGGAAGCCAAAGTGACTACAAAAATTCTGCGGATGATCCAAAAGATCCCATAGTGGCTGGTAGCGATTTGATAACAGTGACAAAGGACGTGGAAGCTCAGGAATCTGATAATGTTGACCACGATAAAATTGAACTGGTCGAAACCACAACGCAGAGACCTCAACCTCCTGCGTCCTGGTTCCTGACACCAGTGCTTCAAAAAATCCAATTCTCCCCGCAAGCCTTCTTCCAGGACAGACTGGCGCAAATTAAAGAAATTTTTAAGAACTTGGCAGCTGTCAATCCACAGAATGCAAAACAGTTGGCAGCAACTTCCGGTTTGTTAAATCTCGTTGGCTTAAGCGAACCTGGATTTTACACTGACCGTTTGGACGCTGCTGGTTTTCTTGGTGGTAACGGATGGTTTGCTAATAAAGGTGGAATTCTTGGTGGACCCGGCGCACTAGTCTCTACCGGAAGTCTCCTAACGGATTATCCTACTCCTTACAAAAAATAAAAAAAAATTAATTATCTAATTATAATTATCTCGATCACATGAAAATGTATAGTCAGTGTCGCAATTATTATTTTGGCAATACATTGCGATCGCCTTTTATTCTGTGTTAGTGTATTATTAGTTTTCATATAAAATTTTTTTGGAAAATTATATGGATTCAAATTTTGTGTAAAATTTTTGTTATTTATTTAAATAAAATATATTAATCAAATATATTTTTTGTGAAAATAAATAAATTGTGATACTAAGGAAATTTCTTGGAACTGTCAGAGTATTCTTTGAAAGTATATTCAAAAGTTATACTACTTACTGATATACGTAAGGCACGTGTGAACGTGGCTGAAAATTGTGTAATTCATACGCGAGTGGAAAAATAAAGATTAAAGTAAATCCTGATGATTTATTTTCTACGTGCTATTTCAAATACGTCCCTGCCTGGATAACCTATGGTACATTATTCGCCAGCCTCATAACTCCAAAGGGGCTGACACGTTATGTCTGTTTGTTAAATGGTGGCAAAAGCATAAGCCCATTAATATCTTCCATTCCCTATTAAAGGTGTAGAATATGAATATATTTATTCAGTTTAGCACAGGCAAGATGGGGTCCCTGAAATCGTAATAGGAAATAGCATCAAAAAGAAAAGAAGACAACGACCCAATGATTTATATTGATTTTATTCGCAAGGATATATCATGTATTGGATTATTCTTTTATGCAAATAATATTACATTCCTATTTATTGTTATTTTTTTCCTCGAAAGATCAAACAACTCTCAGTTCTGAAAAACATCGGAAGTCGTCGCGACGCTTTCTTATATCTTCGAGCATGAAGAATAACGACGTTCGAATATTACGACTGCGTCCGATCATTCCCAAAAGAGGTATAAGCTAAAAGCAAAGTTTTTGTCGGAACATTTTAAATATTTTTAAAAATTCCAAAAAATGTTATCAATACAAATAAGATGATTCTGGAGTCGTCGTGAGGTAATAACGTTTCTTTTTTAATGTCTTGATATTGTTTTGGGAGCCACGTATCGATAAAGCGTAACACTTTATTTTTTATTACTTATAATGATTCAATCTCGTTCCAGCTTTAGAAAAATTTTTGTTTTCAATTTTTACAGAATTTTTATATACCGGGTACAAAGGTAACTGATAAACTTTTCGGCTAGCAAATTTTATCAGTCATTAAATATGAAGTGCTGCAGAACCGCATTGATATCGCGCTATACCTTAATATAAAGTAAAGAAAAATTTTTGCAAAAGAAATTTTTAACTTTTTTAATTTAATTTTTTATTTACATTTCTTAGATAAGTCGATTAATTTTTAATGCAATTTTTCAATATTATTTCAACTTTGTACTCTACAATGCACTATTGCCGATAAGATAAGTGAACTTTGCTTTGTGCTACTTTTTTCTGTTTAAGGTAAATTTATTTTTCTTACCTTTTCACACGTAATGCATACTCACGCGATTCTTGTTTCTTTTCTATTGATAGTATCCTTTGTCACCATTATTCCCGTGGTACTGATAACGTCCATCTCTACTTGACCTGCTGAACTTTAAGTCTCACTTAATTCACTTACAATAAACACTGCGCAGTACGTTATTGTTCGAGGAAAAATGTCAAGAATGCTTCGTATTCTCGGTACTTGCGTGTCTGTGCCAATAAATTACTGCAAGAGGACTAAGAGAAACTTTTGCAAGAATCTAGATTTATGGTATAGTACGAATTAACTTATATCTTTTCACACTGTATATATTATGTTTTCCACTGTGTGAGTATATATCGTCCTGTCTCTAACTAAAATAGAATACCATTTCAAAGGAAACAAAGAATAAAAAGAAAGTTGAGAAATTTTCCTCTTGGTATGCATTTCCTTCTTCTTGAACGGCCGACTAATGCAATGGGTATCAAGGGCTGAAATACCGTAGACATATACATATATACTGCGCGTACAAGATACGAAAAGTTCTTCGAGACAGTTCCGGAATGTTCTGCAAGTTTTTTCATCAGTGGAAAAAAAAGACAAACATTTTCTGTAACGAATTCATATTTTTATCTTGTTTCAATAAAAACGCTATATAATATATTCCAAGCCTTAACGTAACTTCATCTTCCCCCTGTTACGTAAGTAACATCACTTGCAGATAAAATATTTCATTGGCTGTTATTCGAAGAGAAAAATAGTAAGATTGTAAAATTGAAATGCTTTTTTTAAAAATCGAGGTAATTCTCCATTAAGGGAGTTTTCATACAATTTATTATAAACTATATGGTATAGTGCAACGACCATTTTGATTTCGCTAATTAGTACCACTCCACACCTCTTCGCGAAGTGATTTTCTTTGTTTGTACTAATTGGTCGATAAGAATAAAGGGGTCGTAGGTCAATAAATAATAATCGAAATAAAGTTCATAAAAATTCAGAGAAGAATCATATATATTTAAGAGGGTTGCAATATATTCCGAAGAAAAATGTCTGGCATTGAATAAAAGAATTTTCAGAATATCGGGAATGCATAAAATTTGAATAAAGAAGGTCATTTCAACTGGCGATCGTTCTTTCCAGGCAAGAATTGCATCGACCATGGCGAACGTTGCTGGAATTCAAGATTCCACTCGAAGAGAATAACAGGACCTGGAATGGACTATCGAAGCGAAATTAGAGACTATATAAAAAAGCCTAACGATTGAAAACGATTGAAAATAATATAAATCGAAAAAAAGTTTACTTCATACAATACATATACAGGCCCTCATTAACGTTCTGTCCTTACTTAAGATTGTAATGATTAATGACATTAGATAACGGGTAATAATCATTACAAAGCAACCCGGATTCGATCTGAATCGAAATACAAGACGCTTTCTCTTATAAGTCGCTGTTAAAACCTATACATTGAAATCAAACGATCGTTATCAAGCTAGTTAGTATATCGATAAGTGTACATACAGGCGTATCCAATCAGCTAGTAAGAGGAATCCATCGAAAAACTGAAACAGATGCAGATTTGAAGATTCAAAAGCAAAAGGGTGTACCGTAGAAGCGATTAAGCATAAACAATGCAGTTCACCAAGAGAGTACACGTCTATGCTAAATTGCATGCAACGTAACACGTCGCGTGTATTACGGTCTAGAAGTAATGGGTAATCGACCGTACTATACTCCCCTTGGCTAATTACAGTCTATTCCGTGTAAGATGGCCTCGCGTGTAATTCCAGACTACGCGAACAGTATAGCTACTCGCCGTATTACGATTGCATTTATATTATAGTGACTAGAAAAGTCGTTAAGAAAGAAATCGACAGGGAATAAAAGACGTTGAGGAGAGAGACAACTATACATATATATTTGATATATTGACAATGGTAAGCAAAAACGTGTTTAATGCTACAGCAATAAGGCAAACGTAAGACCAAATAATACGCGTGGGCGGCTTGTGCGCGTCATAATCAGACAAGCCAAGTCAAGCAGGGTCTCAAGACGGCTGGTTTGGAAGGAGAGGGGTGACGGTACCCCTGGTGGGGCTGAGTAGGGCTGTCAGACTAGAAACAGTCGAGTCCCGGCCGAGCTCCGGGATGCTCACGGACCTCTTTAAGTTACAAGGTTGGAGGCATTTATGAATAGACTTACACATATAAGCACTAGGTGGTTTCCGCATGTCCTTAGAAAGGATCAGCTGCCCCTTTGAAACTAACGGTTAAGAAGAAATAGCATTATATGTTAGATACTGTAGAGGAAAGACGTGACTCGTATGTCGGTCGATCACCAAGTGAGAGTTGCAGAGCTGGTGACACGCGCGGGGTCGCAAAATGGAAGAGAGTGGGGATAAGAGTCGTGTATAGAGATAGCGAAAGAGAGAGAAAGAGAGCATGAGAGAAATGAGAAGAAAATAAGAGAAGGAATCATAGAGCGGGAGTAGGGAGAAGCCAGTATAAAAATGCCGAATAACAAAGTCTAGCGGTGGAAAATGGATGGGCCAATCAGAGACGACGGTACAGTGGCGCCGCGCTTGGGGATGGTGGAGAATTAAATCTACCAAGCATGAATAAGAAATTCAGTCGACCGAACGACACGAAGTTGAACGCTCGAATCTCGAGCACGATGCGAGAGAAAAGATGCCGAATGATCGCGGAAGCCAAGTGCCGCGGTATAATAGTAATAGTAAGAATAAAGACAAAATAGACTGCAGGTCCTTTAGAAGCCCTGACACGTTTACGTCACGTTTTCATTTGGCCGAGTCGCGCCGTAACAGCTGCGTCGCGACGCGTTCGTCCACGCTACACGCATTTGTCCCGAGAGGCGGCAAAGCGACGGCGGTAACGTTAACAAAAACGATCTGTAGCATCGTGACCTGCGATCTGAACGCTTTCATGTAAAATTGTCATCACCTATCCGTCTTTGTTCCTATGGGCCTACCGTGGATCCCATTATCATCTCGCGTGACACATGAATATCAAATTGTCAACCGGACGACAATGGGCACTATGCAGTTGTTATGAAAATCGGAGCCCACGATTTATTTTGTGTAAGTAAACGATTAACAGCAGTGATCTGCCGTTTATTTTGCACGCGATCAATTCCTGCAATAAGTAAATAATGTTCTCGTATATCCTTATCTCTTTATATACACCCTTATTCGCCTACGTGATGCATTAGCTTACCAGTCAGTCACTGCATATGCTCCTATTTTCAATCTTATTACAGTTTCTTACACAAGCGTCTTTCTCTTCTTAAAGTTATCAGTTTTCCTATAACTTTCTATCTCTTTAAGCACGCGAAGAGTATCAGTACTCTATTTTTTTATTTCATTTCTTTTCTTTTTACCACAATGACTCCTTTATTTTTAAGCAGCGTTGATTTGCCGCTCGGATTCTCACTGCGTCATCTTAAAGCCTGTTACACGCTTCGACATAAGATTGTATTGTATTGTGTATATGGTTAAGTAAAACATATCGTGAAATAATCTTGTGATGAAGCGAAGCACTGTGAACAGTAACGTTACTTATTTTACATATTTTGACCTATCACTGTATTATTGCTTTAACCTGATTTTCAGACGGGATTTATTGTAATATAACCACCTTTTCGGTAGAATTTACGATTGTTGACTCTTATAAATATTTTCATTCGTACCAGATTCCGAAAAAGAAACAGAAAGAGAGAGAGACGTAAAACGAGATTGAGCGAGCGAAAGATATCGCTCTTCTCAAATTCAACTACAGAAAATTACAAATTCGACCTTGCCACGATTTTGATTCCGTGAAACACGTTCAAGGCAGCCAATCGGATTAACGAGTTGACACACGTGTCTGCCAAAATTGGATTTGAACAGGGAAATAAAGATCGATGGACGCTCTCAATTCTTGGCTTCGAGTAATCCCTTTTGTACTCTGATGAATTCAAGTGGCAACAAAATTATTTTCTAATTGTATCAAATTACAGAATCCACGGCTATCCTGTAAACTTTATGAATAAATTGTACAAATCCAACGCGGTTTATTGTTTAAATTCAGATTAATTGCGCGATTACCCAATCAGACTTGATCATCAAAATTTTTACCTACCGAGCTCTGTCGAAGGAATCGGGCCTGCCAGTCATTCGCAAGGAACCTCTTTCGCTCTATAGAAACTCTTACTCTCTGCAGATCCCATTATCAAGTGAACTTAGGTACTCATCCTCTTATTTAATAATCATAGGGCCAAAGGTTATAGAGTAAGCACATTGACGTAACAATAAATAGCCGTCCATGATCAGGTGAGCATACGTGACAGCTGGTTGTCATGTCTATGACGACAAATTTGTCTGACGTCATTCATTGATAATTGAACTTGGTTCGATCGTTCCCCATCGGCACACTATACTACGTCAAATATTCCCATTAGACATAATATAACCTAGGAACTACTAATATACTGTCCAATTATATTGTGTATATGTATATATATCCTACGTCATACATGTACATAAAAACAAGGATAATAACATCGACGCAAATGGATATCGCGTATAGTCGGGAACCAGTCGCCGTAATCTAGTTCAATATATATACAATAGAAAGAAATATCCGGCCGGATCTACGATAAGGAATTTTCATTTGAATTTTTAACGGTAGCTTCGCCATTTAATTCTTTACAATTTTACGACTATTATGTCGCCTAAACGCTCCCTACTGTTAACGGATTGAATAGGCACCTGAGAGAGGGCTTTTACTTGATTTATTTATGCCACTGGAGGAACGTTGCAAATTTTCTATCATCTCCTTTCATACTCGATTACATTCATTTCTATGCCTATTATTATCGTCGCGTTAGAACCGATCGTCATTTCTTTCTGTTCTTGCATAATTCATAGCCAAGATATCATCCCCCAGAGTCTCGCTTTCGCTTCCGGTGTGAAGTTTCTTTGAATTGAAATATCGGTCCGCGCGATTCCTTATAGAAAAGGAAAAAGTCAAAAGAGCATTATAATGGTGTACGTGTATACAAAAGGGAAAAAACTGAATAAATTTGGAATTATTACCGGGTGGATGCTCGATATTGGTACAGCTCAGTACACTTTTATTTTCTTCTTTGTTTCTCTGTGACGTTCAGACATTTTTTTTTTTTTAATATCCATACGTGTACTCGATATATCCGCTTATATTAAGTTTTACGACTAATTAGTCCGATTATTTATTCACAATCATCTGACTATGCATTATTTCTAGTTTTCATGTTCTCGCTCTCTAGCAGTCAGCTGAAGATTCATAAATAAAGGAACGCAAGTACCGATACATCATAAATCCAATAGCAATCTTATATGCGCAATGGAAGCTTAGAATAATAACATGACTCCCATAGGATTTGAACTTGGTAAAGGCCTTGCAGAATTCTATAGAGGGATTCAAGCCTGCGTGGCACAGCGTTTGTCTGTCTCTGTCTCTCTCTCTCTCTCGCGCTCTTTCTCCTTCTGCTGGCTCTATCGATTTAGGAAGGCATAACATGGCAACCTACACGGGCTTTCCGTATTTTGACAGGCAGAACGTTAAACGCGTCGCACTTCCTACCTTATGGATGCGCCCAAACACGTGGATCCTTCTTACGCAACATAATGTATACATATACAAGCCATATATACTTGCAATGAAAACTTTCAGTTTCCCTTAATATAAATATTTTGTCGTTGAATATCAAGATAAAAATGTATAGTAATTAATGATATTCAATTTACGATAAGTATATATGTATATATATATCCATATGTGCCGTTCCTAAAATACAGGATAACATAAAGCGGCGTTCACAATACCGAGCGAGATATCACAGCATTGGAATTCTACTCTTTCCTTACCTAACATGATGCTTTCTAAGCTCATCGCAGCTCCGGGTGCCTAGAAAAATTTTTTAAAAATTTGGTGTGACAGTCCGCTTTATGATCCTCAAAATAGCCCAACGCCAAATTCGTACGTATATATGTAATATTTATGTACAATCAAGTAACACAATTTTTTATGTATAAATTACACGACACGAATCTTTCCTATTGGACACTGCGGAGAATCTCTTGGCACTTTCTTCTGGGTCGAGTGCTCTTTCCTATACGTAGTGCGCGCCGGCCTATTTAGGTAAAACTAAGAATGAGAGTGGGGGTAAAGAGATAAGGAAAAAAAAAGGATAAAAAATATAGACAGTGGGGGTGACTATGTCATTGCCGATAGTAGAGTATGAGGAGATTGAGTATATAGACTTTCTTCTTCTCCCTCGAGTACTATTCGAGTAACGAAGCCTTTACCAAATAGTAGTAGTAGTGGTATCAGTAGTAGTAGTGCTGTAGAAGTAGTGGTAACAGGAGTATATCCTCTTGGTATTCTCGTTATCGGGATGCGGTCGATTCGGCAGACTTGTCCTTGGCTCTTTTCACTCATTCTCTCCATGCTCTCTTGGCATTTTTTTTCTTCTTTTTAGCCTTTATTCTTTTTTTCTTCTTTTCTATCTCACCTATTCCTCCTCTACCTCCAGTCACCTTTCGCGACTCCCTTAACTTTTGAAGTATACATTTTTGGCATTTTTCTTATTGAATGATTTTGTACTTTGTACATTGTGTACGCTCCTTTAAGATTTTCGAGGTTCATTATTATTTTTGACGTCGAGAAATGCGTTTGCGATTTTATTTTCATGGAACGGGGTAACTGATAATCGGAATCTGGAGTATATAAGGTGAATGGTTGAAGCATCTAGGGTTTTACAATTGGAAAACTTTTACAGCTGAATTAATTGAATGAGTTTAATCGGGGCTTCATGTAATAATTTTTTAATTTTATTAAGGAAGTTTCGGGGTACTTTGGGGATAAGTGTCAATTAGAATGACACGTGATGAATTTAGCGAGATCTTTACATATGTGCTGTCGTGCATGCACTTTACATATGTAATTATATAGATGCATTCTGGTACCCTTGCAGTGACGATTCATCAGCATATTGTACTGCTGCTGGTAGACAGTACAGAATCCATGAGATATTGTTCGATGCTGCAGAAACTCTTAATCGATTGTTTAACAATGGCATTGTTATGCAGAATGCTGACACTCATGAAGATTATTTCCTTTTGATAGGATATTTTTGTTGCTCGTGAAAACTCCTCTGAAAAGCAAACTGTCACATTCCTGTCAGGAATTACTCGTGTCCTATTTTATTCTCAGTAACAATGGCGGCAAATGATATTTGTTACATGAATCATCGTCGAAATCGAATTTGAAAAATTTCAACTGGCATTCTTTGTATCTGCCGATAACACGATTACGTAGGATGTATGACGAGGTACGGTCTCGTTCGTACGATGCGTTTACTTGTATCCTTTGTTCTTATATGTATCTTCGGGCGAAAAGAGGGTAAAAATAAGGACAAAAAGAAAGACTAAAAAAGTAAAGGAAATTCCACCTTTTGTTACTTGTCGAGGGGTTCGCTATTCTCCTCTGAGTATAATCATCCTGCTGATTATGGGAATGGTAGCAATGACGGTATTCCCATAATTCCCTGGTAAATTTTCAGCAATCCCACCAGGAGTTAACTCGTGGTGGTAAGACCCACGTGAAGATGGCGTCGAGTCGAGACGATATTTCGGCGAGGAGGTGTTGAATTAAGGCCGCCGGTGGAAGACGAAAAGGAGGTGGCAAACTAAGAGGAATAAGAAGAAATTGAAAACTGCCGAGACTAAGAAACAGAGGAGTCGGCTGCTAGTCGAGGAGTCGAGTTTCGTCGTTCAGGCGTGGCAGAAGTGCAAGAGGTGGTTTAACCCTGTAATTCCCCTAGTAGGCTGCGAATAGGGGTCAAGGAAATTGCCTGGGTGAAGCCCGTGCACCGTAACGCCGTCAAGGGGAGAATCGTGAGCAGACGTAAACAACTCGTCACGTGGCCAGTGAATATTTGAATACAAAAACTTGGCAGAAGCAGGAGCGAGAAAAACCGTCCAAGAGATGCAACGACGCAAAAGAAAATTCCCTAGCCTTCGGTACCTCAAGAAAATTTTCTAGACTCGGAGGGACAATTCAAAGCGTTTTATCTTATAACTTTTATGACGCGTTTGATCAGTGATCCTTTCATGATGCGTGATCGATTCATGATTGGACCTATCGGCATACATACATACGTTTACGTATCGTATATGAATATCTAAACGATTGACATTAAGTCGTATGTTTCGTATTAATTCTATATACACAGTGCCATCGGGTTATGGTTTTACCATGAGGAATTCCATACGTGTTCCTTATTTATTCGTCGTATATACATTTTCTTTTTCTCCCACTGTTTTCTCACGTCAAACAGTTTGTGAAACTAGCAGATCCTTGTGATGCGTGCGCGTATGGTGTACAGTATCGTGACGTGATCAGTGCTCAGTATTATTGTGAACGACGACCACGTGCGCTGCAGTTGTCAAAATCTTGCGATACCAGTCGAACGTATTTGATATTGGTGGAGATGCGTTTTTCTTCTTTGGATGCGGATGCTGCGATCTCCGTGCGGTGTGCCTCGTAGATTACGGTGAGAGAAAGGAACACGCTGATGACGAGATGAAGCTGGGTGATAATATGGCTGCTGTGGAAGGTGAGCATGACACTGTTTACATTGAGAATACTTGCATGGAATTTCTCAACTGTATAATATTACACAGGTGGCATGTTTGCGGGAACATTTTTCATTGATATATTCAACTTGGAATTTTTAATCTTTTTTTTGAACATTTTGCATATTCAAAATGTCTTCCACTTATATTGCATACTGGAGGGATATTCTATAAGCGATTGTGGAACGTATGCGGGACTTTAAATGTCTCCGATATAAAAAGACTTCAAACGTACTGTAAAAGTTTTCAAAATGTTCACGTAGGACGTCTGTGGGACGTCTATGGAACTTTAAACGTCTCAGATGTAAAAAGTCTTCAAACGTACGGTAGATGATCTACAAATGTTCACGAAACATATTTGTCCTAAAGATACTATACGGACAGCTGTTACTAGCTTGAATAAGTGTCCCTCATTTAGTTTAATTATTACGTGTAAATTACGCAGGAGACTTGTCTTGTGTAGGTACGCGTTTGGTAGTCCTGTGGCTCCAATGTCGCACAACGGTGACCTCTGACCTTCCGTTATCGCGTAATAAATTCCTATCATCGTTATTATTGCCGGCAAGGAGAGGTACTGCGACATCGAGCCTAAATCACGTCACGGTAAGCTTCTCGTAGGCGTAATTCTTACAAGGACGGAATATGGGACAGGAGTTTTGTCCGTCTTTAATATGTTTCACGTCGTTTAACCTATTTCGAATCCTCAAGTTCGCAGGGTCGACTGTAGAAACATACTTCGCAAGGGGAGCTCTGCGAGACCTCGATTTGTGGAATTCGATTGCAAAACTGTTAAGACGAGTAGAATATCTCAGAATTCGAGTTTTACGTCGCTCTACACTTATTTTTAGTTTAAATGAATTTACTGATTAGGTATCAAATAATGATTATGTAATAGGTTTTTCAAATTTATTGAAAATTTATGCAGAAACAAATTGGATGCCATAGCTAAACATGAAATTGGTGAGGTCTGTGAGTCTTCGATCAGTAGAACCCGATTGCAAGAAAGTTACGACGTATGGAATATATATAGCTCAAAAGTAGAGTTTTACGTCACTCTTCACTCAGTTCTAACGAATTTATTGACTAGCTATCAAATAATAATAATGCAATAGGGTTTTTTGGTTTACTAAAAATTTATGCCTAACAAATTTGACGTGATGGCTAAACGCGAAATTGGTGAGGTTTGTGGGATCGCACGTGTGTATTTAAGAGTTTATGGGTGTTTAAAGGACTGGGTTATCTCGAATAGTTACAGGCTCTGATTTGTGATGTTATCAGGCATTGATCGTGGACTAAATAAATCTTTAACGATCAATTCGAAGGAAAGTCGCGATAAGGAAGGATAAAATTTCCTTTCGGTTTATTGAACTCTAATTTTTAATTTTTTTTTATTTACCTCACTCCACGCCACGTGCGCCTGATCTTTCGTTGTCACCGTTGAGTGCGGTTGACGTTCTACAGCTTTTGAAACGTCATGTAAAGATACGTAGATACAGATCGATCAGCGCTTAGCACTTACGAATACATAAATACTTACCAGCATTGAAACGCGAAAGGTTATCAGTAATAGTTAATCGGCGAGGGATGAAAGTAAATATAAAAACATGTTTACTTCTCGAGGAATATAAATTAAAAATGAGTGATAAAGGATTTTTCTGACGTTTATTTTTCAATTCTTATCTAGCCGTAAAAATTGGGGCTGTTGAACAGATTACGAATGTCATTTGTATAGAGGGATATTTGATTGTGAATGTGAATTTTGATTTTTGCTAATAATTTTTATGTGATTTTTATTACCGACGGAAATAAGTGATACAGGTATAACAAATTTGTTAGTTATCAACATTTATTCAGTTGATTGTAAATTTTTGGTAAATTAGCAAAATATTTGAAAATTCATATTTGAAAAATGGACCTTCAGCAATTTTTATGAAATTCTTTTCGGGTCTCACTTTCTATAGAAAATATTGTTGATCGATACAGGGAAGCCATCGCCAATTTGTGATTCTTGGGGCCTTATACGTACACAGGTAACGGCAGGTGTATCGGAGCCCAGGGCCATTTCTATATCCAGTATAGAATAACTCATAGGCGTAGAATATGGGCATCTCGTTCACCGTCGCTATTAATTGAGCCGCTTGCAGAGTGACGCACGGAGAAATCAACGTACTGTCATCGAGCGCTAGTCATTAATCATCATTAAACTGGCAAAAAGAAAAATAACTAGAGCCAATAATTATTTCCGACATCCATGTCCAGATCCTCCGCCTTTGATTTTCATAACGAACAACAGGGAAAAAAGGTGGTTGAGCTCACGTCATTAAGTGATCTGCTCATCGATCATTATCTCATTTCGGGGACACACGAGATACTAATGGACGTACGTGCATACACGATTCGTCAATTACGATTCACGTATCTTGTTTTAGCGTATTCAGCTGAATGTCATATCATTATTTTTATTTTTTCAAAAAGCATTGATATCAACTAATTTTTTTTTCGATCTTTATTTTCTCCACGACTTGCACTACCGAACAGTCCAGTTACCGAATTCTCATTTATATCGACATTCTACTCCCACGTTGTCACGTAGGTACCAATGTTCACCTGACGTCATTCGAATTCGCGAAAAAAGTATATACGATGTTACACGTGTCCTACAGTCTGTTTATCCTGACTCTCATTTTTAAAACAAGTAAACCCCACAGTATGAATCCCAAGCGCAAAAGATATTTTAGGTTTGATGAGAATGAAAATAAATTTTGGAGTATAATAAAAAAAGAATCCTATCGTAAATTCCAAAAAAAAATAATCATTCGACTAGCCGTCTCGTTAAATCACGAATCGCCAAAAAATTGTAAAAGGGCCTTGTGTTTACGAACGACTCTTCCCCCATTATACAGTAAACAGGTTCTATCACCAACGTCATTCCAGTCCGTATACAAGCGATGACATTCGTGATGACATTCGACACTTGGCACGTCGACTATTATTTTCAGCGATAAAGTCATATGGTATTTCATTAAATCTTTTATTTATCATTTATATCGGTAACCACCCAGCCTTTCCAGAATCGTCAATCGGTAATCCTTTCGCAACGACCTTGCTCAAATTATGAAAATTCGAGAAGAACGAAGAAACGAAAAATTTGAAATTCGTTATCTCCAACGTGAACAACAAATTTCTGCGGTCCGAACATACATTCCATATTCTCTTCGTGACGTCATTCCCCGGTCACTCCCACACGAAATGTCTAGAATTCTCAAGTGATATCTTACAACGATATCATATGTGTTATACGATAAGAGGACCTATTTACGAATACTCGATGAACAGAATTAAGAAAAAAAAAGAAAAGAGAAACGTGATACAATAGATTGATGTAACGGCATTGATATACTCATGTAACATATAGTGTACACACATAATACATATAAAGTAGATTGATATGTTTGTCAGTGAGCCATCGTGGGATCACTTTGACAAAAGGTTAGACCTCATGATAAAGTGATAAGGGGACGATCCCGGTTGTAATGGGTCAAAAGTACCACGCCTCCTGTGTTATCTTATCTAAAGTGGCACGTCCGCCTCTTTCCCAAGTTCCACTTATACCGAGTGATTGTCATTAAATAATTTTGAAAACGCATTCTTATGATTTTATGGGCAGATGAAAAAAAAAAGATGCGATTTAAGAATGATGATCCCATTGGCATTTAATCTTGGGACACCGTGTACTTTTCCTTCGGCAATTCATTTCACTCAGGTTGGCATCCTTGTAGGTAGGAAGCGCTACTACTGCTACACTCTTGCTATACACTGTGGGCGCTTTTATTATTGCTCTTCACGTTAATCCTCGGGGTTCATTTATTTCCATCTGTACGAATTATTCGCAATTGCAAATTGGATCTTAGCTCGTGAACAAATCCCGTGGTAACGTGCCTAGGTATTATTTGAGATATCAGATTAACGTCCTTCCTGTAAGACTTGTTTACGTTCAACGACGTATATAATTTATCGGGCAATAATGAATATTTAGCTTGGAAGTTATAACGTATGCACTGTAGCAAGATATGGTTACTAAATTTAACGGATGTTTCATACTGACTCGTCATTACAGACTCTGTCCTGTAGCACAGCAGTTGACAATTTAACAATTGACTACTCTGTGCTTGCTGTTCGCCGTTTTTTCTACTGCCATAGATCCGATCATGTATTTTTATTTTATTGGAATTATCAAAACACGTGGTCACTCTTAATATCAATTTATTTATTTTTATACCTATATTTTGTACATTTATCAGCAATTTTAACGTATTGTCTTGTTTTTTAAATTAATTTGCGACACGTCACGCTACCCACTGGAAGTTTAGAACGAGCCCATCATTCCTGCTCGAAAATTGTCCTGGCGTAAAATTCAACAAGACAAGCCGCCGTTAATGGGTAATCGGTACTGTAACAGCGTAACGAACCCGAGCAATGTTTCGGTTCGATTACGTTACACGTCGAGGATTACGGGGCGTCAAACGATCCGGAACGGCCAATCAGTCGGCAATTACCATTTCGTAACATTGGGATTGTTAGAACGTATAGTACAACAGTAGTACCGATACTATGGTATACGGCATAAGGTATACTCACGTATATACAGAGATCCAATCTCTAGGATGGTATCTTTTTAACGAGTCACAATCTTTCATTCGCATTCTCATCTGCTGCTTCATTTTCAACCAGCACACCCTGTATATAGTATATACCTATTTCCGACCGTTGCCAATAAATGTGTTATTTAATAAACCTGTCGCGTAATAACAAATTGTTGATCCACAGATTAAAGTCAGTCATTGCACGATTTGCTTACACAGAGTTATGCTTTCCGCTTGTAGTTATTAAATTCGAGTATAGTAATCGGTATAATGTGGATTAAGTAACTCTTTTTCTATATGGTATATATTTTTACTTTTAAAATTATCGCGATACGCAAAGACTTTTTTGGGTTACTTGCGTGGTTTTTTTTTTTTACAGAATTTCTCAATAGCATCCGGAGTTACTTTGTTCGTGGCTCGTGGTTGAGATGATAAATGATAAATTTACATTGGAAGCATCGATCATTGTGTAAAATTTTATTTTTTTAATATTGGTAGCTTCGCGTATGTCGAATAAGAACGGAAGTGACTCACTGCTCAGAATTCGACGGAAGAACCCATTAGCCTCTTGCTAGGCTGACTCGTTTAAAGTTACGAGAAGTTATAGAAAGTTACGGCCTTCGTCGGGTAACTTTTCGCGGTGAAATTTTATTAGCGCTGGAGTACGTTTCGTGAAATTTCATTGGTCGATAAGTGAGAAATATTGAGTGCGTTTCGATGCCGAACTTTTTTCTCTTTATCATATCGGGCTTTATTTTTTTCTTTGGTCTTTTTTTCTTTTCAAATATTTTTTATGTATTTCATTTAATTTTATCTTTGCTCAAGCGCCGGATCGTAAAACGTCCGGGACTCGTGAATAGTCGTGAAGGTTATTCAAGATTGTTTTAGCGGAGTTGCACGTGCGCGGGAAAGTTGAGAGAATGCATCTACGAAGAAAGAAAAATATCTGGATATTTTTATACAGGAGTTTTCCAGCAATTTTTCCCGGTTCGCTCGCCGTGTACGACGCGTTCGCTTTAAAGGTCAGGCTGTTGAACCTTTTTTTTTTCTTTTTAATCGTTCTTCTGCTAAGCTGGATCGTGGATAAGCCTTAATATGCCCACTTGCCTTGCTTTCGCGTACCTGTAATTTCGTATTTTCCCTTTGCCACACGCGAGAAGTATTTGCAGCTAGATGGAAAACGTGGAGAAACCAAATGAAAACACGTTCAACCGTTTCGACTTTAAGGTAGAAATAAAGAATTTGTGGATGAAAAAATTATTTTGCTATTTAATTTATTGACGTATACGATATAAATAAGATGAAAATTAAATAGTAATTTTTTATCTGATTTATTATTATTAAAATTTTTCATTCCTGATTGATTCAATTATCTCTACTTTTGTCACTTTTTCTCTCGTTCTCTGTGGACACTCCAGTTACTCTCTGGAACCGAGATAAAATTTCCCATGGTAGAATACGCGCCAGTCGCACTATACATTGTTACTTCGATAATTACGTTGAAATACGCCAAATACGCCAGCGAACTTTGGCGAGCTTCAGCGTTTCGCGTTTGACGATCGTCACTTTGTTATTATCTGTTCGTGCTGGGCACGAGAATCGCAATCGCTGACACAATTTCGAAGATAAAAATAAAATAAAAAAACGGTGAAACGAATTTTTAAAAATAACAATACGTTCGTATTTGTATTCATTTTCAATGCTTCTACGCGTCAACTATATAGGCGAGTACTGGGGTGAAACAAAAGAACAAATTTTTTTTAGGCATAACGCAGTTGGATATTTATATATATTTTTAAATTACCCGCCACGATCGGCCCAACGTCGCCTACTACTTCGCAATAATTATTCTTCCCTCGTTCAAACTTTTGCTATTATTACGTTATACCTAACAACGAGCCCCCAGCCGTTCCCTACGGTACCGCACGGGCGCATTTTTCTTCTTCACTTTTGGACGGTGCACGATAACCATGCTTTGGTCGTATAGAAGAGTGGAGAATTATGCACGGTGGGTCTGGTTAATTGAGGTTAGTTTTTTCAGTCTCCTTGGCTAGTTAGGCGCTCACATACGAAAAAATAATTACCCGTTCATTCGACATTATTTTTTTATTCTGTTACAGCCTGCGTATGGGGCGACGTGTGTCCACGCAAAAGTCGACCACCACGAATCGGCGACATACCAAAGTGAGTATGAAGAAACTTTTTTTTTCTTCATTTACAAAATGTTTTACTTTGACAATTGGAGTATTGCGTGTTAGATGGAACATTGCACGGTGCAGTGAGGAGTGTTGAGGAATGAATTTTTTTTCTATAATAAATATTATAGCCAGGCAAAATAAAGAAAGGAGCACTGTCACTGAACCTGATATAAATTTCAATTAAAATCGCAGCAACTCGTCCCACGTTCATTTTCGATCCCGTCCAGATTCTTTTATTCGGCGTTACTCAGGCGCAACGTCCGAAAGCATCGAATGCAGATATAACTTTAAAAACGTGAAGCTTAGATACGGGGATGATGGCCATTAGCTCAAGTTTTAATTTCGTTATCTTTTTCCCTTTTTCATCTCGCACGCAAGATGGATTTCCGAATGGATGTTTTGCAAAATCAATTTGGACCAATGAACACAGCTTTTATTACGTTTTCCTTTTTTTTAGTATTCGTCCGGAACTTTTTATTTTTAAATATCTTTACGACCGTTCGTAATGACTGGGTCTGCACGGTTATTCGAAAAAAAAAACACAAATCGCTCTCGTTAGCTCGAATAAATTTTTAAATGACGCATAACTCGATTACGTAAATATAACACGAATCCTCGGACATTAAGTGCAGTTTTTTTTCCTCAATATTTCCCACTGTCACCAAATACCGTAATATAAATGTGATCTCCAACGCTCATGAAAGTATTCCATTGAAAACGTTTTGTCAATAAAATCCCAGCCATTGGAAATATCACTCATTGATCCTAATACCTGTTATGATGATTTTTCTATTGTTTCTCATCGGAACAATCTTAAGCTTCACGAAACCGGATTGACGCACTATCCACAAATTCCAGTTAAATCGAATGCATTAAGTGACGCGAATGGTCCATTGTCCCACAGCGTCACGATAGACTAAGTAAAAATAACAGCACATGAAAGAAATACAAGAACAAAACAATAAACACGTCAATAATACTGGCTGACGTGTCACCTGACAGTTGTACTTGAAAAAAATGAAAAAAATAGCTCCATGCAAAACTGCATCTTTATTCAATAATTCAGCTATCCACGAACAGCGCCAGTGAAATCAATTACAAATGTACAAACTGAAGTCAAAAACACTATACTATTACTTTCCTATTGGTTTTCTAATGGCAATAAAACAACTAGTTGTATATTTGACTAAGTTCACGTTTCGATCTTCCCAAGTAAATAACAGTGCAACCTGAATGCATGCACGTGTCTTATCTACCTTCTACTTCTACCTAATCGAGCATGCTGATATGTATATGTGTATATATTACTAAGCAACCTACCCCGTGAATCTATCAAGCTTCCTGGAAATATGTACATGCTCCAGCAACGAGACCTGGCTGATTTGACTTCAGCCAAACGGAAGAACGACTTTTCACAGGGTCTTGTGTACCGGTGCTCGCACGGGGAATGTCCAAAGAATATATAGTACAGTTAACTGTCCTTGCGACGGTGTCAAAATCATGTCCAAAGTACGCTTTAGTGTCGCGCCAGAGGATACGACGAAAAGCCATCTAGGTCGTAGGTACGTACCTTCCTTTTGACCTAACCTCGCGCCATTGGTTGGGCTTGCCGAAGTACTCGCACTCTCAGGAAAGGTTGGTACGCAGCTGGCTGCGTCCTGGCGGTTGGCGGTTGGCGATGGTGGTTGTGGTGGTGGTAACACGCGGTACCGAGTCGGTGCCACGAGTCGAAGCAGAGAGTACCAGCGACTGAGTCCGCCGTGGAGTCTGTTGCAAGTCAGAACGTATTTAGCTCTGCTACGACGAGGCTGTTGACGGTTAGAGTCGTATTGTTTAGTCGTTGTAGGGTGAATTTTGGACTGAGCAATCATTGCAGATATTTTGATATAGGGATGTCGAAGAATAAGATTGAAAAATTATTTTGAGTGACTGTAATTATTTTTTAGGAATTTTCTTCGTTTAAGAATTATTTAATTTTACCATGTACGAGAAGTGAGAGACTTTTTAAAACTTTGTGAACTTCGAACTGATTTTTTTTAATTTCATAATTTTTCTAGTGATAATTTTGTGCTACTTTTAGTTCTTTTATTTTATTTGCTTTGTGATTCCGTCGAGTTTCTTCTTTGACTTTTGAGGAAATGGGAACTCCGTGGATATAGCTTTTCTCACGGAAAGGTTTGTATTGTTGTGTTTTTGTCAAGTTTTTTCTGCTTCTTTTCTTATGGACTTGGCTCCGGTCCTTTTATAAACGGACTTTTATAAACTAATTTGTATCCAATTAACCGGCATCAGGTGTAACACGATGCCTCGCTACGTGTAGAATTTATGGGGAAACTTTTCAAATCCCTAAGAGCTTAGAAATCGAGTAGAGCTTTCAAAAAGACACCGTCTTTCGTATTTTCCCGCCAAAATGAAATCCCACTTGCTTTCCTTCTCCCACTGTAAGCTGGCGGCAAGCTACCGCGACTCTCAAATGAAGCGGGAAAAACAAGGAAGAAAAGTGCCAAATAGTCGCGGGGCTTAATTACCAAGAATGTGGGTCGCGAGTGTCGCTGCACAAGTCGCGGAGTCGAGCGATGCTAATTAAAAGGCTAGAATTTAATTTTAAAAAACGTCTTGAAACAGTGAATACATGTGGTCCTAGTAAACATAATCTAACAGTGAATTATAAATTTTCCTTTTACGTCACGTTCGTCAAAGTATATTTTGCCCGTAACGAATTATTTTTATTAATTTTGCCATTCTTCTATCTGCCAACAACAAAATATGTAACGACGATACGAAAAACAAAGTTTCATACTGAACAAATAATGTGGGCCGTCGTGTCGCGTATAATCACCCCTCCCCCACCCCCCACATTAAATCAAATATTTCAACATCTTTACATATTTTTATACACATACAACGATTATTCAAAACTATTGCATAACCTGAAGATAGTCATACAATGGAAATTAATAGAAATCAAATGGATAGAACCATCTTCAGGTGGTCAAACGGGTCTAAATACCCTCGTATAGGGTTAATCACGATGAAAGCACCGCCTGAAGGTGGCTATACCATACAAATCAAACAAACAAGCTAACTTCAGGTGGTACATTTGTCGCGAGTAACCTTCTATGTTTATGGCGCACTATAATCTTCCAATCTATCTGGGCGATAGCGCAATAAACATTGCCAATGCGTTCCCATATGTGAAAATGGCAGCCATTTAAGGTAAATTCGCAACCGCGGTAAAATCGGTTATCAATCCTGTAATGTCAGTCGGCAATGTTTCATGTACATATAGAAACGTTCGGTTATCCTATCTCTGGTAATTTATGGTTAACCATAAAAAGCCACTATAAATATACCAACTGATTATTACGCGACCCATAGAAACTAATTGATTGGTCTGAATTTACTATTGTATATTTACTATTGAATTTACTACTGTATTCATCTTCATCCGTGCATTCAATAAGAACCCTTGGTGATCTGCACTGACCTTAAACAAGCAACACGCGACCCTTTTCACGAAGGTTTCCCTCCCACTCCCCATCCTCCCTGCAATCGATTAATCATCGATACAGTTACTGTTGTGATACTGACAAATATCGATAACCGATATACTTACTATACCTATACATTAATATGATCAAGGTAAAACCCTTACCCCTTTGTCCATCCGATACATCCGGCGTTTATAAGAAATTTAATATAGTGCAAAAAATATTGCTATTCAAGTATGAAAATTTTCGATTTATAGAAAATTTTGAAAACCGGACATTTTTCATGTGGATTAATCGTCAAAATTCGAGTATCTCTGTAGTTTTATAGGAACATTTGACATGCGTTTCTTACCCTGCGTATGGTATCTCCCAAGACACCTTATTAGATCGCAGAACCTGAGAGTAGTATCGTAAGTCAAAGTAATAGCATCCAGCGTAATACTCCATGCTATATACTCGGTTCGTTATTACATCCGCAAAAGTACCGAGACGATTCCGATAGCCGGGATCAATATTAATCTCATTGTAAATATATATATATATATATATATATATATATATATAACTATGTTTAACTCAAGTACGTCATCTTTTCCATCGCTATTTTCAATTAACCCACAGCCAGTGCTACAATCTAGATGATAGAGGGATGGTAATTATCTCTCTAATTCCACGAGGGTTGAATTAATAATCCCACCTCTCGTTAAATCTCAATTCGACGGTGCTACGGTGTACAGGATATAACGGGTAAAGCACGGTACAATACGCCCTAAGTAATAACAATCTTCTACGTAATAATCGGAGTCAATTCGTAGGAAATATGTCTCTGAGCCGCCCATATAATTTCATGCAATTAAAGAAGGATCGTTGCGTATATTGTACGCTGTCTTTCTCTTCTTAAAACGTCGGAACGTATCAGCTGGACGTTGGTCGATTTGAAATCTTGAAAAATTCTTATATCGTTAATACCTCAAATTATATAGGGTGTGTTCGTTATTACGACATTCGGATAATTTCAAACATAAATTTTACAAGATTTTTTTTTCTCAACTCGGCAAACCTATGTAAATTGGAAATTTGAAAAACCCTTAAATCCAACATGCATCGCTACCTGAAAGCACACAGGGTGCTCGTAATTACGCTACCCGCATAATTTCTGAAGTCGCTTCGCGCTTCGTTAAATATCCCGCGTCGTTTCTGCAACGTACTTGAAATTCCTATTTACGTATTACGTAAACGGCAAAGGTGCGTAACATCTGCGAGGAATATTCGAGACGTGACGGTATGCGCTCGTTTTTTCTTCGGAGTTACACACTGCATATCTATATATGCTTGCGAATCCTTTTTGCTACTTTTTTTAATAACCTTCTCCACCTTCGCCTTTTCCATGACTTTCTTTCTCAAGCCTCGAATCATTACTGCGATTCGGATAAGTTAGCAAGATTAATTAGTATAAATGTCACTTGGTCGAGTCATCCTCGTTTACGTGATATGCATAACCACTCATGTCCTTATCCACTGGACATTTAAAATTCATACGTTAACGCAGCACGTGTCTAACATGATATATATCTTTTTTTTCGCTTTGAAATGTCAAGCCAAAACTCGATATAAATTACAGATCGGTAAGATATCTATATCTATCTATAAAAAATATATATATATACACCATATGCATTTTATATATTTTCTCACACAGTCGTCATGTACAAAATCAAAGACATAGGATTTTATGACATGCCGATATCCTGCTGTACTTTATATATATATATATTTTATGTTCGCCATGACCTTTAGTTATAAAAAAACCTCCGCACGGCTTAATTTTGCAAAATTTTTCCTCGGCTCGACATTTCAATATATTTCCTGTACGTTATCGAACGTCCTATTATTTAGCTTGTCCGTATGCCTGTCTTTAAGTACCACGCTTTATGTGGTACTTGTCGACGCTGTTGCGCGTATGTACATATGTAACTCTAATCGGCAAAAGGAGCCCGAGAATCTTTATCGCCGACGATTTACGGCTACGTGGAGAGAGGCATTAATAATATTTGTAATATGGCATTAAGTGCTGCGTAACGGCGAGTTATCTTGGTCTACACAATGGCGATATAACAATGCTGGCTTGTTATACATAGCTGTAATGCCTTTATTTTATTTTTTTCAAACATATCCAATTATCTTTGTAACATATTTCTTTTATTTAATCGCCATACGTTTTCGTGGGGTTTTTTGTTTGAGGCGTCATGTTATGTCTGTTGGGCCATTATTACATTGTATTGCTAATTATATATATATGGTGTCGGGGAAAGTATGACGTTTCGAAATATTCGTAGTATCCACATAGTATATCGTGGGTAGTCGACTATTTTTGGATTCTTTTGCCGTGATGGACTGGGCAAGAATTTCAAAAAATACGTGACAAATATTACTAGGCTCTTCGGACCCTACGGCGCCATGACGGCAAACAAGTCTGGGAAATTGTCATACGACAGAGAACTTTTACAATCGTATCTCGTATAACGTTGTTATTCAAACTATATACCCATAGTAAAATGTATCTAGGGTTTTATGAGGCATTGCTCGATAAAACCTTTCGAAATTATTTGACGCACCCTTCGAACACTCCGATGCCATTTGCTCTTTATTATAGATATTTATTTCTCGGACTTTTTCAAGGTCTTTTACGAATTTCCTTGAATCTATTTATTCATCCCCTTGATTGGTTGGCACTTGTGAAGTTTTCTTATGGTACATTGAGACTTCGAGAAGGAACTTTTCTTCCTGCAGTGATGCTTTTTTATGTGTATCTTGTTCGGGGTGTTTTAATTATTTTCAAAAAAATTCTATAGGTTTAGAAGTATGTACAAAGTCAGTATCGTGCTTTGATTCTTATGGATAATTTTTTATTAGACTAATCTTAGTATTTTTGATCGTTCATAGACACGGTGCCGTCGACGAGGAGTCACCGGGTATTTCAACAAAGAAGCTGACATCGTCGCCCTGCGAGGAGCCGGAAGCCGTGCCGGAGGTTCCTGTGGCTGGTCACGGTGATGCTGCCTTTGGATCAAGGACGACGACGAAGACGCCGACGACGACGACGACGTGCACTTACAAGAATAATCACAGCGAAGTTATATCCGGGATCAGAGAATCTCTGTCTCTAGTTGATAAGAATAAGTACCAAGAGAGAATAAACGTTGTTGCGTCTAGCAAGATAGACACTGGCACCAGGTCGAATTTACGTACTAAGACTGAACTCGATGGAAATTTGACGAGAAAGTTCGAAGAGACGAACAACGCTGAGGATACGGAGGAGATCAGAGAGGTGCGCAAGGACAGTGCACTGTATCTCGAGGAGTCCGAGAGTCTCCAGGATCTGAGAGAGAGTCTGAAGGGCACTAGAATCAAGAGACTCCCGTCGAGACGGGAGAGCAGTGGGTACGGGAGCAACAGGGGGACCTTTGACGAGGATAGAAAGAACTCTGAGGTCGACCTGACTGGATCGCGCGATAGACGGCGATCCTCCGGGAGAAGGATCACGTCGGAGACCTATCAAATACGCAGAATAAGTCGGGGCGAAGAACTTGAGAGTACTGAGAGGATGCCGACGTCGGAGGTGCACCGGAAGGTCTCTAGCTCGGGATTGGAGATGCCTGACATTCAGGAAGCCAAGGATGCAGAACTCCAGGAAACTATGAGTCAGGAGTCATTTATTTGTGGGACACGTGGGAGCTTTGGGTCTAATAGGATTCTTCATGGGTTGGGTCAAGGTACCGAAGGAGACTGTTCTACCCCGGAGAGACATCCAAATGCCCCGATGACCTTCTTCAAGGACGATTGTCCCGAAGAGAGTGCCACTGAACGTAAAATGAATTCCGAGGAGGTACCGTTCGTCGCGGCACTCTCCTACGCGGAAGTCCTCTCCAGGGCGGGATTGGACAAAGATCAATCTAGAAGTCTGTCTCGTGCAGAATCCTTTGACGCGAGTTCGTCGTCATTGCCAGGTCAGAGTTATCGGCAAAGAAAAAGAATCGTGCATCAGTACAGTACACCGAACTTCTCGACCACCGAGCTGGAGTCCATCCTGGAGAGGTCAGCTGAAAAGTCACCAGAGGGTCAAAAAGAGATCGGGTCACAGGGGGAAGAAAAAATTGTGGAACTGTCTAAGAACGGATTCAGCGAGGGAGACGGTAGGAGGAAGGAGAAGCAAGCTCAGGAGAATCAACACACCGACACTGGTACAAAGTTACTACCGAAACCGGTTAAGGTCTACCAACTTCTCTCGACACAGTCCGAGGATCGTGGTGACGGCGTCGTACCGCACTTGGCTGATCGAAGGATTTCCTTACAAATTTCGAGACAGGAAGACCCACCACATCCTGTCAATGCATCCAAACCAGACGATAAGAAACTTCTTCATGCCGATAGCGTACCTATGCTCGACGTACCAGAAATGTCAGAGCCAGGTCTACTCTTGACGCCGACGATGATCGGCTGTTCTCCAGTTAGAAAATTAAGTTCACCGGGTGAGGTCAACGTCTCCCACAGACTCCTTGCCGACGGTGGTCCCATGGGCGTCAGGCCTATCTATCCTTACTGTCCTTACTCACCTTACGGAAGCCCTCAGGGCTCACCCAGGACCAGGAGGAGACCTCTCAGAGAGAGCCGGAGAGTCTCCATAGACAATCGACAAGGCGCTCTTCAGCTCAACCAATACAAACTTCTGGATAACATCGGACAGGTAAGGCTGAATGATTATGCGTTTATTGTCGTTGAGATATTATTAGCAGTGACAGCGCAGTAATGGAAACTACCAAGTCTGACACAAGTGGCGAATCAAAAGAAAATATAATTTTTTAATGATATCATACATATCTGTCACTCGACATATAGTGCTTAAAATGATATTGTCAGAAATGCCATATGCAGATCCTGTTAACTGAAAATGCGTATAATTATCTTACGTATAGACGCATTATCTCGGTAATGAGTCAGTTTTTGTACATAAAGTCTGAGTTTTAATGAAAAACAGAATCTTGATTAAATACTCATCCATGAGTCATTTTTTAAAATTCTTTACTCATACGATTTATATGGAAATCCTATTGACAGTAACAACAGTAATCAATGCTTATTCACTTAACCCTTTGAAGCATACATTTTTCCTTACGTAAAATCCACTTGAAGTTTGGTACTCGGAGAATTTTTAGCCATTTGAAAATTTGATGTTTCTACTTCAGATCTGGATTTAGCGATTCAAAATATTCTCAAGTATGAAATTTTGAGCATATCGGATCACAATTAATGCATTTTTTTTTCTGAATTGAAACAGGTGTATTCTTTGAGCTACATCCTGGTTCAAAGGGTTAATAGATTCACTATCATAACTTATCACCATCCAGATGATAACATCATTATAAATATCAAGTGTAATGTCTAAGTCTAGAACATAAAGTAAAGAGTTAATAGACATTTATAACAAGACAGGAAACGTCAGACTCTAATTCAGCTGTCTAATCTCTAAGTTGTGTGTGTATAGGCATACGTATAATACCTATAGATCCACAGAGGTTGGGTACCTATTAAATAGGTAGACCTGGGCAAGGTATACCTAGGACTGGAATATCGCGTGCCTTCACGAATCTCATAAAAGGGGACATTTTCGTGAAGGCCATCTTAGCCACCCTCATTACCATTGTACTCAGGCATCCTCCATTTTTTTTGTAACCCACCCTACGCGAATAAATATCCAGGGTATAATATGTGTTTGGCCAACGACAGAGGGAATTCAGTGTAAATTATGAAATTAAGTCAATGCGAGGCCTTTCAAGAACGATCTTTATTCTGAATGGCCACGAGGTCTGGACGAGGGCT
Organism: Trachelus stipa; assembly: GCA_036026315.1. NCBI lineage: Eukaryota > Metazoa > Arthropoda > Insecta > Hymenoptera > Cephidae > Trachelus > Trachelus stipa. The sequence goes on from JAYRCB010000457.1 coordinate 2,638,172, forward strand.
TGAAATTAGACTGCATTTGGATTAAGAGATAATACACGTATGCCTATTCATGCTTTCACTTATAAAATCCATCCCAGTAAATTTAGTGGTACTTAAACTTTTTACCAGGACAGAGGAGAAAAAGCAAGGAAAACGCTGGTCGTATTCATGAAATTTTTTTATTACTTTACAGGGTTCCTATGGTATCGTTAAGTTGGCCTATAACGAGGAAGACGAGACTCATTACGCCATGAAGATCCTGAGTAAAAAAAAGCTGATGAAGAAGGCTGGGATATTTGGTAGAATGGCGCCTCGGCAGAGTAAGGGCGCTTCTAGTAATCCTCTGGCTAAGGTGTACAGAGAGATTGCACTTCTGAAGAAACTTGATCATCCGAACGTGGTTAAACTGTTGGAGGTCCTGGACGATCCCGATGAGGATAATCTTTATCTTGTCTTTGAGTTGGTACAACGTGGCGAGGTATTGCAGCTTCCCACGGATAAACCATTGGCGGAGGAAACTGCCAGGATTCATTTTCGCGATATCGTCATGGGGGTTGAGTATTGTAAGTTTGAAAGAAATATTTATTGATCTTTTTTAATTATTTTATCGTAATAAGTTTTCCTTTCATTGCAGTACATTATCAGAGGATCGTGCACAGGGATATCAAGCCTAGTAATCTACTGGTTGATAGCGAAGGTCGTGTTAAAGTCGCCGATCTGGGTGTTAGCGCTGAACTTCGTGCAGCTGGGGAATTGCTTTCCGGTCCGGCTGGTACGCCAGCTTTCGCGGCACCCGAGACAACTACACCTGGTGCTGAATATTCAGGAACGGTACGCTCCTGAATATGATCCTGATTATTTATAATGGAATTTCAATTATGGATTCGGTTGTGACTGCTGTATGTTGCGAAACTTTGTATCCTCATAAGTGCCATTAGCGTTTCTCTGATCTTGCACAGCCTTAGGAATTAGACTTTGGTCGTAATAATGTCTCGGCAAACAGGCCACGAGTGAGCTAATTGCAGCCCTGGTTATTTCTTTTACACCCACGAATCCAAAGGTTTAGTAATTTTGAGGAATCCTTGTAAAACTTGAGTCATTGCTCGATCGTACATTAGAAAAAAAAAGGAATTGCTTCATTCCGCAAAGTTCATTGCTATCAAGTTTCAGTATCGAAACTGAAGTCATTAAAACTTTCAACAATGCAATTTTCTATATGCTAGCTATGCGACGTCTGGTCGATGGGTGTGACGTTGTATTCACTGGTAACCGGAAGAGTACCTTGGAACGGTGACGGAAGTATAATAGGCGTCCAAGCAGCCGTACGTTCCGAGTCTTTAAAGTTCCCTGAAAAACCAAAGCTAAGCGAAGACCTGCAGGATCTGATCTCGCGGATGCTCGCCAAGGATCCATCGGAGAGGATTAGACTGCCGGAAATCAAGGAACACCCTTGGGTCACTTGTAACGGCCGTGAACCATTACCAAGCGAGGCTGACAACTGTCGACTTCCGGTCACGGTCACCGACGAGGAAGTAGCCAGAGTTGTCACCAGGGTGCCGAAACTCGACACTCTCATACTCATCAAGACTATGCTCAAGCAACATAGCTTCCAGGTAGGCGTGATTTTTAATAATCTTTTACAAAAAGGTAACAGCTATTAACTTTCTGCTTCATTGAGAATTAATAATTTCCTAAACTTACAAGTATTTCAAATTACCGACATTTACAAAGCTACGAATCATCTTTATTTATAGATTTAGTCCTGTAACATTTATACCAGTTTCGCGCGCACAATAGGACTTATGGGATTCCTTACATATCTTTCGATTAACAGTTAATATATATCTGTTGTATGATTTTGACATATGTTTTCATATACCTGTTACAATGTTATGCTTAATTTACATTAGTCATGCGCGTAGGCAGGTTACATTGTTTTATGGCAGATGGATGAGATATGAGTATGTATATATATATCGCGTAGCAGGTTACGATATAGCAAGAACGTTATAGGTACGTCAAACGCTGATGGAAATACAGTGAAACGTGGATACCTCGTTCCGTTTCAAGAATAGCCTCAGCCATTTCAATAGCCATAGTCATTCGATATCGCTACGCGATTGACTTATTTCCTAGAAATTCAAGCGCAACCAAAAAAGACTATTATACTATACCACTTTTGAATATAGGTATATGAATACAGGTATAAATAGTCGGACCGCGACACAGTTTCATTTTGAGGGGCCATCTCGATACGAACTAAAACGTGAATAAGTCCCCTCAAAGCGGAAGTGACGTCCCGGCTCGAGTATACTTAAAATCAATGACAGTATATGGGTGGCAGTCAATTCCTTTTCTTTATTCATGGCATACCTAATTATTTACGGAAAGGAGAAATTCGTGTCTCTTGATACCAAATTTTTTATGAGTCTAAATCGAATCCCTTTTGTTTTACTTTTTTACTTTGAATCATAATATTTGCAAGTTGCCTCTGCGCTACTCTCATATTTATTTTGAGGAACATTTATTTGTAGTAATTTCAGCTGAAATATCAATTTTCAAAGACGTTACTGGTCTGCAGGAAAAAAAGTGTAAATATATAAAATTTAATGGCCATTCTCATAAATGGGTATTGCTTTATATTATTAATCCATCGAGAATTCTATACCCTCCGTTACTACATTTGTTTGCATCTCGTTGTGCGCACAAATGAATCTTCAATTCTGAGCAGAAAAAACAGATAAAAACGATGACGGTCGTTGGCTCCTTGTATGTACGTTAATCTATAGCAGATTCGCCATAACTTATCCTGCACAGCCACAACCTACGTATTTGTTCACCAATATTTTTGGACGAGAACATAATCGTCCTTATCGCGCAATTTCAACGAGATTCACGGTACGCAAAGTCTATAACGTTTAAGTTTCCGAAATACTAAGGAGTGGAATAACGTGTTATTCAAGTTTACGAGTTTAACCTGTTTTACGAGTATCTGACCACCCCTCTTGCAGCCCACGCGGAAGCCTCACCACGTGTCCGTCTTCTGTTTGGTGTATATATATATATCATTAAAATCAGTGTCTAATAAAAAGACAAAAAAAGAAGGATGAAGGGTAGTAGGAAAAAAAATGTCCCAAATGCATTGCACAACAAGGTGATAAGTGGTGAAATAGTATTTTTGTATTTATATATTTTTCTCACTGTTAAATTCTCATTTAAAGTATCATCATTTCAGATTGTAAATTTGTGTGCCCAATAAAAATTTGACCTGAAACCAATTGGAGTGTTCTAGTTGGTTCTTGAAGCTTCACGGTTGATTTCTGTTTCACCACAATATGGAAATACGTATCTGCCATGGGCGCCCGACACCGGCCTTATTATTTGATGAGTAGGCGGTCAATATCTGCTGGGGTTCAAGGGGGGTCGCGTTATTCTCTGCCACGTTAAAGCTCTTACCCGCGTTATCACGTACCGAGTATATGCAATCTAGGTAATGCACCGGTTAGAATTGACGACCACGCATCATTCCTGCACGTGACATTTAATTATAAAATTAAAGATACAAAGTGAAATCATCGTTTGACTTTGTCTTTGATTTTCAGAATCCATTCCTACCAAGGAGAACGACCAAGTCCACGTGCAGCGACGCGACCAGTGAGATTTCCTCGACGAGAACGAGCGAATCCTCGGAGACACCGGAAACGGCCGACAGTCGTACGACTCGATTTTACAAAAGCGGCAGAAGCAACTCGGCACCAGATTCCTATGAGTGGCAAGGAAACGATAGGTATATAAATTGAATGGAGAGGGCAGGAAGCATAACTGAAAAATTCGTTAAACGGATTGGCAGTCAGTTTTATTTGATTGATTCAGGCTGGAAAATTAAAGTGAAAGAAATTGATTCTACGTTATATACTTTATTCACGACAGCCGACGTAAGTGTGACGTGATATTTTAAATGAATTTCGCTCGTTTATTTTCAGACAAGTGTCCGTCGAGAGTCCTCTGCCGCCTGTGACGGAAGCCGAGGTCGAGCGACGGTGATATTTCCAATAGAGCGAGAGATTCGACTGTGAGATGCTGCTCTCTCCTAATGGATTTTAAAAAACGGATATTTGAACCGAGATTATCGATACCGTCTGCGAATCCCTTACTCGTCCGTAGTGTGCGCGTAAACGAGTCAGCGTATATACATAGTAGCGTTGCCACATTAAGAAGCGCCATCTATAAGCCTGCGAACGAACTAACCAAAAAATGTAATCTTCGAGAATCTCTAGGAAAACCTCTATCCTTCTTCACTTTTTCTACCGATAGCCTTTTTTATTTTTACGACCGTGTTCGGCCACGCCGAGGCTGGCACCTGGTGCGTATCCCTAGCGATCCGTCCATTTTTTTTCTTCGTCTATATCTCTCGTGATAGTTATCCATAATGAAAAGAGGAGAACGAGAGCTCTGTGGATTATCGTCGATTTCGTTCTTTTCATTTTCGTTCTCTCGCGCCTCTCATATTTCTTTTCTCTTCTTTCTTGTGAGGCCACGAGATCAATTTGTTACATGGATCTTATTAAGGAAGAGAAACAAAAGGAATAAGTACAGCAAGGATGTCTGGACACGTTGATGTATCTTGTTATTTAATGTGCGAGAATTGTAAGGGCCATTCAAATTATCTGCAATAGTAGGATCTACTGTCATGAATACTCTGTGTATACATTCGATGAAGAACATTGATGGAAGACTGTCATATTCTTTCACTCATTCGTCATTGGACTTTGGCAGCCTTCTTTTTTGTTAATTACTAATTTTAATATTCACTGCGACCTGTCAATAGTAAGGATATTTTATACAAAAGCGCTCTGTTGTTAATTATCATTTTTCATGTTGTTAATATTGTTTATCACGTGGCGAAGACCCTTCGTTATCCTTGACCTGGAATGTCGTCGTTTATGAGGGGATGATAAAAATGCCCTTCGTAGAGTCGTGCCAGAACTTCATAACGGATTAAAGTAATGAAGCAATTACACGTGCGGTCGCCCTAACGTTAATTTCTTCCATCACGGCTCACTGACAACTTTGTTGAACTTTCAAAGTGGGAATAAGCGCACTAAAAAGCGAAGCCAACTTATTAATAAGGTTACGGAGAGACGGACAAAGAGAGAGAGAGAGAGAGGGAGAGAGAAAGTGAGAAAATCTTACACGACATTCATTGTTCATTGGCTATAGACGTATATTTGCAATACGTATGTGCAAAAGGCGTCGTGCGTGATGTTTTTCGATTTTTTTTCTCAATACATAATTTAAGTACACAAAAATACTGAGCACAATTTGTAAGCGTGTAAAGAGTGTTCTGTCTTTTTTTCTCGTGTTGATTTGCATCGTTAATCACGACTGGAAAAAGAAGGGCGAATGTCGCTTATTAATTTTGTCACCAAATTTGCATTTTAATTGTGATATTTCGTTGTGCGTTGACGTATCGTTTCGTGGCCTTCGTGAGGCGACAGTACATTAAACGAAGTCGTTACTTTGGCAAGGCTCAATTTACGTTACTAAATTATTTAGTTTATTGCAAAACGAAAATTCAATATATTTCTTCTTTTTATCTCTTCGTTATGTTTGTGCGATACTCGTCTACATTAATATGTAATTATGCTTTACTTTATCATCCGCTCCATAGTAATACCACATTGGTCCATCTGACTATACTGAACTCCTATAAGCGCTGACTACTGAAATATGTATCCACTTTTACTTATTCTACCCTTTTTACTTCAATCAAGATCCTGTTTTGAACAGGCGTGAAATTATATCCGCGTGGAATAAAAAAATGTGAGAAACTGTCAAGAGAGAGAGAGAGAGAGAAAGTTTTTTGTGCGATTCTCCATCAAGCGATACTCGAATGGATAAAGATATATTACAAGCATATAATTATTTATTTAAAATACGTACAAAGTGGCTGATCAGTGCCAAAAGTGTGTTAAAAAAATAATTCCTAGACACGAAAACCAATTAATAATTTTTAAACGTCACTCTCTGTCTCTCTCGTTCCAATTACTGTTAGATATACAATATAAGACATACAATTAATTTGTTTTATTCGTAAAGGAACAAATATTTCTGCTAGACAACGACACCGTTTTACATATAACTATATATATCGTTATCAACACGGATATTAATCCTTGTAATATCTCAGCATATATCTGACACCCTGTAATAGTGGGTTTTCTCTTTGCATAGTATCTTTTTTCTTCTGTACCGTCGCCTTTATTCACATAAGCGACTTGTACCATAACACGGCACAAGATACACGAACGAAGGGACAAAGACAAAGGAAAGCGCAATTGCGTATTATTGTGACATTTGTGAGATCTTAATTAAGACTAGGGGGACCATAAATTCTATGATCTTAGGGAATTAGCTTTTAGTGCTTAGACGAAGATTCCAAGTCATATCAGAAAATTGACTTAATGATTTGTGCTCTTAAGTCTAAGCGAGAGACACGTCTGAGAAGGTTGAACCAAATAAATGATAAAAAATGATAATGATGAGAAAGAGGCTGGCCTCTGGCAAGAGGTTCCTGGAAACACTCTTGCTTATTGAATAAAAGGCTGTCTTAGTGATTCTGGCTTTTATAGGCAAGCTCATTCAGACGTCATTGCCACGCTACGGGTATACAATAAATATACATATAACAAGAACGAAGAAGAGCTACGTGAAATTGATATTACCTATTTAAATATAGTAGATGTCCGTCATCACACGTTATATTCTTATAAATGCACAAAATATTTTATACTTCGTATTTAAGGCTATTTTGTTCAACTATTTTATATCTGCAGATGTACACCGAGCGGTGACGTGTCAGAAGCGAGGAAACTTTTACAGATATCTTTCTCCTGCGTTTTACATTAATTTATCAAAATCTTGGTTCGTATCAAATATTCTAATACGAAGAACACTGTACGAAAATGAAGCGGATGTAATAACGGCCGTTATGAGGATTCGATAGGTCGGTTTCTTCTTAGACATTATTCTTGAACATAATATTTCGATGAATCTCCATTCCAGATGGCCTGACTTCCTTGTCTTCAATGGAAGGTGGCTGAAACCAATAATTTATCAAATAAGTTTGTAACAAAAGAGAAAAATCGATTTTAAAAGTTTCCTCGTCTTTAACGTAATATTTCCGTGTACCTGTGCACGCATAAATCTAGCTGAACAGCAGTTTGATGCACACTATGTTTCTAATCTTATTGTGAAAGGAGTTATATGTAGAGTTTATCTATATTATTATTATTATCAACATCCTTATATGTAGAACTTGGTTACATACACCAAAGCCGCCACAAGTGTACAGGATAATAAGGTGGAGAATGTGAACATGTCTTCTGAGACAAAAATGTACAATAGGAAAACTGTCCAGCAAACATAATAAAGCGACTCAGTGTCGAAACGTTATTGGCCCATTGACAGGTGAAATGGTCCAGTGAGTGCCAATCACTGGTCTGCTTTCAGGTGTTTGTTGGGTGGTACGCGGTTGAGATAAAAATTTTTCTTATTGTAATATTGTAGCGAATAATAATATAATTCTATATACATCGAAAGAAATACTCTTTTTTATCATTTGTTTTATTGTTCGTCGCTTGTTTTCGTTGCCCTAAATTCTTATATTTCTTTTCTATTTCCTTCGTCTCTATCTTCACTTAATCAAAGTCAGTGATATTCAAACGTTTGAGGGTCGAATAAAGTCTTTTGAAAATTAATAGTTTCTATTAATCGCTCTACCGGTTTTATTATACGGTTTCGCTATTTCGCCACCTGGCTCGCGTATATGGAAACCAAGAATAGCTTTCGAGTAGTCATTAAGAGTCATTACTCAGTCAATACCATGATGAAGGCATGCTATTAAAAATATTTGATAAATCTGTTCGCCGAAAGTCAATCGCATGTTGCTACCGATTGCGTAAGTTATTTCTAAACTTGAAAGAGTGCCGTGTTTCCACTTTTATCGTCAGTATTTTTGTATGGCTATATAAATACGTTCGGTGCCATATTTGTAAACGCGGGCTGCGTGCTGGGTTGCTTGGTTCCAGGGGCAGTTTGCGATGATATTCATTTCATGATGTAATACGAAGATCTTCTCTTGTCTTGTTGACGTTACGAATTGGTGCCATTCCAGGTATATGGTTCTGCTTTTTCATATACAGTGCATCTGAATTTTTCACATAAAAACAGAATATGTAATTGAATTGTGACATACAGTGCTGTCATATGTCATTATCAAGGGGACTCTTTTACTTTTCAATTGCATAGGGAGATGGCACATCGCAAAGACAATCAAACCTTAATCACTAAACACAGTCTACGGTTGGATCCCAGAATGGTCGTACCTCCTTTGTGGGTCCATCCCTGCCATATGGAAATGGGTAGGGATGGACCCATCTCGCTTTCCTTAATTTTACGTCCTGCTTTGTTTTCCTACTATTCTTCTGTTTGTCATCCTTTAGACGGCAACTGACACTATTACTTGAGTACTCAAGAATCTGTCCAATTTCATGGACTTTCGTGTACCATCGAGAAGTTAGCGTCAAATGATAAAACTGTATGTTTTAATGGCTACAAAATTGCTCCTTAAATACTCTTATGTTTCCCTAATTGCTCCGCTGCTATTATACAGAGAGAGTCGTTTAACTTGGTACAAACGAATATCTCAGAAAGGAAGCATTTTACGAAAAACTTGTTCGAATAAATTTTGTTTGGATTCGAAGGGGGTAAGCAGTGCTGTACCGTTATTTTTTATTCGCGGTGGTTTTCAAGGTTTTCCCAAGGTTAACTTTGTTTTTTTCCAATCATGCAGCGTGGGGCGTATATGCCCCACGTGGCACGGAATGTGTTAAAATGGAAACCTATATTTTTTTATTGTAGACTGTTATGCTATATAAAACACCAATTAACTTTTGTCTGATACATTTTTTAATAGGACCAGCATAGCATAGCAATCTGCAATAAAAAAAATAGGTTCCAATTTAAAAAAGCCAAGTTGACCTTCGAAAGACCCTGAAGACCGCCGCGATTAAGAAATAACGGCACAGCACTTTCTTTCCCTCTCAAAACCAAACGAAATTTGTTCGAACATTTTTTTTCGTAAAATCCTTCCTTTCTGAGATATTCATTTGTGCCAAGTTAAACGACTCACCCTGTATAACGATTAAAAAATATTTATTAAGCAAAATATTTGTTTTTATGCTATTTCAAATAACGAAGCAGATTTTCATATGATTTTCTAAATGAATGAATTGCTCTCAATGTGACTTTAACTAAGTAATTAAGAAAAGTAAATAAAAATTCAATAGCCGGAAATAAAGACTACGCCATATTAGGCATTTATGCAGGCAGTTCCTAAAATTAACACGCACGGATTTTGGAAAGGATTAACCAATTACGTTGGGCTATTATTTTTAAACCTTACACGCGATTGGCTAATATTGTGTAAAACCCGTGTGTGTAAACTTACTCAGTGTCAACTAATGTAAGTATATTCAGACAGAGTTTGTCAGCATGAAAAAGTTCAAAAGTGCACAGTAAGAAATCAACTGTCACTATGGGGCTTCTGTACGAATACTTGCATCTTCTTGCACCCGAATAAGTATCTAGCATTCAATAAACAGAGAAACTGTTCTCAGCGCCCTCGACTCATCTTTGAACGCACCTGTCATAGGTGTGTTCGAAAATGAACCACGTTGTTTACTTTTACAATTGGGCCAAGAGGAAATCCAATTTTACTTGTTATTTAAAGATGCTTTAATAACACAAAAACAAATTGCGGAATGAAATAGAGCAATTAATTAATTTAGAAAATCATGTGAAAATCAGCTTTGTTATTTGGAATAGCAATAAAAAAATATTTTTCTGTTTTAATAAATATTTTTTTCTCATTTTATCATAACAGCGGAGCAATTAAAAAAAAAATAAGGAGTATTTAAGGAGCAATTTTTTAGGCATTAAAACATTAGTTTTTATCTTCTGACGCTAACTTTCCGATTTTCAAATTTTATTTCCAGTTTCTGGTGAGTGGTGGCGCTATCTGTTGGAAAAAATGCACTTGCATGCGAGCTTCTTATAAGGTCGCCTCCATTCTCTACTATTATACTCCTTGAATACTACATATGATTTTGAAGGATAATCAACAGATACTTTTGGACGGGGGGGGGGGGGGCCGTAGTCCTGTGGTAAGGTAGCGGATTCACGACCGAAAGGTTCGAGGTTCGCGCCCAGTTACCAGCGGCATTCACCAATGGGTTTTCATATGAAAACTTAAGTGAGTATTTATACGGATTCCGCCCAACACTGTTCGGATTCGGTGTATAAACTTTGTAGGTCCTCACGCTGCGTTGAATACGTTCCGTCTCGCAAGGTACGTCGCCATCTAGTGTCGAATTTCCAATCCTTGATTATTAGGACCAGTTACTGGCACATGTCCCCCATTGGGGATACTGCCATAAGGAAAGGAAGGAAGGATAAACAATAGACGCAATAGACAAACTGGCACATCTCCTCATTGGAGGAGGCAGCCATAAGGAAAGGAAGGAAGGAAGGAAGGAAGGAAGTCATTAATAAAAATTATTATGGTGCGAAAACGGTAACGATAACGTAATTTTAAATTAGTTAATTAATTTAATGGTGGAAGCTTGGACCTTCTACAGTGGCAATACGAAGGATTATGTCTCCTGTATGAGAATTCCTGTACATCAATGTGTTGGAATGTGATAAAGATGAGCCGCTCACGAATATTTTGGCCTTCAGTAAATAATATGAAAGTTAATATGTCAACTAACTCAAATTCTAAAAACCATTATGAAACCCTTGAACTGAAACAATCTGCAACCCATAATGAAATTAAGTCTGCATATTACAAATTAACTATGCAATATCATCCTGACAAGAACAAGAGTGATTCTGCCAAGGAGAAATTCAGAAACGTTGCAGAAGCTTATGAGGTCCTTGGTAACCAGAATTCACGTAAGACCTACGACCGCAAAATTACAGTCAGGAAAACAGGGTTGTCACCACAAAGAGGTCCTGTCATCGTTAAACCTCCAACAATGAATATCTATAAAACCAGGATGGCCACAAATACTGATCCCTTTAGTATGAATGATACAACCTATAACTACGAAGATTGGGTACGTGCTCATTATACAGCAAATTTTAGACGCCGTCAACAAGCAACTGGGAGGTTAAGAAACATGATACATGAAGATAACAAAGATTCATCAATGATATTGGTTAGTTTTGCAATATTCGGTATTATGTTCGTAATGTTATTATGTCTTCAAACAACCAGTAACTATGATATCCCTACTGATTTATGTAAAACTAAGTCATCACTTAAAAATACAGAAAATGAATCTATAGGGAAAGATAAGGTGAATTTTAAGTAGTCTGTGTATCTCATAAACGTAGAGATATTATGTACCTCATAGATATTTATTGAAGATGATGTAGCCTGTACATAGTCGAGTGACAGAATTTTTGTAAAAGGAAAAATAAAAATATTTTATTTTAATGCATTACTGTAAATACATTTAATAAATGAAAGAAATCGATTCTATGGCTTTCAAACATTATTATTTTAACAATGACATTTTTTCACTAATACAATTTTTGAAGCTTGATTTTTTTAACTATATCAAAATATTTTTAATTTATATAATTTTTCTACGATAAACCAGAACTTTTTCAATACTTCTATTGAAAAGTATAATATACAATTATTAAAGCTAATCATAGTTGTAAGTAGAATATTTGAAGTATTCATAGATATATTTTTATTTTCATACCTTTGATCACTGTCATAATGCAGATGTTTAATATGGCCTGTATAGTGGCGGTACAGGCATCGGCATGCTTACAGGTCCCATTGGGTATGGAACAGATGGTCCCATTCCAGGGAAATTGCTTGCACTCGGATACCCTGGGCATCCAGGGGCAGCATGTGTTGACGGTCTTCTCATCAATTCTCTCATTTTATCAATTTTTACTTTTCGAAGATGCATTAGTTTCCTTCGGGTTAGAAACTGTTCTAGAAAGTCATCAACTTCCATATCACCAGCCAAAAATTTCTCAGCTAATTTCTATAATCATTTCATATTATTAACATTTAATAAACATATTTACTTTGTTATATATAGCAATATTTAAAATCATACTTCTGATTCTTCTTCTATTTCTGCTGCTGCTGCTTGAAGTAATTCTAAGGCAGTTTCAACTGTCATTGAGCCCAACTTTTCCTCTATAAAATTAATAAAAGCCATTATTAATTATTCAATATCAAGTTAAACTTAATTTACAAAACATACTTCTCTCAATTAATTTTTCCTGTACACTGGAGCACAGCTGACTTCCTGTTTCACTGAGTTTTTTCAAAACCTGTTTACCTTCCTCCAACTCTGGTTGCATCGCCAAATTATATTCTGCTAATGATCTGTTGCTAGCCATTAACATCTCTTTTTCCGTCTCCAATTCCTTGAACTAAATAAAAATAATTCTATCGCGTACACAGATACCATTATAGATACCTTGGCAAGCATAACCTCAAAAATAAAACTGCTCGAGTTTCATAAAATATGCAATAAAATATTCAAAATAATTCACTATCATTTTCTTTAGTTAACAATAATTCATATAATAAAGAGCGAACCTGTTTGACATCTTTTACAATGTCTTCAAATTTTCCATCATCATTCAACAATTCTCTAAGTTCTTCATTGTTAAGATGAGATAGTAATCCCAGAGCTGCAGGAATATCAGGCTCTTCGATTGAGTTATACATTTTAAATGGCTTTCGACTGTTGTTAAAGATACTTTATTGATCCACAAATTAAAGAAATATTCTTGAAAACACTTTTCTACGTGAAAGAAGATAGCTGCACTTTCATACGTCAAACTGGCACGCGACAGACTCAGACACACTACAAACCATAGTTCAAAAAATGTATGGTATGTTAAAGTTTAGGCGTACGTGCGTGGTGCAGAGCCATTGAAGAGGGAATTATAAAAGTTAAAGACTATGTTTCATTATGACGAAAAATGTATTCAGATATTGATATTGCAAGATAATTTGAGGAACCGGATCACTAACATAACAAACATATTGAAAATATCATGATGTCATAGTTAAAAATGAAATTTCAATAGATTCATGTCATTAGTTAGGGATTTTTTTAAATTAATAATAATGTAAACACCTGCCTGATCTGTGTTATGATCGAAACTTTACTAGTATTTTACTATAGCCCCTTGCTACATACGCCTTTGTATATAGGCGTAGCTAATACATTATAACGTATAGTGGGGGATATACTCATGCATTGATTGGTTTGCTGTTCTCCCATTAATTGAATCTAATTCTATATGTTTAAATAGTTCAAGGGCGCATGATTACGATGAATGTTTTGGAGTACCAGAATCTTGGTGTTATTTTTTTAATTTTCTTTACCAAACAGTTTTGACAGTACTTACTAACCAAATTCTCTTTGTGTGTCATCAAATCTAATGAGTTTTTTAGTGTTACAATCGGAAGTAAAATGTATTACGTCAGGAGTAATGTGGAACAATGATATCATGCATTGTATATATTTCTATTTTAAGATCTTTTACGATATGAAAGCGGTAGCGATTAAGTTTACGTATTTGGTATTGTAAATTATTGTCTAATAAAATATCTAGGAAAAATATGTTCACATTATGTGTCAGTTATTACTCTCATTATGTAATCTAGTAAAAGGTTATATTTGAATGAAATGTATAGTTGAAACTAGATGTTATATCCATATTTTCAATTAATTAATTGTACGAAATTAATTCATGAAAAAATGAAACCAATTCCGAACATTATGGAATATTCTAAATTTATTTCTGGCATATGTAAAATTCCAGGTATGTCTGTGATAAATAAGTAAAATTAGATTTAAATGTTATTAACATGTAATTTTGATAGGTTATCGATGCTTATCGACACTGGCATTTGTACCAAAGTGTGAGCCTGTAAAATGTAAAGATGTGGAAATTCTAAAACAATTTTTGGACAACACTGGCCGTCTGTGTGTTCTTACTGGTGCTGGAATATCAACTGAAAGTGGAATTCCTGACTATAGATCTGCTGATGTTGGACTTTATGCTAGAAAAGGCCACAGACCAATACTCTATAAAGAATTTTGTGATAGTGAAGCTATCAGAAAAAGATACTGGGCTAGAAACTACGTAGGCTGGCCACGGTAGAACAAAGAATTTTTCAGTATCAAAATAAAATGCAAAAGCCTTGTAATTATATATTTTTCAGGTTTTCCAGTTTTCAGCCAAACGTTACTCATACAACATTGAAAAATTTAGAAGATACTGGTAAAGTGAGCTGTATTATTACTCAGAATGTAGACAGCTTACATAAAAAAGCTGGTAGCATAAATGTGATTGAACTTCATGGTACAGCATTTCAAGTTATGTGCTTGAGTTGTGATAAAAAAATTAGTAGAGCTGCCTTTCAACAGACACTAAAGGAACTCAACCCTGATATGAATGTTACAAGTAACATGATGAGGCCTGATGGTGATGTTGATTTACCGCAGGTTTGTCGTATTACAAATACATAATAGTTTACATATAAAATCATGTTAAAAAAACATTATTTACTTAGGAAAAAATTGAAGGTTTTAAGTTTCCGTCATGTTCAAACTGCGGTGGAATATTAAAACCGGACATCGTATTCTTTGGAGATAATGTCTCTAGGGATGTGGTGGAACATGTAAAAAGTGAAGTTGTGGCTGCAGACTCTCTTCTAGTGCTTGGATCATCGTTAACAGTATTTTCTGGATACAGAATTGTTCTTCAAGCTGTTGATGCCAAAAAACCAGTAGCAATAGTAAACATTGGTGAAACTAGAGCGGATAAACTTGCATTCATCAAATTAGAGAGCAGATGCGGGGATATACTTTCTAAGTTGTATAGTAGTATAGGATAAATTTCAATTTATTGCTGAAAATAAACATTAGAGCGATTAATTTATATACTAATTGTAATATTCAAATATACGTGCATACTGTCTCATAAAAAGAAAGTCCCTAGACCACTAAAAATACACAATACTTCTACATGCGCAGTTTGTTGTGTACAGTATAATTTACATATCACTCAGAACTTTGAACCGTCTTCCAAAATCGGCCAGATCCCAACAAATATTCAACAATGAAAGATTGATACATCAGCTGCTTTTTATAAGTGTGTTATTGGCGCGATTTAATTGTTTTCTTGCACATATAAAGTACGAAGTATTACTCATAAAGAAATCAAACAAAAAACAGTGTACTTTGCTATAATTCTACGATCATTCATTGTTGACAAAAATGCAGTGTTTGAAAATTTTTGGTAAGTACTTCACTAAATCGATTTCATCAATATGTTACAATAATTTAATATTCCACCAGGTACATATCGTGTAGTTTCTAAGATTAATGGCATTTACCGAGGAATTGCTTCACTGTCTTCTTTATCTGAAACTCATCAAATGTTATACAAGACATGCAGGTATTACATTGAATTTCATAATACAAATGTATAAGAAATCTAATAGACATTCTTAAAATACAGAGATTTTGCTGAGGGAGAATTAAAACCGATAGCTGCAAAAATAGATAAAGAGCATCTTTACCCAAAGGAACAAATTAAAAAAATGGGTGAACTTGGACTTATGGCTGTAGCTATCCCAGAATCAGTAGGAGGCACTGGTCTAGATTACTTAGCATATGCCATCGCAATGGAGGAAATTTCTAGAGGATGCGCTAGTGCAGGAGTAATTATGAGTGTTAACAATTCATTGTACCTGGGACCCATAGACAAGTTTGGTACAAAAGATCAAAAAGAGAAATATATAACTGAATTTGTGAGTGGTGAGAAAATTGGATGTTTTGGCTTAAGTGAACCTGGAAATGGTTCAGATGCAGGTGCAGCATCCACCACAGCCAAGGTAGAAGGAAACTATTACAAAATCAATGGCACAAAGTGCTGGATCACAAACGCATTTGAATCGCGTGCAGGAATATTATTTGCTACAACAGACAAATCCCTAAAGCATAAAGGAATCAGTGCCTTCATATTCGACAATCCAACAGATGGCCTGGCTCTTGGGAAAAAAGAAGACAAGTTGGGTATTAGAGGAAGTAGCACGTGTTCTCTAATATTTGAGGATTCCTTGATTCATGCAGAAAATCTTTTAGCAAAGCCAGGAATGGGTTTCAAGATAGCCATGATGACGCTCGGTAATAATAACTAACCAAAGAACCAAATTGTTAAATTTAATATTAAACGTTATATTCACTTTAGATGCTGGTAGAATAGGCATTGCTGGTCAGGCTCTTGGAATAGCTCAAGCCTCTTTAGAATGTGCAATGGAATATGCGTCCAAACGTATGGCATTTGGCTCCGCGATTATTAAGCTGCAAGCAATTCAGCAGAAAATCGCTGATATGGCGTTAAAAGTTGAGAGTGCTCGCCTACTTACTTGGCGTGCTGCTCATCTCAAGGATGCTGAGAAACCTTATACGAAGGCATGCCCCACGATCTTCTTATCTATTATTTATATCTCAAAAGGAACTTTGTATTAATTAATTATGTGGGTCGACAGGAAGCTGCTATGGCGAAATTGGCTGCCTCAGAAACTGCCACATTCTGCTCGCATCAGTGTATTCAAATTTTAGGAGGAATGGGATATGTGAGTGACATGCCTGCTGAACGTCACTACAGAGATGCCCGCATCACAGAAATATATGAAGGAACGTCCGAGATACAAAGATTAGTCATCGCTGGCAATCTTGTGAAAGAATACGGACTCAATTAAACTACTTGCCTTTACACTCAGCCCTACTAAGGAACTCTATTGAGAAATAATTGCTGCTCATGATCGATTCATTGTCGTTGTGGCAACGTAAAGAACTGTAAACGTACCCAACGACATTTAAAAATAGATATGATACTCCTCCTGTGCATGATAGGAATGAACGTTTATTAATGGGTGCTTGCATTGTATCGAAATTTTTCAAAATTTTAAGGCTGAAATCTAAGTTATGTAAATAAATAATTTTTTGATGTTATACATGAAAGAATTGTTCAGCTTGACATATTTTTGTACTATCAAAGGAATTAATAAATTTTATATGCTTTAATATCTTCGGAATTTATTAGCGTTTTTTCACCAAATGGCTCTTTCGACATATATGTATGTGTATATATATATATATGGATTGTTTTTCTTACTAATCAGCCCTTTGGCAACGCTACGCGAAATTCATCTTTTCCTGTCGCGAGGAACAACTAATGCCTAACTATCAAATAGTTATTAGGACACAGCTATTAGATATGGCGCACCCTGAAATTCATTCTGAAGAAAATTATGACATCTTTCACAAATATATAGTCGGTTACTACACGACGTGGCATCCTGACCGACACATTTCTTCGTGACATTACGTAATATATATTATTCATTATACCATTTTCCCAGCGACCACCGTGCGATGAAAAATTATTATTTTTTTGTTATACTATGCGGCAATTATATCTCACACCAATTGAAAACAATCACATGTTCTCTATTGCAACATGAAACAAAGATATGGCTACGTATCTTAAACTATAAATAGTAACATAAAGGTACGCATAATGTGTTTAGTTTGTGCAAGCAACTGTTATTAGAGTTTCTTTTTTTTTAAGCGTATACGGGAAATCTTAATCGACATTAAAAGCTACGGATAAAGCTTGGTTCATAATTATTTAATAGCTATAGCCAGTGTTAAGTTTCTTTGAGATCGTGTCGGGTAGTCGTGGAAAAGTCAATTATTTTATGTATATTTTTTTTCGGCTCATTTTCATTATGAACGGCCGTTCCACGTCGTACTATTTCCAGTTCCAATTTCATCGTGCGCCTTATTTATATACATAACACTTTTATACCGTTCAAACGTTCAACCACTTCTGCATTGTCATCAAAATTGAAATATAGTCTAATTTCATGTCCATAACACCCATTTGGCGCATGGCTAGAATTATTTTCATATGCCTATATATATATTTTTTGTTTTCCCTTCAATTCATTCGATTTACATTGATTAGTTTCATATTCATATGTTCATTAAACAACTGGTAATGTTTAAACGTGACTTTTCTCATCGCAGCCTAATACGAAAATTCGCTAGTGTCTCTGATGTCTGATTAAATGCACAGATAAAAACATAAAATCCAAAAATCTAACGGAAAAAATATTGGAGAATATTGCGTCGTGTCTGTTTATGAGCATCTCTAATTTTTTCTCTTAATTATCTTATAATTTTTTTCTTTTGGTTCTTGGAAAGTGTCCTGAAGAAAATCCACGACGCAACGAATTCATCGAATCGACGTTTATGCAACTGCCGCAGTGGATATAAATTTGAAGGCGCCACAGGAGACGCCCCGAGACGCTGGTGCCTTCTGCCAAAAATGAAATGACAAAAGTTCTACGAGGGTTTTATCGATCGTGTCGCGCACAAGTTCTATTTACTCTGACGCTACATTTCTATATGATATAATCGACGACACAATATTATGCTTGGCAATGTTAATTATTGGTATGACGATCGAGAGAAACATTTACGCAAGAACATCGAAGACGAATTTTGAACGGACACTGTGTATAGATTTCAATAGCCATTATCCTTTATTTAGTTTTTTTAACTTCAAACTTTCTTTTTTCAATTAAATTCATTTTGTAAACCTCAGGAAGATCATGTCAAGCCATTTAACGATGCACGCACCAAATCTCACACAAATTTAAACATGACCGACACCAAATCATATTGTTTCTTATACTTTCTTTTCTTTGCTTTTTTCTTCCATTTTTATCCCATTCCTATCGGACTTTTTAAACATGCGGAATTTTTCATTTGAATTGACTGCAATTTTGCGCAACTATCCATGAACGGGAGAGCTCGCACTTTGTTATAGCAAGCATCTGGTAATTGCTCGTTAACAAACGTTAATCGTTAATATTATCCAACTACTATACTATTAATAATTATCAATTTTTTCTATATCGGTCTCCTATCAGACTCAGGCGTTTACGCGTTATCATTACTTGCGAACAGATTCCATCTTGCATCGGTTTCTTCTCATCGCGTGTAATACAATAATAATAATAATAATAATCTTTGACTGTAGGTACATTTATCTAAAACGCTTGTAAAGGTAAATAAATTAAAGTTCGCAGTAGTAATAATAATTAGACACTGAATCTAGACAAATTGTGAAAACTGTCCCGATCAACGACGATCGCGTGTGTAATATGTGTAATGTGTGTCATTATTGGATATAGTGAAATTGGTTTAATCTTACTTAACAGTAGCTATCAAAGCCTCAATCTTCAGCGCGCATACCCCGAACTTCGCCCTCGTGCCGTTGCTGCAGAAAAGAATAAGAAATGAAAGAATTTTACATGAGAATCGAGCCCCTTTTGTCAATTTTAATTCCTTTTCATTAAAAATTCTGAATAATGTTACTCACCCTGTCCAATTCGTCCTTGGTATTATCTTCAATGGCTCTAATGTCTTCCATTGTGAGTCCGTACCAACGATCTATCCAGCAGAACACCTGTCTGTGAAAATTCGTGAAGAGACGCCTCTCGGACTTCTGGATGAAGCTTTCAACTCTTGTCTGAAGGCCGAACCACTTAAATTCGCAAGTGACTAACTTGTAGCAGGTCATCACTGGCTGAACCTTGGTCTTCCAGTCTTTGCCAACGAGTGGTCCCCTACCCGTTTTTTGGGACTTAAACTTTGTCGGATCCTCGTCGACTTTATAGTCAGCGGTTGGAATTGGATCATTTGCTATGTCTATATGCACGACCTCTCTAACTTTTAATTTATCCGCAGACAGCTCGTGCACCTGTAGTTTATGATTGAATGATTAAAACATAGGATTAGATTATCGTACGATTAGATAAACTTTTAAATTTGTAATACATCGTTGATAATGATGTTAAAATTACTAGTATACATTTTTAGCAAAAGTATCAGATAATATGAATTTCAATCAGTTGTGCAAACTTACATTATGTTGATTTCCAACATCACCAATATGGAAGGATTCAATCATGATGACAAAATTGTCTTTCATGTAACCAGGATTCTGTAAAGATTAAGAAATGAAATGGTGCTCCGTTTTATTTCTGATTCATTGTTTTTACCTAATTAGTGTATATAAGATATAAATGGAGTATGGATAATTACAGTTATAACAGTTTTGCAATAAGGATAGGCATTCCAGGCTTCTTCATGGATCTCGAGGGAATTTTTTGGTAGCAAAAGTCGGATGAAGCTTGGCACTTTACTTGCCAAATGGTAGATCTTGTATGTATATTGACCTGAGGAATATTTTCCACCAAGTAATGGGTAGTCCGTAAATGGTTCATTCTTCAAAACCTCTATACCCTCACCACCTCCTGTATTATTTTTACTTGCCTCTGCTACTGAGTACAGTTGAGCAACTTGGTACTGCGAATACAAATGAAGATACACATACACCACATTTTCTATGAATACAATATTCTACAACCATTTATGAAACCATGAAACGTTAGAACATCAAATCGCGATATAAAAAGCAATTACTAAAAACATGTTTACATGTTGAAATACTTTCAAGATATTGCAAAGGGACAAATAATTATTACTTCTGTATAGTGATGAAGCACTTGAAATATATATGAACTGTAAACCGATAATGCTCTAAAGCATGCAGTGATAAGATATGAAGCAAAAATCAAAAGCTTCAATTATTTTACATAAGCAGAAACCTAAGACGATATGTTTGAAACTATAAAAGAAAACTTGAAATAGAAATCTCAATAAATCTGTAATGATTATTGCTTAAAAAGATATGTTATTTGGCTGTGCTTTGTTAGAGACCAGGCTTGGCCTCATACACAGACGTAAGACTATAAGGGGTGGACCAGAGCACCAAGGGTATATTTTCCGACTGGCAAACAGTCGTTAAGTGAGTCGTAGCTCCGCAAGATTTTGCAATATCACTAAGGGAATCGTTCTGTTGTTCTCTCTCTGCGCGTGTAGACCGAAAGGTTCGCAATGACGAGCATAGGAAGACCTTATGGAGTGGCAGTGACATACCTCTTCGACGGTAAGAGGCAGGGTAACACGGCTGTAACAGAAGACAAAAAAGTACAGATAACATATGAATTATGTGTTAAAAGTCATGGTCTAATAGTGTCAAATACGTCCTTGAGTCACGATATTGTAACGCTCGACATAATCTTAAATACAAGTGGCAAACGTTCTTATTACGAGTTGCAATATGACGAATCACGTTTTGCATGCAGTATCGCACGCGATAACGATCAATAGCCAGATACTCCTCATATTTTCTTCTTTTTATTCCTTAAAGTCCCACCAAGTTTGATGCATTTTCTTTCTCCTGGCGCTTCCACCCATCCCCGCCAAGGAAAAAGGGATGAGGCCATCCCCCTCTCTATTAAAGATTAGCAACCCATACCCCCAACTTCGGCTAAAATTTTCGGGCCAAGGACCACTTATTGTGGCCTTGTTCATACCGTTATATACGAATGCATCGTTACTCACAATTCCTTGATGAGCATTTTATTCAGTAGAGCACATGGACCGCGCGAGAATGACTTTGACGTGAAAAACGACCACCCTTCCTTCGGTAGATTTGCTCGCGGTATCTTCTTGTCACAGCCTCACACACAAGTACTACCTGCTGCTTTGCCGAGCGACTGACACAATCTAAGACCTAAAGGGGCTTACGAGTGCCACGACTGCCACAAGGCACATATACACGCGCCAATTCCCCCATCAGAGTCAATGCCGCCACCCCCCAATCGTTGGAAAATGACGTCATTCGTGTACAGTCTGTGATAAATTCAAGGATCCTGGGGAATTTGTACGTTGAAAAAATTGTTTAAACTAAATTCGACATCGTAAGAGAATTATCAATATTTGTAAAATTAAAAAACGTACTAGTTCGAGGTCTGATGAGTGATTGTTGAAAGTACAGGAATATTTTTTCGTCGGCATTGAGAAAAAAAATTCGTTGGACAAGTTCTAGTTACTTATTGATTATTTTTCAGCGTCTGGCAAACGGCCATTTCTGCACTATGCTGGAAAGTTGACAGAAGCTGAATCTGGATCTAGGAGTAGAGTATCATGTATTTTTTGTGTTCGATGACTTTAGCTGAAAGATAATCGTCGCGCACTTGTGGAGAGTGTTTAAAAAAATACAGCCGGAAATGGCGGAGTGTGATTGATTCTAAAATCATGTTGGACCCAGATAGCTCGTACGGTCTCAATGAAACAGGGACACCGATCGCGTAATAATAATGTCTCGGTCCTTTTCTCTCGTGATCGAAAGAGTGAATCGTCTGTATTGCGTGATTGTGAGGATTGATCGGCTAACTTAGTGATCAGGATGAGCGCTGGAGAGTCTTGCAATTGGAACCAGAAGTACATTCGTTTCGGCTGACAGCGCTGTCGTTGGTACGTTAGAAACAAGGCGTTTTCCTATCGTTGTAGGTCGCCGTTTCTCGTATCTAAAAGACAGAAATTATCTTCGGAAAAAAAAATTGTTCTTGATAACTAACTGGATCAATGCTCTTGTAGCTTGTAATTTGAAGATCGCTGAACTTGCGAGAAAAAGGTGCAAAACAGAGGGCCAGAGTGAGAGTGAGTGCTTGATGCGATATAGAAGGGAGCGGAAGGAAGCTAGTTTCGGAGTATAAAAAAAATAAAGAGACGAGTGAATAATAAAAAAAAGGATATAATCACGATTTAAGCATTCAAAATGGATGAGTGTATGCTAAATGATTTACTGGAATGTTCAGTTTGTCTTGAGCGATTGGATACATCCAGTAAGGTACTCCCTTGCCAACATACATTTTGTAAAAAGTGCCTTGAGGAAATCGTGAGCACTCATCGTGAGCTACGATGTCCAGAGTGTAGAGTATTGGTCGATGCAAAGATTGATGACTTACCACCTAATGTTTTGTTAATGAGGATTTTAGAGGGTATGCGTAATGCTGCACCCAAGGGTATTAAAACACCTTTGCGATGTAATCCTGGACCACAGAGGTTGCTTGGTGGGCATCAGATTGCTCCAGCATCTGTTAATACCAATTTAGCACCTGTTGTGCTTGCTACTGATGCTACGAGGCATGCTAATGCTGCAGCCAAACAAGTGCACCTCCATAATCAGCCATACGGAAGAGCCATTTATGATTACATTTCTAAAGTTCCAGGGTCAGTTTACTATTTCAAATATTACTTTTAAATATGGAATTTTTTGTGCATTTATCGGGTTGTTTCTTCCTTATAGGGATTTGAGTTTTAAGAAAGGAGACATTGTTGTTTTGCGCAAAAAAATTGATAATAATTGGTATTTTGGAGAATGTGGTAACAACCATGGCGTTTTTCCACTGTCTTATGTTCAGGTATTTGAGAAAAAAAACAATTTATATAAATCTGAAGTTTTTTACCTGATTATACATTATCCATTTAAGGTGATGACTCCTTTGCCTCCTCATGTGCCCCAGTGTAAAGCACTGTATGACTTTAGAATGACTAATGATGACGAGGATGGTTGCCTCACTTTTAACAAGGTAGATTCATCACATTATACGCCAATCATTCTCGCACGCACAACACAGACTCATTTTTTTAGGGTGAGGTAATCAGCGTAATTAGAAGGGTCGACGAAAATTGGGCTGAAGGCAAACTCTTAGATCGCATTGGTATTTTTCCATTGGCATTCGTAGAATTGAATAGCGTTGCTAGAGCCTTAATGAAGCTTTCAACAAAGTAAGGACATTCTTCTAATATAACAGTCCATTAATATAATCTAGATGACTTAATTAATTCCAAAACCTAAATAGTGCACAACCAGGTCCATCAAGAGTTGCTCCACCAACCCCAACCAACGAGGAAACTACTCCACTGATCCCAACAGACCATTCTCGAAATATACAAGCAGCGAGTCAGCCACGACCGCAAATTCCACCAGTAAGTGTCCACTAATACAAGAACAACGTCATCAAAATAAAAAAGACCGAACTTCCTCAGGCCGCAGCACTTCCGGTGTCCGACTCAAGTTCGACTGTCTCATCTGGTGGTAGTTCTACAACAACTACACCAAATACTCCAAATAGTTCAAGCACTTCTAGTAGTTCAAGTACCGCCCCAAGTAGTCCAAGTAGTCCAGCAACTTCTCCACCAGCAGTTGGCAATAGGCACAATGTTAAGCGACACAGTTTTACTGCCGTTAACACTGGACATCACCCGCATCCTCATCATCGACATAGTGCTGAGATTTTAAGTCCAGCTATGGATGCGGTATTGAGCAGTGGGAACGCAGCCAGCAATGAGCCATTCTCCTCGGCCCAAGTAAGGACTTATAGAGGAATTCTCATTTATATTGCGTAGATCGAAATAAAATAATCTTGTACATTTAATAGACAAGCGGGAGTTCAGAACATGCACTTCGACACAGACGTAGTGGCAGCAGCGATCTGGTTCTTGCCCAACCATCACAAAGTACTCCTACTAATTCTACCAGTAACCACTTGCCTGCAACTTACATAGCACTGTACCCCTACAAGCCTCAGAAAACAGACGAACTGGAATTACGCAAGGGTGGAATTTATATGGTAACCGAGCGTTGTCAGGATGGTTGGTTCAAGGGTACATCGAATCGCACGCAAAAATGCGGTGTTTTCCCAGGAAATTATGTAGCACCGGCAAAGTAAGTATGCAAATTTCTTAAGTACGTGCAGAATCGTACATCGACTGTACGGAATACTAATGCGAATATGTCTGCTGTGTCTTAGATGTCAACGCGGTATCTGTCGTACATCACCCAATGCGATTTCCCACCAGGGTAATCCTTTAACATCAGTATCAATGAATACGGAACCACGTTTAACAATGACTTATACAAGGAACAAAGGTCCTGCTCCGCAGCCGTATAATCTGCGTTCTTTACCGCCACCGGAATTGCCACCGCGTGCTGCTAGTCCCGTTCCTGCTATATCATCTTCTTGGCATGGTCAGGCACAGAGTCAGGTTCAAAACCAAACGCAGCATTGTGAACAAGCTGCAGCAGCTGCCAATCCTCTTGGAAGAAGTCACAGTGCTGTTATGTCTTCTAATGTTGGTGCGTAATTATTAGAAAAGGTCGAGCTACATTATTCATCATTGATTCAACGCCAAATATACAAAATTACAGCTTCTCCTGGTAAGCAAACAATGATGCCACCTCCAGTCACTACATCAGACTTGAATCGAAGTCCTAACAATACTCTGCGAATTGCTAGTGGCGTTACCCCGCCGCCAAATACGTCTGTAGCAACAGCTGCAACTAGTGCAAAAAGTGCCGAGAAGGTATTAGATTGCATAACGGTATAAATTTACATCACAATACAGATGGATAATTTTGGATAATATCGGTTTGACGTCGATGATTACAGCCAAAAGAGAAAAAGGATAAAGGTGTCTCGTTGATGCGTCGCTTGACGAACATAAAAAAGTCGAAATCGCCGCCACCTGCTTCTTATTCAATGGACAATCCGGTATTCGACGATGGGAATTCAGTGGCTTCCGTAAACCCGATACATGTTCGGTAAGAAGAACTTTCATACTTGTAATTGCACTTTCATGAGTTAGTGTTATTGTTTGTCGCTCGTTCTGCTTTGCATTGCAATTTTATTATTTTTCTTTAATCTTCATTAATGTATGATACTCATAACTACATGTACGTACACTTAATAGTTAGTCCGCATGACTTAGCAACAAGTTTTATGCACAAATTTATACGCACATTTTCAGTTTTCTACTATAAGTGCATTGTGAATATACTCATATAAACTTTGCAAATTCTTACGACAGCGACAGTAACCGTATTAAACTCAAAGTAAAATAAAAAAGTAGATGGAAACAAAGAGTGAAAGTATTCTCTGAAAAATGTGTCGTGCTCTAATTTCGTTGGGGGGGATTATTGGCGATTAGGTCGGGGTCTTGCCCGAGTCAGTTGCTCCAGGTGGGACCAAGCCAGGATGTAAATACTCCAAACAGCCATCACCGTATGTATCCAGGCCCTGGTCAAGTGCACGCCACTACTTCACAGAGACTTAAACACAAGGAGCGTCCCTCCTTGCCAGTTTCGTTCCTCCAGAGGTTAGTCGCCATTTCTAATGTGCCAAACATTTGGAAGATTTTCTTATACTGCGTCGCGAAAGTTCAGGATCAGAACTGTCAATTAAATTTCAATGCCTTGCTATCATCGACATCTTTATATAATCATTCACATTTAACATTTGCATCGTGCGTTGTGATGTTAATATTGAACGTCCTAGTCTGCACAGTAGCATGAATTTCTTTATAGTACTGGCAGCAATGGGGGTACGTATATTTATATTTCCACCTTTGTTTACACGTTATGTTAAATACGCGTTGTAAAGCATATAGTTTTCTAGAAGACAATGTCATACTGGGTGAGTAATTCCGGTTGCTCCTGCCACGTTTCCTTCCTACTCCCATTAGATACTCTTCATCTCCCGCCACATGGAACACGGTATACCAGGTCCTTAGTATATGATTGCCTTCGTTTGTCCACACGCTACTTCCTGGATTTGGGCAGATCGGGTGATGGTGTAGTCGGTGCCGTTGTTGGGAGTCATCATCGTAAGAGTAATTCTCTGGATGCCGGTACTGGAAAACAAAGTAGGCAGCAGCCTTCTTCGAGAGAGAGGTGAGGACGTGGTGAATTTTACAGGCAAACAGGTTTGCCATATGGAACGACCCCGTGACATTATGTGGCTATATTTAATCGCATTTACAAAAAAAAATGTGACATATACTCCAATCGTATATGTGGCACGTAACATTTTGAAACCAGAAGTGTAATAACAGAAACCTCTGGAACTCTCTTCCGGGACGTAAACTCGTTCAATTAATTTCAATGCCAGTGCTTTAGTTTTGAATTTCGGATACTGTAATATCAGTATGCGCACACGTATTCCTTTTCTATTTTTTTTTACTAAAGGCATAATATTCTACCACATATTTCACGAGTCGTGCCTGATAATTGGCCTGTGCCATTATTAAACTTAATTCTTTGTTCCTAATGATCATTGTTATGTTTTTTGTTTCTTCTCTTCTTACTGCTTCTACTGTGTTCAGAGAGCGGGTGTACAGGTTTCGTTGTATTGTGCCGTATCCACCAAATAGCGAGTTCGAGTTAGAGCTGCGCGTTGGTGACATAATATATGTTCATAAGAAGCGCGATGACGGCTGGTATAAGGGAACACAACAGCGCACAGGACGCACTGGGCTATTTCCTGCAAGTTTTGTGGAAGCTTGCTGAGATACGACGTATGGCTGTCTCGTCTTGGAGACGTGTATATAATGCGCAACGGGAATCCTATAGTAACTCCCAAACACGGCGGATAATAATATCAAAGATTTCAACAAATTTTGGGAAATACGATTGCGAAACGGGGCTGGCCAATTTTATCGTAGCTTTAAACTAATGAAGTTGTGAATTATAATACACGAGTGGTATTTTCCGCTCTGCGTGATATCGCTGCAAATCCGTTGATTTCATGCGCATCGTTATTGTATGTACAGAGTAACTCGAGTGTCACTTATTCGATAAAAAAAAAATCAATGAAATTGAATGAAGAGCGCGAACACAGGTTCGGCGTTGAGGCGGAACCATACCTGAAATTTATACTGCCATCGATAACATATAGTCTTTTATAATTAAAATACTTTGGAAGCACGTCGAACTCTACCCGAAGTTCATACTGCCATCCGTAAAAAATGATTCTAGAAATATAATTGGAAAATTTATACGTCTTTAAAAATGACGTTTTGTGGCTTATTAGAAGGCACCGAGTTATTTCAAATAGAGAAGTTTGGAGGGTATCTTTTATATTTGATAAAACGACAAATCCAACAAGTAAATGCGTTCGAATAGCTGACTGAATTAACCGAGCAACACGTTACTTGTTTCTTTTTCGATTATCAAATGACTGACGAACAATCGACAAGATCCGATCGTCAGCTAAGAATATGAAAGTTTAGAAAAATCTCGCTACGATCTGCCGAATCTCATAACCACGAAAGCACAGCGAAATTGCAATGATAATTGCACAAAGTTAGCCCGGAAATGGAGTATTTAATGCTGTCAGATGTCTGTAATTATTACATATGTAACGCACAGCGATAATAACGACACACATGTACACGCATTTTATGCGCTTAGTCATATACGCATGCGTGTACCAAGCACGGATATTTATTTATTTATTAAATAGCACATACGGTAAGATCGCCAGCAGAATTCAGGATCGGCTCGACCGAGAAGGGACGCGAGTTCACATTCTACGTTGTATTACATGAGGTAGAAAAGAAGAGAAAGAAAAGAAAAATACTACCGGTTATGATAATCTAGTGCTTACACATATGGAATCTACATTGTTTTAGCTATCGTCATATTTAGGTGATAATTACGAACAGCGTTTATGCGTATGTTCTTTATTATATAACGGGACCCGTTGCCGTCTAATTTTTAAAATCGAGTGAACTCGATTTTCAAAAATCTCTAGAAATTCGACGATAACTTACTTAAGTCGATAAACCGTCATACGTGTCACTTTCAATTTGAGATGCAAGTTTTACACGTGTTTTCCCGTTGTGAAGATTCCATTTAAAGTGAATTATAGTGACTTTTAATTGTTTCAGTCTGATTAAGAAATTGCAATAGTTACTGGTGATTAATTAAGATTATTCTGTGTATTGCTGTTATTGGAGTATATTCTTTTAAAAGTATCACCATTGACGGTGTATAGACTTAAAACTTAGATAGTAATTAAATCAACAGTCTTATATTCAATGCGATGTGTCGTCCTTGCATTTGAAGACTAATTGTCGCATTAGATGGACTATAAGTGGAATCTAGTAATACATATAACTGATGACTATATCGCGTACTAAAGCGCCTTTCAATTTCTCTCTAGGGTGAGTCTATGGGTTTGATCACATGAAATATCGTCGAAACTATTAAAGTTTAATACAAATTTTTCTAACAAAAAGCAGCTATCATACCACAAAAAATAAAATGTGTCAATTCATTTCAACAATTAGGATGATCTTGAAATCTGCATAGTACACCCACCTGTTAAAAAATCATTAGCACTTTCTCTCTGTTATGCAACTTTTGTTGGAACAATTTTTCTGCGGCTAATAGTTTTGGATATATTTCAGGAGGTCAAAATTATTTCTTCGCCCACTATATGCATATATATATCTATATTTTGTGTTCATGACATTCGATTCAGGCTATTGGTCAGCAATTTAGGATTTTCTTTTATTTTATTGTGAGATTATTTGTAAAGTATTTTTTTTTTGATATTTCATTTATCATCGTCTATTATTATTATTATTATGACCACATGAGAATATCATGCACAACATTTACACGTTCTGAATTATCCTATTTTTTAAACTTGGTTCTCTTTTGGAATCGATTACACAAATGACAAACTCTTTGCTGCTGGCCACAACTAAATGGATATTTATTTATAGCTTATGTAATACACATGAGAATATTTATACATGCGTGTTTTGTATGATGGTAATTTTAAGTAATTTATTATGAATAGTATGTAAAGAAGTGACTAAATTTGAACACTAACTGGCTATCACTACAATGTCGTGTAATTTATTATGAATTATGCATCGACTCTAACGGAATCACTGGATAATCCAAGTGTACATTATAATTGACTTATTTTAAAGAAAGTTTTTTTTAATGACATTCAATATTTACTTTTATATTAAAAGCTTTTGCAGTCCATGAGAATAGCAAACTTTAATTTCATTTTGGTGCTAAAATCTCTTTGATTTTGTGATCATTAATAATTTTGTTTCTGTCTTAATTTTTCTTGAAAATGATAATGTTTCCGTTCATGTTACTGTTATTTATTTTATAATGTTGAGGAATATGTTAAATTTTTCCCATATCGCATATCGTGAAAGGGACAGATATTCGAACGCATATCGTCACCTTAGCAATAAGATAATTTTTAACGAAGGAGATATCAGTGAATTATGAATTATGTTTTTCTTTTCTTTTCTCTCTTTTATTTCATCCTCTGCAATCCAATGGAACTGATGATCATTCGAAATGGATAATTACGAATTTTATAATGCTACTCGGTTATCGTACTTTTATTCCAACAATATGACCTGTGTCAAGTACTGTCTCAGTGTTGTGTCCGACGTATTTTATATATGTAGGCATTTCTAATATTTAAATAGCGCGTAACGACTGTAATAAAAAGTGACGTGATGGTGATAATGATTGTATTTCCCATTAGCTGACAAAAAGAATTTTACCTGTAGACTAGTGGATTTATTGAAAGACTAACTTCCATAATGCATAATAAATAATGATTTAAAATATAGTATTGTGTGATTTTTAATATTCACTTCCTTTTTTTTGAATTTTCTATACGGTTTGATAACGTTCTCCAGTGTTGCCAATGGGAAACTGGAAACATTGGTATTTCCGTATATTGGTAGGATTGTCACAGAACAGGTTGGGTATTCAAAGGTGTATGAAAAGCCATGGCTGCAGCGGCCTCGTTTGGGCTGTACTTGGGAAATACATCAGCCTGTTTAGCAATTTATAAAGTAAGTAGAGGATTTACGAATGTTCTGCGTTAAACATTAGAGAAAATCTACCCTTTTTTGAATATTTAAATTTTCATGGAACTACTGTCAGGTTAAATCAATCCTTGTACAGATTCTATATTCACTAGTTCTGTTTCTCCTCGTGTTACATTCAGCCGGTTTATATTAAATATGTTTATTTTTAGGACGACAATGTGGACGTTGTCGCTAATGATGCTGGAGATCGTGTTACGGCAGCTGTCGTTGCATTCAATGACTCTGAAAAGGTTCGAGGTCTTTGAAATATGTTGTATAAAGTTTTTGAATAAGCTATGTTGGTCATTTTTGTTAATAATTTTTTTTGTACTGTATTTAGTATCCATGTAGGCACTAGAGAATTGGTTTCATATTTTCTATATTTTACTTCATGCAAAGATTGAAATGTCTTGCGATATATGTCTTTTAAGTTATTACGTTGTTACAGGTTATTGGATTGGCTGCCAAAACTGGGCTCTTTAGAAATGGTCCAGTTTCAGTGCTTAATAATAAAAGATTAATGAACAAGGATATTGATGATGTTGAATTAGAGTTAGCAATAAATAGCAGTCCTAGCAAATTAGTGAAGGAATCAGATGAATTACGATATCTGATTAAAAAGGGAGAGAAAAACAAGAAAATATCACCTGTTGAAGTATCAACAATGATATTTGAAGCTATGTATAATATCTCTACAACAGCTGCACATGACGATGATGAACACAATGTAGTGCTATGTGCACCATTACGTTTTTCTGCAGAAAGTCTCAAGACATGGAGTGAATCAGCAACAGCAGCTGGATTTAGAGTGTTACAAGTTATCAGTGAGCCAGCAGCTACATGCATAGCATATGGCATTGGTCAGGACAAAAAGAAATCAGAGTTAGTACACATTTTATTAGATATCCCTAGCATAAACAAAACTGTTTAGAATGAAGTATACAGTCTTATGCTTTCTTACAGGCTAGTTCTGGTATACCGAATAGGTGGTGTAACGAGCGAAGTGACTCTCATACGTGTTGCTGGAAGTGCATACACAGTATTGTCCACACGATACTATCCAAAATTGGGAGGAAATAAATTAACAAGGATATTGGCAGAATATCTTGCTGGTGAATTTCGGAACAAGTACAAATTGGATCCTACTGAAAGTCGAAGATCCATGTCTAAACTGAATAATGCCGCAGAAACGTGCAAGCACGTCCTCTCTACAATGTCCACAGCTCATTGTTTTGTAGAATCGTTAAACGACGGTGTTGATTTCAGTCATAACATAACTCGTGCACGTTTCGAAAATCTGATAGGACCAAGTATCTCAGAATATATTGGCCCTATAGACGAGATCCTGCAAGATAGTAAATATTCGCACAGCGATATTAATAAAGTCGTCCTTTCTGGTGGTACAATGAAGATTCCAAAATTGCAAGAAAAGATTTCACTACTTTTCCCAAATGCAGAGACGGTATCCAACAAATGGAGTCCCGATGAAACAATGGCGATCGGTGCTGCAATGCAATCAGCTTTATTAATATCTCATGGGATGCATGATCGCGAACTCAATTCCATGAGCGTAGAAGTGCATTCGTTGGACATTTCTTTATGTGTTCAATTTGGTGAGGCTGATCCTATTGTCATTCCGGCCGGTACGATAGTTCCAATAAAGATACAGACAATTGTTGAAATTCCAAAAGTCAATAACAATAAAGTGGATGTCAAGATATTTGAGGGAGGCAGTGATGACTTGAAGGATACACGAAAAATTGGTTTGGTAAATTTAATGATCTTTGCTTATATATTTTAATACTTCAATGGTCAACGCTACTTTAAAACACCGTGCACGAATAAAACGTTTTTTTAACACATCGCAAACTATGCAATCTTTAGAAAATCACAGGTGGTTTTCCATAAAATCACTGTAAAGTGCGTTAAAGTAGAATAATACAATATATTTCACTGTAAAATCATGCCCGTGCATACTTTCTAATAATTGTATGCCAAGCCACGTATGGCTCACTAGAGATTTTATTACTTTCGAGCTGTCAAAATAAAAAACATCCTACACCTGAAGCAACTTTAGTGTTTCTATGGGTTTTGTTTCAGATTTCATTGAAAGCCGAGAGCGGCGAAAAGTTCAAAGTGGATACTGACCTCACCGAAGCAAATCTTAATGTGAACATTGTGGAAATGAAATCCGGTAAAAAGTCATCCTTTCGTTTTGGAATACATGAAGATGATTCCTAACATGACTTGAAATTAAATTATATATTTTTTAACGTGCAACGACTATGAATAAACTAATAATTTTGTAGCTACTGTTGTATTTATTTACCCGGTCGATTCTATCCAATTGTGTGAAATATTAAGACTGAATTAATGAAAACGATGTAACAAACAAATTGTATGAACATGTACATTCTTTAAATTATCGATTAAGCAGTATATGCAGTCATCGAACATTTTTCATAACAGATGGCACTGACTATCGGTTTTTTTCATTACCACTGAATTTTATAAAGTAGCTCAAATAATATGAAATTTAAAACATATTTATATCTTTGATAAATTATTTACTAATAGGAACTGCGCTTCTGCAGTTCTTTCGTTTAATTAAATAATCGTTCAATCAACATATACAATACATAAATCAATTTAATTTATCCAATTAAGAACTAGTTTTTTAAATAAGAGTCGAAGTTAAGAAATGACTCGTTCAATAAGAATAACAGGAAGGCAAACTACAGACATTTCAATACAAAATTATACAAAACGTGTAGACATGAATGAAAACCATGAACCGACCCAGACAGACAACACATAATGCTTATAAGACGTCGAGTAAGACAGACATTTTCTTTCAGAGATTTGAAAGATGCCTGGGATATATGTGTTGTCTGGATAAGTTTATCGCAGTGCATTTTAAAATCAGTTCGTTATTTGAGTCAACAGTGAGAAATACAAAGGCGACATTTCATGTCACATTGCTATAGAGGTGTTTAAAATAGCTGGGAAATATTTTTTTTATTATCAACTGCGTTCCATATAAATGAAATAAGAAATTAATGAATTCATGTGTTCTTGTTTAAGTAGAATCCATATGTCGGTAGGCAGAACGCCCCGTTTCAGGGTTTATTCTCAATGCGCTTGCCACACAGCATCGTTTCTGACGTCTGAGGAGGTCTCGCACTCTTTATTATAAAGCATTGTAGATGCACTACACGAGTCCATTGTGTTTCTGTTCCATAGTACGTTTTTATATTATCCTTATGCCAGAAAGCATTGAAATACTGAGCACATTATCGATTCATCATCTCAGTCCTAGACTCGCTATGAAGTCATGAGGTAACGAAGCTACATTTCTTTCTTGGGAAATAGTCATTTTACATAAGCATTGATTTGACTTCACTCGCTGCGTTGCACTCAAGATGCTTTTGTTAGGATGAACTATTTTTGTACTTTATTGATTCTTTTTTTTATAAATATATTCCTCGCGTACGTTTTAAAATATATTCCTCGCGTACTTTTCATTAGGTGTATTATTCACATTTTTTACAACGAACAACCAAATCAAGATTAATGCAAAGTCCCGTAATACAAAAGCGATATCCTTGTAGCCTAGTAAAAGCGACTGATTACATCACGTTTATTTTTCCAGGAATCCCAATGAACGTCTCCAAGTGAATCATCATAGTCGGAAAGCACGCGGATTCAGAACGGTTTTAATTCCGTAAGACAATAATTATTGTGATTGAACACACTGAGAGAACATTATTATAGAATAAGTGTATTCCGAATTCTGTGATTCCCTGCGGAGGACATTGGTATAATTAAATAACTCAAGGAGGACGTGGAAATCACCGGAATTTTAAGAAATTTTGTATTCCAACCGGAAAGTCACTAAAGGAGTCAAACATGTCACGCACCCATCAATGACGTGCAAGTCGCGTCAAACGATCCAAAAAGAAAAGTATAAAGTACTTCATTATAGCTTATCAGATTTGTTCATGACAGAAAGTGCCATCGTATACGGAAAAGTGAGGTTATTTACGAGAAAATTGAATACCAGTTTGGTGAATATGGAACGTCCCATCGACGTGCGTCAATCGCCATAACGATTCGAAATTCAATTGCGATATTGAAAAATTGGGGCAAAAAGTTTGATGAATGAAAAAAAAATGTATAATTGGGTAACAGACTTTTCAATTTTGTGTAATTTCTTTCTTTTTTTATAATAGAAATTTCACTTAACGCGAAAATAACAGACAAATACTCAATTTGGTGTGAAGCGTTGGTATAATAACGATGCTCTATGTTTGATCTTTTCTGATGCCAATCGCGCCAGATCCGATCGAATCGATTTCAAATACGAAAACAAGGTGAGTAATGCGTGCCGCGCCGTTAAGTTTATTTGAACGCTCCTTTACACTGAGTCGACGATCGGCACGCGTTCCTTAGCGCATTACAGATTTTACTAGGAATAATAATGCTAAAAATAACGTGGCAGCATTCCCGAACGGCACATCGGCTCGCCAAAAATACGCCATTCACAACTATTAATAGAGGTCGTGGCTCGCATTTGCGACCGGTCGGTCAGCCAACCAGAAGCTGCGAATACAAAGTAGGGGATTCCCTCCACGCGACCTTTCTAGCCTGGCCTTTGAGGACACTGGGTCTTCCATTATTTAATCTATTCTGCATTCCGCGCTTCTTCTGAATGAGTACGAAGCTTCCTTGTAACACTTCCTGCCTAGCTATATTAAATAAAATTGACGGTTTTCTGTTCTTACAAAATTCAACAAACATTTCTTCACTATTCCTTTCTATGAATGATATTTTTCCCATGCATCCGTACATATTTATTTCTTATGTATTTTCCAGGTTCAAAGTTCAAGCGTATTATTACCAGTTCCCGCCCTAGGCAAGTGACTAGTGACATTTATCATGTTGTAAGATCGAGGTATTAACGACGACATATTCCGTTTGATTTTTCGAACACGTTTATAGCGTTTCCAATAAATTCTCACCAGGATACATTTTAACCCTTAACTACACACATGCGATCTCAAAGACTTCACCAATTTTGTTTAACCCACCTATCGAATTTGTCTCTACGTAAATTTTCAACGAAATAAAAAAATTACTAGATAATTATTATTAGATACTTGGTCATTAAATTTGTTTAAACTGACAGCGATTACAACATCACATTTGAGCTATTCTGTTTCTTGTAATGGCCTCACAATCCAGTTTCACAGACTGTGTGTCTCACAGACCTCAAAGTAGCCACATCCATAAGCACGGTATTTGAGTCCTGTCGAGTTGTCTTCACGTACTGAATGACTATATTGTCGTCCCGGTCAGGGTCGCCGCAGCAAACAGTCGAAATAAATCCTTAGTTAAAACAGCATCTTCGTAATACACTGTTGCTATACAAAAATGCATTCAAGGTAGTACAGTATTCCTACGTGTTTGAAGCAGCGCGCGGGATGTCATTAGCAGCATTGCTGTTTAAATCGTGCAACATTGTAGCCGCAGATGTACAGTGTAACAAGAAAAAGCAGACAGTACGTGGAAATTGCATGCTGTTGTTCCTATACCTATATACGCCAAGAATATATATTATGTACAGTGCGCGTAAGGACAGTGTATATCTATATACCAATATAAAGTGCTGGGTTAAGAGAATAAAACCGAAAGAAACCAGACGAAGGGGCATGACGTGAAGATTATGCCTATGCGTGGATTACTAGTAACTATTTATAGTGGAAAAGAGATTGTAAATTACAAAGGTAAAACACTGTCGAAGAGGTTACGCCATTGTGGCAAATCGCATAAGGATTATCATGTTTGTTTATTTCGTAACTGCCATCTAGACACATTGGCCTTTGGTGATTGGATACCTCTTTTAAAGTTGCCCGTCTTACATAGGTATGCCTCAGTTACTCATTTAGTTTATAATTTTCTTGTAACAATCTTTAATTGATTATTAATTTAGTAATTGGAATTATACCTGTGTATTTCTGCGAATAGTTATTTGAGGCGATGATGCGGTAGAGCTCATAGGAAGGCGGTTAGGTTGCATGGCGCCGTTTGACCCGATTTAGAGATTATGGCGTGGGTTGGTCGTTCTACGACGTTTGCCGAGGGTTCTATCGATTCGAAGGTTCTTTATTCCATTAGTATAAACACATACCGAGGAGTATTCCATGCGTGAGTCAAGACAACCGTGATGATGAATGACGATGCGCGAGGCCGATACGTGCTCAGGACATAATACATAACCTCACTATTGCATAAGTCAATAGAAAAGAAGTCAACCTAACGTAGCGCAGATGCAGGTACTGTTAGTAGAATGACTACGTTCTTTTATACTTACTTGGAATAATATAAAATCGCATTTCCCATCAGAACTGAATAACCTTAAAGCACGATGAATAAGGCGTCTTGACAAAGCGTGTTCGTATATTTATGTATATCGTGTGTCTCATTGCTGTCTAGTGAATTAACTGGAATTTTCGCATCCCCCAGGAACGATTATCACGCCCACAGGCTATTACTTTGCAAGGTGGCTAGTGAAAGAAAGCAGCCCGCGTTAACTGCTCCAGGAATTTCCGGTTATGGGAATCGGAACGTGCCATTTCGCGGAAGGGAATATACGCAAGGAGTCACTAGCAGGAGCGGCGGAATTTGAAGCCGCATGGAAGGTACGTGACGAGGAGGATGTATAGGAAGGAAGGAAGGTGACTAGGTAAAGGTAGTATAATAAAATATTCTCAGTTCCTTTTTCCGTAGTACGATTGTCCCCGATGACGACGTCGCTGCGGACTATCGGTGTCCGCAAAGCAATCCTCATGAATGAACTGTGCTTGTGTACCTGTTGTAGGTTCACGTGTGACGCCCACGCCTATGCTTAATACTGATGTGTTTTATACACACTTGGCCTATATGTTGTGTAAAAATGCCAACGAAATGGGAGACGCCCAGCGACTGCGACAACGTTCCTGGAACGTGTAACGCATTAGAAGATTGACCTGATGAACGGGAGCACCGGAGCTGGTGGAATGAGTTGAGTAGTGGAACCCCAAGGATAATTTTAATGGAAACGAAGACGGTTTTGTAGGATGATACAACGTTGAGGAATACGAGTAGATAGAGAGGAAGAGGAAGGGATGAAGTTGCCAGCAGGAAAAATGACTGGAAACAGCTCATTCATAAAAGCAGCTCAGGGATCGATGCGCACGTGGTTCGAATCCGGTTAAATCAGGTTGGCCAACTCCTGACATTTCCCTTTATATTTTTCCACCCTGACACCACTGTCGTATCTCAGGACATTCAATGAATGTTTTTCTGCTTTCCAAGTAAACTTTTTCACTGGGAAACAGCTTGTATGTGAATTTGTTCATTTATTATCAAAAAAGTATAACGTGTAGAATACATGAAAGCGCGCTGAGATATATTGTAGAGAATTTAAATAGGAGTTGGGTGGTAATCTTTACCTAGGGTATTAGCAGTGACTGAATGAATTGTTGTTACGTTTACATACTGGCAAGGCTCTAACAACCCGTTGGATGTTAAAGCCGAGAATCGATTGCCACCCTCTCTTTAAGAACTCGGTCATAGGGATATAGAGCCACACAAAAAGGATCCGGAATTAGGTTAATCATAGGGTGGATATAGATGCATGGAATTATGTACAACTAGATACACTATCTATACCTATATGTCATAAAGAGACAGATGAAGCCCTAATTGTGTTACTAATCTATCATAGACTCCCAATATTATATTATTATACAGTATAATTATTAAAAGCTGAATCTAAATGATATGGACTCTCTGTTACAGATACTGTACATAATGAAAATTCTAGTGTTTTCTTCGACTTCATCGACCATGTATTTGGATATTAAAGGAATTTCACTTGGATTTCGATTCTACTCCATTCAGCTCTTCTAGCGGGAGACTCTAATTGAGTGAAAAATGTTATCAGACGCACCCACTTCTATCAGCCTAAATGTGATTCAGCCAACCACCAAGATTTCCAAGAAGGGTGCCTTCGTGGTAGTGAATCTAGCGTGGGCTGTGGCGTTATGTCGATTTCATTCACACCAACCCCTTGGATTGCCTTCCTTTTCCAAGTATCAACTTGCCCACCCCCACGGAAGCAACATTAATCTCGCTGATAATTTACACTAGCCAAATGAGTATCGTGATGTATATCCTTATAAGAAGAACACGTGCGTCTATACTACAAGAGGCAGACGTGTATCTGAAATTGTAACGGAGCCGAATACTTATTGGACGTCGATTAGTTAATGCTTAAACCATAGGAAAGTCTCCATTGGGTTCCCATAAAAGAACATGAATCTCATGGTGACCTCGCCAGAGTGAAGGACGTGTTTCACGGAAGTAACTGGGTATATAATATGTATCAGTCTTATGTGGTACATACAGGTACACGTGAATATTCCTATAAGAGCGTCACACCCGGGGTACCCGCATAGATTTGAATTTTCGCTAAGTGTATATTCCTGTCACGACACTATTTCTAATTCGCCATGTGAATTTCTGGTTGGACGTCGTGGGCTTGCTGAGTGCTTTATAGGCATGCTGCACAATGTACTCCAGGAATACGAAGGACTACGTGCTTTAGCAGAATCGTTGGTTCTTTTTCGATATAGAGAACTTCTTGGAGGCGTTTAAAAGGTCGGCACCTTTCACTGAAATCGATTTCAGCATCGTATAAATGCGTTTGCTTCCAACAATGTCGAATTCCTTGGGAGAATCTTAGTCATTTGGCTTTGCAGACTCGTGCCGCCTTGATTTACAAACCTGTTTTTCATTTTGAGAGCGATAAGAAGCTAACCGTCATTTTGCAATGTACTGTAATAAACGTTCGTCTTCAGAGGTCTTTCTTAGTTTCTTTTCGTTCCTCTTCATTCTTGCATTCTCGCGTTCGCCATAGTCTTATAGAAGAGGATGATTCGTAGAAGTGCTTTATGAAGGAATTTTATATTTTTTTATTTTATGGGTACTAGGTAGTCTGGAGTATTTTTTTGGACCGACAAAGAAGCGATAGGAGATGGCTGATTGGCAAAGAAGAAGAAAAGAAAAAGAATGGAATCGAAGAGCATTAAAGTCAATTGGAAATACGACACCCGTTAGCGTGTATTTTCGTCGGTGATAGTAGAGAAACATCCAAGTGGGCGTCGATCGTCGATGCCTGGCGACTCTGGGAATTTCTCAAACTCCACAGTGTGGCGACGTCACTTTTTTCCATCTCCACTTGCCGTGTGATGTTCCAGACCAAAGGGTGTCTTGTTAAAATAATGCGATTCTTAAGAGAAAAAAAATCAAACAGTCCCCTATTTAAAATGTTGAATGTTTTTGCAGGTAACGTAATATGGCTGCACTGCGGATTTCATTATAAACTCAATATCCATTGACAACTCGTCTAGAATTAAATCCAACCTCAAAAACAGTCAAAGTATGTATGCACTCGGCGTACGAATTCTCCTTGGTAGAGCAGGATTTATCACAGTAAGAATTCTAATTGAGATTCCACAGGAGTGCTGGTATTAATATAAACGTGTAGACACTCACTACATTACCAGTACCACAGGTAAATGCCAATTTGTAATAATTGCCAAGAACGACTGTAGATAAGATTAATACATACGTCATGCAAGTACTTGTGTTATTTTCAAAAGCAAAGCGATGCATTTAGCAAATGTCGTATTGTCGGTAATTTACAGCAGCATGGCGCCACCATCGTTCTCGACCTCGCTTATAGGTACGAACGATGAATCGCCAATTGACGGGGACTCCTTTGGTTTCCGGAAGTCAGTGAAGAAAATAGAAGAAGCTGGAACAAATTATTCACTGTACAACGTTTGCTACTCTTTACCTTTCATGCATCCAAAAAAGTATCTAATTTTGTTGCCAGATCACTCAGAAGGTGATGAAGAACATGATACCTCTTTATTTTCAGGAACAAGTTGGTTCATCAAGAGCGTCGTTACACTTCAACGAGACGCTAACGTCAATTCAATTTGACTAACGAGGAACGACGGCACGTAGGTGGGAACCGAGATGACACGTTTAACGAAGGATGTAGACAGCCGAAAAGAACCGGCGACACGTCGCTCGATGAAGCCCGCTGAGAACCCCCTACGATATTATAGTTCGTTGGTCTATTACGAAATTATTGTAGTCCTTGGAATGTCTCTCTTCTCATAACTCATTTCTTTTCATCTTATAGCATCCGATTCTATCCTATACAGGTATGTATATTACCTACTGGGTTAGTATCGTATGTATTAGAAGCTGCGATAAGACTTCATCTACACAGATATACATACAACGATAGTGATTGAGAAGAGATCATTGAACTTATTAATTTGTTTTATCTGTAGATAGGTAATCTGTCACTGTTGTGTGAGAATATTAATATTATTGATTACTAGTTGTCAATATTTACAATTCGGTATAGACAGTACAGCTAAAGACTTGGTGTACGTATGTATATCTGTATCTGTAGAATTATTTAGGATAAACGCATTAATTGGTTGTACTAATTGATGCTAAACTTCGGAGTACGGTGCAACTGTGCACAATAGTTTGATTTGTCTTTTATGAGTGAAATGTCATTTTTTTTCTAACCAGCTTTGTGGCGGCTAGGAGGTTATGCAAATTGGAATTGTAGAAGATGAGCACGATGTGGAACGTTGAGCGAATATAATCAATTGGGAAACGCAGCTGGCGAAATACTCAACCACGTGCGTATCGTCAGGGACTTCACATTTTTTTTCTGATCAGTCCGGTTCTCTTTTTATAAATTTTTGGTCTTTGTCTCTTTTGAATCCGTTAACCGGCAATGGCCCTGTCTGCGGAACAGATCGATCCACCGATCCAAATGGACACTGTGCGGATAGGAATAAGAGCGTTTGATATTGATGGGAAGCCGTTTCTGTAAATGCACCATATCGACTTGTTAAATGGCGTTTACAATTGGCGACGAAATTCACACTTCCCATGGATATGACGCGCGCGGAAAACCCGACGCGGAATTAGTGTGTTGCATAACTCGAACACATTGGCCATTCTACAATGCAACGGAACACGTAACACGGAACATATAAGCGGCGCGATATTCAATTGTATATTTCTCCAATTCCATTGGATCCTCCAATCAAGAAAGAGAAAATCATTTTTAAAACCGAGCGTTTACTAAGTCTACGAAAAAAACAATTATGTCATTATCTGTCAATATATAAATATTAAAAAAATGTGTATGCGTTTATTCATATGTATAAGTAAATCATTACTTCATTTTTAAAGTCACGATGACTTTTATCATAGAGAAATTTCATTTCCTAACGATATTGATAATGACCTCGTCTATAGAGTTGGTAATGACAGGGTACAGGTAATCACATTTCACGTATGAAAATATTGGCGAGGCAATTGTTTTTTTCACATAAGCCGTTACGGATTACGGAACGGGGCATGCTCGATGTTACTCATCACGTTTCCTACTCCGTGAAATCCTTATCGACCCTAGAAACCGCTTCCGTATCGTTGCTATGTCCGTGACGTAGCCAAAATCGTAGAGACTTTTTAAACGCTCGGTTTTAAAAACGATTTTCTCTTTCTTGATTGGAGGATCCAATGGAATTAGGTAAATATACAATTGAATATTTCGCCGCTTATATGTTCCGTGTTACGTGTTCCGTTGCATTGTAGGATGGTCTTTACCGGCTTTAGATACCAGCGTCAGAATAGATAACGTATCAATAAGCGTGCATCCATTGTTAACGCCATTTCATTTTGTTGATAGTTTATTTAAATTTTGTCAAAAATTTATATAATTTTTTTAATTGAGCTGATGCTTTATTTTCAAGAATATGGATTCACAAAGTGCGCCTTAATAATTTTATGACGTCACAATGTGCTGTCTAATTTTTATGACTCATTTGATAGTAGCATGAATTGAAGGTGAGTGTTTATAAAGTTATCGCTAAACATGTAATAAATAGATTCTGAAGATTATACGTATGTGCATTTTTGTATTGCACAGGAAAAGAAGATACGAAAGCAGTTAAGGGGAAAAAAATAATTTCAGCTAGTAATACAACAAAAATCGATGTTATCTAACACAACATTTTTATAGTTCAAAATGATATTTATTTTATTTCGTTCTGTTTGATATCAAACACATGGAACCGATTATGATGATATCATGATACACTGCCAGTATAAATGGTTATGAACGAGTCATGAATCTGTATAG
Source organism: Trachelus stipa (assembly GCA_036026315.1). Classification (NCBI taxonomy): domain Eukaryota; kingdom Metazoa; phylum Arthropoda; class Insecta; order Hymenoptera; family Cephidae; genus Trachelus; species Trachelus stipa. The sequence goes on from JAYRCB010000457.1 coordinate 2,681,249, forward strand.
ATGCGTAAATGACGATCGATGTTCTAAAAAAAAATATAGTTCAATCATCGAACCAGGGGCTGAGATAATGAATTCTTCGAAGATTTTTTTTTAACGAATGGATCGTTGAACATTACGAATAATGGAAGCACTCGACCGCGCTCGGGCAAGTCTAGTATTCATATGGGTAAGACGTTGATCGAATGAATAATGATGTATTGCGGAACCGGTAGTAAAAAGAAAGATGTTAGAGAGTCGAAATGCGAGGTGGAGGAGTGAATAAAAAGTCAAGAAAGGCGTCGCGGCGCCGCTCGTAAACCCAATTGAGAGCGAAAACTCGTTATTTTTATTGGTTGGCTACGAATCTTGTACTTACTACTGACAGAAAAATCATGGCCGACTCGCCATTCGTTACTACGAGTTACTACACTACCTTGTAATGTATGGCTATTCCCGGTGTGAGTTAGACTTAAGGTTTATGAATCAAGACTTAAGGTTATTTAAACGCACGATAAAATACGCCCGCTCGATATTCTACCTGATACACTGACGCCATTGCGTAAAACGGTAAACAAACAAATTCCATTCTTATTTATGGATCATTCATAAATTATGTTCGTCACGTATACTACCCTTGTGCAAAAATTTCTTTTTCTTAGAGATAGGTTAGTTCTCAACGCGCAATTTTGATTGGCGGCCACGGTTAAAGTTTTGTGAACACGATAAAAATTTGCAGGTTTAATTCCCACCCACGATCAGCATAAACGTCGACATTCTGCGATACATTTTCATGCCTCTCGTGTGAAAATAGATCACGTACTTCTTTTACTTGAAATTTCGAAACTCGGTATCCGTAGTGGTTATCTGTAAATTAACATATGAGAGCGAACGATAGCTTGTCTAGGTGAGCAACAATAAAAATCAACTGAGAAATTCCACCGGACAGACCCGTAAACATTTACTTCCTCTCTGAGGATAAAAGTCAAATTATTTGTCCTGCACGGGAATGTAATACATACCGATTTTTCCTAGAGATCGTCAGCGTTTATACCGTCACACGGACGATCCTGTATAGGACGATAAAATCTGATAGAGAAATTCCGCAGATACGGAAACGTAAACACGAACTTCCGCTCTGGAAAGACTTAACGCAAACGTAACATAAAGCAACTTAATTGCTGGATGATCTTGTGTGAAAAAAATGTTTCTCAACCATTACAACTGTTTAGTAAAATTTCGCTTTCTTGATGCACAGTGTCCTCGTCACAAAGAGTACAGCCGTAACAGTTGCGTGTATATAATTTGTTTTGATGAAACCAGGTTAGTTCGCCATTACATGAAAATTCTATATTATGGTACTATTCTTTATTTATCCATTGCGTCACTTTCGGGAATACCGAATTGCACCAGGTGTTTTAAAACCGATCTGGAAGAATGAAATATTTCAATAATCATCATTAAATCCATAACGGATTGGTTAAGTGAATTCATTTCCGTGTCTTCAGGCAACGATTGAAATGTCTGTTACGACGAACAAAATATATATGTATCCATTCATATTCGATACACAGTAATTACGTAATTATTAATACGTCAATAAACCCGCGTACAAGTCAAAGGTGAATGACTTTAATAATATCCAAGAATAACTAATAGATTTGTCCTCTTTTCATACGTAGGAGATATTTTACTTTTAATTTTCGCACATAGAATGCGCCACGGGGAATGCAGTAACGGTATTGTTACTCTTATATAAGATTGATCGCCATCTTGAAATAGCGAATGTCCATAACAAGTTGCATACACATTGATTTATGACATAATACTAGACACTGGTAAGACTATGATTTTTATTCGACCATAAGCTATGAGCTCGTAGATGTGTAACTGACCTATAACTAAAGAAGCCACTCGATCATTCTATCACAAGGGTTGTTAAGTTACGTTGTTTTTCTATAAAATTGAATCGAGTAGAAATAACTGCCAGATCACAACAATAAACCAGGTGAAGTATCGATCCCATCTCCCGGAGAACCCTCCAATTAAAATGCCTTTAAGCTGCCAGCCGACAGGGTGCGTCGTTCTTTTATCCAGAAAGTTACCAGCATCGCCTATCTAGGTATATACGTATACGTCGTCTGCTAGCAAGACGTAGAAACCGAAACACAGTCAGCAATGAAATCATGGAAATATACGGGAGTTAAGGCCTAAACGTTCGAGTAGAATTTTCGTTGGAATTAATGATTGTGTTCGCAGAAAGTGAATTCCGGACTTCGTGTTACCCTAGAGGTGTCGTGCGACGTGTGAGTCAGTCCTACTTGCGGGAACCTCCAGCTGGTTACTCATCTAATTGAGGTCGCCATCATATTTTTTATATCCTCCCGACAACTTAACGAATGTTACACTCTATAGGTAGCTAAGGTCGTGCATTGCCTGATGTACTGATATACATGGGCTGTATTATATAAAGAGGTAACACAGGTTAGGAGAATCCCACGAGACGCAATAGAAAAGTCTAGGGATTCATGGGGAAATTCCATGTCGTTATGAAATTAATGGTACAAGGACTACGGAGGTGATAAGAAGTTTATTGTGATTCTTGATAACAGGTATGTTTTTTTCTTCTTGTACTTGTCTCTGTGTAGTGATTGCAATTGACGATCGTAGAAATTGGTATGATTTAATCCAGTGACGTTTATGCTAGGTCCAGGTACACTTTTCTATGAATAAAATTTTGAATGACCGTCCAATCGAAACGAATTTGTTAACGGAATTGCGTCAGGATCGAGTCGGTACTGTGCCAGTTTCCGGAGCAGGTGCGAGGTCGAGGAATTGGATTGAACGAATGAGCGGGGAGCGGTCGATTGTATCGGGCCTCGGGCCGGGCTTTCCCATAAGAACTACGACGCTCTCATTGATCGGTATGGACTTGGACGATCGCTCACAATTATAACTCCCACTTATTAACTCACCTTTCCCGAATCGCATTTATGTATTTCGTTAGCATTATTGTGACCGCGACGGATTATGATCGTCTAATGAAACCGGATGCGGTGGTCATTCGACTGCTAGTCCGGTTTGCTCGAACGACGTAATCAAACTGTCAGATTGCTGATTGGCATTGTAGTGAAAAATCAGTACGGATATTATACCGTTTATTTTTTATTGAATATTCTAGATAAAATTGATTAGAATCTTTCCTTTTCTACGAATTCGATGTTACACCTTCCATTCTAAACGTACAGGATTTCGCGTTGAAATTATATTTCACGGAATATTCAATAAAATATTTTATGACTGAATCATTACCTTTTTTATCGACGTAATTATAGGTAAATTTCAAGTAATTGTTTTTATTTTAAATAATTACAATTAAGGCGCATACTCAAGCCTGTCGATCATTTCTAAATTAATTCTTGAAGGACGTGTCCAGGGTGAGATACCTGGTGAAATGAACTTCTTTGAACAGACTGGAAAGTCAATTTGTGCGAATGTCATCGATTCTCATTTTTGAACGACTCACCGATCAAAAAACTCGACTATTAACGATCGTTAATTACCCCCCTATAATTCCGGTGTTTCCCTCATCCACCGATTCTTTAATTATAGACATACGTATGAATATTTGCGAACGTGCTATTGGCAATTCTTGTTTTCCTTTTCGCATTCGACAATAAAAACCGGCCTAACTGCGTAAATCCTGTCGTCAGCAGCTGCATTAAGGATTTTTACGAATTTTTGCGATTCTCGGTTTCGCAGAAAACTCCTTCCGTTTTACGTATGCAAATAATTTTCGTACTTGGTTTTAGTGTGTATGAGCATTTTAAATGATTTAAGCGCAATTCAATACGGCAGAACACATCGAACACAGGGGGCGCTTCTGCCGGTTTCACGAAAGTTTATTAAAATCGGATCGGCGGCTGGTACTGTTTCCTGTGAAAAGGAGCCACGATTAATATCGCTAAGAAATCAAAGTGCAAATTTTCAAATCATCTAAAGATCACACGTCTTCGCAAGTGCCACGCGACTGGTCATAGTATTTATTTAACACATTATAATATACCGTCTTGTCACGTTCTTAATATCCATTTATACCAATCTAACGTATTCTAAATTTCTAATCTGTCGCCACTAACAAAAAGGTAGCTGATAAGTATATTAAGAAAAAATTTTTGTCAAATGCCTAAGGCATATATTAATGCAATCACGCTCGCGACCAACTGCTAATTGGTACGCCTAACGTGCATGTTGACACCTGTCAATTGGTTTTACATGTAATATTTGAGACGCACAATTTCACTCGTCTTGTTTAGACGTCTAATCGGCTTTTGTGTAATGCAGAAAAAAAAGCCACGTCGACACGACTAGTGTCTGTTTATTCATAACATATCATGTTTTTTCATATAGGTACGTGTGGCATTTATGCAGGAATTTTTGTAACAAAAATGATCCTTCCTAAATACAAAATGTCGAATACAACTGTGTACTTTTATTTGACAAACACTATTCTACCATGTAATGATATTTGAATACTAATATATCAACGTTACCCAAGACCGTCACAAGTGACCAGATTTATTACAGGTAAAAACATGTATTATGTTAATGTATCAATTTTCTAGACTCCTACGGTACATATACCTAATTAATCAGTAATTATATTTAGCGCTCGTTATTATCGGCCGATCGAAATGCGACAATCCGCTCTGGCTATACTGTCGTCAATTCGATCCTGAGCGTCATCGAGCAGGTGTCTTTTCGATTATTAGTATACCAAAGCGGCATAACTGTTGACCGTGGATACATGACGTAAATACTATCTATTCTTACGAAATCATCAGTTTATAACCGTACTATCTGTACAAGTGCGGTATAAATGATCTCGAGTGATTTCCGTTCCTCTACCATGCGTAGATCACGATCAGGCCGCCATCTGTTTCTTTTTTTCGAAAGCATTTTCGTGCGCTTTGAAATATCGATGATTGAGTGGACAAAGTCGCGGGAGCCAGAGTGTCACGTCATTGGACAAAAATAATGGAGGACGTAATATTTAATGAAGACACGTATATTAGTATACGTATGAAAACAATCATCCCTAATTATTGAATTAGAAACAGGCTGGGGACCCAGCGGCCATAGATCATTAATCAGAGTCCGTAAGGTACACGAGCTACATATACGAGCAAAATAGGAAGCATCGATGATCAATCAATCCCTGCCCGTAATAATGATAGCATCGTACAATGTAGCCTAAGACTCGATAGACAACCGATCAGCCGTTTGCGGGCTCGTGGCAAATATTATTTAACCATTTTTTACAATGTTTTACACGATGGCATCGAGTCGTCTAATTATACGCTGTCAGTGTTCGCTACCGAGAAAGAATTTCCATCTGCTGTGAATATAGGAAGGATCGCATAAATAAACCGAAAGGCGATTTGCTAGTATCCCGTTTTAAAAAGGTAAGCTTTACTTTTATATATATAGTTTTAAATAAACCAGTAGTCCACGGTATAACCTGGGAAAAAGGTAAAGAGTGTCAGACTCGTAGAGCAGGATAAAAGAGTAACAGAAAACTATTATACACGGTGACTCATTACAACGACGTCATTCAACTACAGTTCATCAGACCGTGACAAACCGACGTCATTGCGAAAGCATCTTTCACTTTGTAAACTCTCCAAATCCTCTGGCTGACACATAACCTCTCACGTATTCGCGTGGTAAGCTATTAATCTCCTTTCACGGTATCTGCAGGGTGGTAGCGACTGGTCTGCTGTCCCCTTTCAAAATAAGTTACAGCCCTGTACGATGGCAATTACATGTACACAGTACGTATACCGATACAACGTAATCAAACCGGTGCATTCCTATCACCATTTTCGTAACAGGTTTATTACCGCGCTTCTTCCTATCGTCGAATTACTCCGTGACGTTAACCAGTCTAGTCATTTGCGATTGAATAACTCAAGTAAACTACAGTCCGATGATGATGATACGTACGTATACCACATATAAAATATACATACGCATACCTCACTGTTTTGTATGATTACGAATTTATCCAGTCTGTCTCCTTACTATGTGGTAAATTTCCAATGCTCTATAATGAATGCACTCCATACCTATTAGACGTACCAGGAACGAACCGAGTCGAATTCAGAGCGGATACCGCTCAACGGATCAGGTACGATTGAACGAACGGACATTTGGAATTCCCGTTTGTTCTTTCGCTCTTTCAATAGAGCATGCATGCATGCATAAATACCTAGTAGTATTTTAGATATGTGTATAGTATATGCTTATATTTTATTCTAGGGAATTTTACGTGTTGGTAGGTACGTAGTGTATGTAAGTATACATGCACTACGATATGAACGATGAATGCCGTTTAATTACGAGTTGTAGCCGTGACTGCCTGATTGCGTCTCTTTACTTTATGTTGGCTATCTATGCTCAAGTGTCCCTAGTGCACGTATACCTGTATTCGATACATTTCCCTCTTTTTTAGGTTAGGCGAATGTGTTGAGGACTTTGGTTGGTAATGTATTTGTATACTTGTATATATATGTATGCATTCTTCGTGGTTCACGATTCACTTAATATAATTAGAGTCCTGCTTGATAATGGGAATTATTTATTGCAGAGTCCACGCCTGCTCCTTTTGATAGAATTCATATGTGCACCCATGCGCCTGGCTGCTATGTGACGTTAAAGGCTTTTTCTTTGATTCACGACACCTTTTTTCTGGCTCCTCGTATCTGAAAGGAAAAAAGCACAGAATTATGGTTTCGAAATGTGTACCGGCACTGCCTTGTCGAAAAGGAATGGGAGGTGAAAGTAATGCATACGCCTATTTTTCTCTCATTTTTCTTTCTTTTTTTTACAAACGTTCTGACGTAATGACCGCGCATTTAAACACACTCGGATGTAATTAGCTTGAGAAGAAAGAAGTGTCTACCGAGTGTCAACGACCGTTGAAAAAAAGTAATGCGCGGGCTTTTTGAACGAGTTCAAGTAAAAACTTTAGTTCGCCCTTTAACCGCATCGCCTTGTGCGCATGCGCTCAACGTAACAGACGAATAGTCCAATATCAACTGTCACTGAAGACTTTGCAAGCTTCTTCGTGCGGATAAATCGGAAATGACGGAATTTTAAGAACGCCAATAACAGACTCAAGATTGTCAACATCGTTGTGTCAACGATTACCCTTAAATTGTCGTATATGAAAATGTTACTTTTGTGTACGTGATTTTGCCGTCTTCTCCTGTGAAATGCTCACTGCCAGACAGAGCATGGCGTTTGCGAAAGCGTCGACCTCTCGTGCATAATTAGACTCGATAACTTCGTACTTCCGGTAAAGTAATGCCGCCAAAAGAAATCCATTAACGTTTCCGAACATTAACGAACGTGGCACAGATAACCACTTCTCATAATTATCTGCTTCATTGGTATATTTATACGTGTTACGCGGACCACGGGGATATATGGCGAGCGGATCTTGCATGACGAATCTCCAGATTACGGTAAGCATTAATTACATTAGATATATATTTAGGATGTATGGCTAGAAAGGTAGCTTGTTTAGGCAGTCAACTAGTCGGTTAGTTAGGCATAGACAGGTTATTTGGTATACACAGTAGATAGTTTGGTAGGTGCTTTCTGCTTACACGAGTGCCTTGGCCCATAGTTTTTTTTCTCATTCTATGAGTATTTACTGTTTGCTCAATAAATAGCTAGATTTGGTTTGTTTGACGAGAGGCTCACCCCACTGATACAAATGTCGACAGCATTATTAATAGTGGTGACAGCACTCCTCTGGTTTACTGACTAATTAACCAGGAGTTGAGGCTTGTTTATAATTATTAGATTGTTCGCGTGCCGTCACGACACTGTTTTCTATAGTGATTTCGTATCCGGCCATGATCTTAAAATTTTTATATTTTCTGCGAAATACAAATATAAAGGATTTTTCAACGATGTAAAAGTTCTCGTTATTAACGAGATATATAATATGACGTCACAATGTTACACGAACAGAAGAAAAATCCGGCTCAAGGGCGTCTCCATTATAATTATTATATTTTATGGTGTAAAAACAGGTATTAGTTCTTCGTTGCTTCATGTTATTCTTTGATTCTATTTTTCATGACGGCGTTACTCGTAACCGGGATTCAAAGTGGGGAAGTGAGTTCAAATGAGCTCAATGGAAGAAAAGGACGTGATTTCTCATAACGAATGAAGCGCGTTCAGTTTATTTAGAGATTCGTCATTGTCGCATCACAGTAATTCATCAATCGTGTTAAGACTCATTATACATGCTTGCTCTCGACCTGGCCCATTAGCAGCTGCCTATCCATTCTGGCCAGCGCGCGAAGATTGTTCCTCGTAGCATGATTTGTGCTTGAATCGCTATATGTTTCTCATGAAACTTCGAGCCTCGACATTTTTCACGGGTTCACCGGCAGATTCTCACTTCCAGGAACTATGATCTAAGGCGAGTATCACTGCGGGATGTCAGAGATATTTTACGGTCCTTGATTGACGTGCCGCGAGCCCTCCTTATTATATCCAGGATTAGTTCACCACTTGGTAAACGGATTCATCATCGATCCGGTCATCATATGCTATTTATGATTTGTGATACTTGCATACCATCAGCGGGCAATTCTAATTAGCTAAAAAATTATCATCCCTTGGATAATATATATTAATGAATATATTCCTTGAAATTTGTTATTTTTTAATTATTATTTATAAATTTTTTCATTTTTTTTCATTTTCATTCACCTGCAAAGAAATTCTCTCTGGTTTCTCGTACGTGAAAATTAAATCCGTACTGATATCCCCTATTGAGATAGCATGTATCTAAATGGATGTGGACAAGCAACGAGTAGGTGTATTTCAGACATATACAGTATAAAGAAAGATCGTGTCACGCATCCCACATTTCGACATTAAACCAAGGACCCGCTCTCGATCTTGGCTGCATTAATAAATCCCAGCAACAATGCACCCTACGGAATAAACAAGGGACTCAAACCACAGCTCGTAATTGTCGATTGCGTCTCTAGTGGAATGCCTGCTTGCTTCAGGGTGTTCCTGTCCGTCCATTTGTACCTCATAGCAAGATGGCTACCACAGCAGCTTCCTTAGGCTCCTGCAATCCGAGCCCTGTGATACCTAACATGAGATACCCCACGTGAAACAACAAAAGGGAAAGTAAAATGAAATAAATAAAAAAATAAATCATACCACACAACCCTCTTTCTTCCTCCGTATATAAATATATATATATATATATATATATATATATATACACAATTTTGTAAGGTACTGACAATTCTAAAAGTCGCTTCTACAAATTGAATTTGAATTTTGGTACTTGAACAATTGTCAGCTTTCTATATAATTTTATTATTTTTTTCAACAGGTACCAACTTTATTTTGTCGTCAGCTTCTCTCATCTTACTGGCAAAGCTTCTTCGATACGCCAGATACATACCTACCCCATGTACTCGCATTCAACGTGTGCGGTCCAGGCGACTACCTCGATACCAGCATCCTTACTACAGAATTGCTGTATTCGTGGAGCAAGTTGAGTCCTCCTCGCACCATCAAGGGTCCACCCATCCACCCACTCCACTCTGCTTGGCTTCGCTTCAATACGTTACGGCTTGATCCTCTCTCTCTCTCTCCTCTGTTTCTTTCTTTCTTAAGTTCACGTATGCCCTAGGTATATAGGTATAGCACACAAGCGAAGGAACGCACTCCCATCCTCGTACTCACTCAGGACGGCGGCGCGCCGTCCGATAAATAATTTCTTAATGCAACCGAGCGGGAATTCCTTACCAAGAATAACAACAGCCGCCTAGATCGTGTTTTACTGAGGCGCGGTGTTCTCGGACCGCCACGACGACTTTGTACCCAACTCTTCATCCATCCCGATTGAGAATGAACGTATAAGGCTCAAACTAGCACTTTTAGGTTATACGTGTGATGAATCCAAAAAAAAATGAAGTGTAAGTACCTATCTATGCCGAAAAAAAATTGTTTTACTTTTTGATTTTCTATTAGATATATAGTACTGTACTCTGACGTATTTACCGAAGCCGTGGATAAGTACGTAGGGTCATCACCTTCGTAGGTCATCATCATGAATTCATGAGGGTTTGGATAGAATCCTTGTGAGACATCAGCTTTCTTTATGCAAGCGACGAAGGACACCATGGGAAGCTGTAAAAGCGTTCGGTAAAGGAACGTGTGGTTTCTCAAGTAATTGAAAACGCCTTACCGCCTCCGTCGACGATCGGAATTGATCGATCAATCTTGACTCGTTTCCAGGGAGAAGCAGGGATTTTGTCTGCGGTTCATCATCGACGACTAGCGACGGGATGCTGTTGACGTAGGACTCAATTGACTCCCCGGGTCTTGCCAAGAAAATATTAAAAGCCTTTATTTATCAAGATGACGAATAACCTTAAAAAAAATATCGTCTCAGATACGCTTACCTGGATTGGTATTGTTGCTCATTAAGTCATGGCGCTTTGGTAGTCAGAGGTTATGTCGATCCCGGTGGTTCGGCTCGTTAGCGGCTGGAGTCGACCTATCGCATTGGCCAGTCGAGTTCGCAGTGGGTAATTATTGGTTTTGCCGGATCGAGATATAACTCCTTCGAGGGTGAAGGAGTGAGAGAGAGAGAGGAGCGAGTGAATTTAAAAGAGGGAGGAAGGAAGACGGCCATGGCGCAGTCTGGCCTGATCTGGGACGTGCGGAATGTAATAAAAGGCTGGCTGCTATGAAGTTACTCAACCTGAAATGGGGTTACATCGATCTCCCAATGCATAGAGGCGTGTACACCTATAGGACTTATATACGGAGTTGTGTTCGATTCGTCAGTGTCGGGACGCCTGTCTCCGTCCGACCCTCCTGCTACTATGTTTCTCTTCTTCTCAATCCGTGCGTCTATTTTTATCTTCTTCTCGCGTGAAAATGTCACGAAATCTTACTTCCGTCAGTCCCCTTTCTATTGGCCTTCCTTATTTTCTTTTATCTTGTTTCTTCATCGCGTCCGCAACGACAGGTGCATCGATGACTTTGTGAACAGTTTGACATTTTTTTTCGTGATTGAGTAATTTAGTCCTTAAGGCATATATCGATGTAACGTATGAAAAATGTTTATTTATACTAATAACGTACATTCTACACTACTCCTTTAACAGGATCGTCACCTTGTAATAAGAACCAATTAGAATTACCCAGAGTTCGTATCTACGAACTGTGCACATGCATAACGAAATTGTCGGTCAATGAGGTACCAACCTACCTGTATCTGACGTACGTGCAGCCTTCTCATAATTATCACGTTTCTTTGCAAAGTCGCAAATAAATGTACGGTGACACAAACTAGGATCGCGTGAAACGTTGCGACGTCGTAATCAAGGCTGTGAGTAGACGTTATATTTTTCTAAGAAATAATAGTCTTATAGTTACAAAGTCACAAAATATCTCAGAACCCAATTCATAAATTTACAACCCACGAACGTAACATGAACTTAATATAACCTCAAAGTCTGAGAGTTCGAAACACTTCCTGTATATTACTGAGTATTACTAATATTATAAAATATACTAAAAATGTATAAAAATCCTATACAAGTTAGCAAAATAATAATAATGATGTATGCTTATAGGAGCAAGTAAAAAGTGGCGAAAAAAAAGAAACGGTATACAAAAACGGAAGGAAATGGCCAAGGAGCGAAGCCGTATTGGGACCACAGTGCAAAAATCCATGACAAAGAGTACACGAGGAGTAGGATGAATAAACAGGGTGAAGAAGTGGTAGACGAAGTGGAAGCTAAAAAATAAGAAAGTAGCTACTACGGGATGGTACGGTAGCGAGAATCAAAGTGTATACAGGTTATATAGTTATATATGGTAGTCTGGTACGAGAGAGGGTGTACATAGAGGTATAGTCGTCGTTACGAAGGAGACAAGAGGGAAAGAGGTAGACCGCTAAAAATAAAGAAGCCCCTTCGCGTTTGCTCATCAGTCTATCGAACGTGTAGCGGTATGCTGAAATACCGTGTCATCACCGTGAGAAACCGTTTCGGGACGGTTCGTAGGCGTTACACGAGACGATCCGAACATTGCGGAACGTAAGCGTTGCACCTTCGACGAGCCAGCTTGTAAGTCGCTAAAGTTAATTAAATGAAAAATCAGTAATGGCGTGATGTGCCAAAACGTTTAATTAATTCATTTGTATCATCTTCATTACACATGGCCATTCAGTGCCATCAGGGATCCTTCAAGTATTCATTAAAGATGAATACACACAGCTATAGTCGTCCATCGTGTGATTTTTCAATTCCCTATACCATCCATAAGTGCGAGAGAGACGGACTTATGGGGAATTACATGTATAAAAGAGACGTCAGATACAAAAGTCTCCGAATTCATCGATCGGCTCGCGTTTCAAATCGAGAATTTTTTTGAGGGAAATTTTTTTTAACTTTCCGATTACCTAATTTCGATTACCATCGTGCCTGGATCGTATCCTCAAGCAAAATAGACTGTACGAAGAACCGTTTTCGCTCTAAGATAAACGATTCCAGATTTCTCTCGGAATTCACACGTCGGTGGTGCAACTATGCAAAGAATCTCTGGGAGTCCCGTGCCAAGTACGCCTTCGAATCTTACGCATCGATATAGATTAATGTAGATATTTCGCACATAATTTTCGGATGACCAAAGACTACTGTAAGATCTGTCCGATAAAAAAAAACGAAGTTAATAGCAGCATATTAATTTTTGTTCCATTTTGTCTTCTCATTATCATCGTCGTTATCTATTTGTAGTTTTTTCCGAATTATTAAAGTACCGAAAATTCACATCCCCGCGCGATTCTACACGCCTCTCCATATTCGGGAAGCTAATAATATGAAAAAATAACGTTTGGAGAATTTAGCCACGCGAGAATGTAAATTTTTGGAAAAATGACTGATCCGGCAATTTAATAATTTCGAAAAATAAAGATCCGCTGTCGTCTCTTCGTAAAACTTTGTCCCGTACTGAAAGTGGGCTTTAACGAACGAAAATGACCGGCGCTTAGTCAGAAGCGCATTACGGACTATTGCGAAACGCTTATTACCCGCGTAACCCCGTGACAGGGCGCAACGGGTAGGTCACGCTGTGAATCATGCTTACCTTACCACGTACGCGTTCTACGGTTCTAGGAACGGTATCATGTAAATACACGTAGTTGGTTGGTATGCCTGTCCACCACCCACCCGTCTAACCGACACGCCAACCCTCCTTCGATTTAAATTCTCCCTCACTCGGCTCTCCCTCCCTTCTCCTTACCTATGTCCTACTCACTCGCACACTCGAAACGTATACCGGCTGATTCCCGGCTCTGACTTTGCTGCGTAATTCCGCTACGATCCACAAATTCCACTGAACTCTGCGTAGGAGACATTACTGTGAGTGCTGGTGAACTTCAGTGGCAGGCATTATACATAGGTGTATACACTCCTCGATATACCCATGAAGTCTAATCATATAATTGGCGCTGCTGCAATTTATATGAAAAGTTGAATGTTCCCCTGGTGCATTTTCTAGAAAGGATCCATCGACCACGTTGTCTTCCATGAAATGGATACCCCCGAGGAACATTTATTAAGAATCGTGACGTACTTTGGTCCAATTAATAAATAGGTATGATACTGGCTGGATAGCCCTCAGAGCTACGTTGGAATGCACTCAATCAAGAGAGTGATATGTGGATGTTTATGTAGTGTAATATGTTATATGGCCTTAAGTGGATTAAGCTGCTGGAAAAGGAATTGAATTACAGGGAATTGTTACTGTAATAACGATTGTTTGATAGGAATAATATGTACGTGGTATGCAGTTGCGTTCTAGTGGATTTGCGAATACATTGTTGACGTATAGAGTTTTAAGATATATAGTAACAATGAGAAAGGTTAATCTGTCATCGCTTAAAATATTGTGTTTGGTTTTGATTTTTAATAATGAAAATAAAAGAGATTAGTTCTCACGAGGAACTATTGGATTTCGTGATATTATTATACGACAAGGTCCATTGTATTTTTATGGATTGATCTTTAAATCGAGGAATTGCAATTTTTCGGATCTAGAATTCTATATACGTAGTTTAGCGAATGAATTGATTTTGCAGACCAAATATTACGCTGTATGGCGTGAAAAGCGTGCAAGTCGTATTGACGTTCCGACAGTGACAAAGGGGTTAAAGTCTTCACGATATTGCATCATTGTAAACTTTCGAATATCAATAGACATGTATGTCACTGGTATATATACGGAATAACGTGCGAGTGATTATCGGAATAATAAGAGCAATGTATTATTAGAGCTGTATGATATATACGTATATACTCTTACGTAGCTATCAATAACGTGGTCAGGTAAGTTGCACCTGCTACTCGGCTGCATCTGAAAGATGCACTGCATGTGCGCTCTGAGAGAAATGCCGGTAAGTAGTTAATGGTGGGATAAGAGCTATTCCAATACTATAGAGAGGTGTAGTACATACCCACCAGATAATTCCGCAAGGTGTAGGAGTGTCGCGAGTATTCCTATAACGTTGTAAATATAGTAAGCCACGAAGGAAGGTGCAATGTATGCGACCGTCTATAGAAAAAAAGGCGTGCAGGCGTGTAAGACTCACAGCTAACGTCTGCGTGCGCAACGTGTAGTGGCGAGGTAAGCCGGCATGTATCGTGACGTTTGAGGTTAGATGCGCTTGCTCGCTCATTGAAAACGGGGCTTGTTGGAATCTTTCAGAACTCCAGTTGGCCTAGTCGGATTGAAAATTTGTCGATGGAAGTAAATATTCCCGGGCTCGTATATCATCGCGATCCTGGCGTAGCTGTCATTCGCTTAGTGGAGAAGATGCACGAGTTTGAATGGGACTTTATGTTTTGACGATACTGGAGTATCTGTCACGATTGGAAATTGTAGATTGCATAATTAATAGTGGGGAGCGCTGCAAGTGGAAAAGTTCTGTCATCGTCAGACGGTGTCACTCGAAAGATAGAAAGTAGGAAATGTTGTGTGAACTCGAAAGACGCTGTGCCTAACCTAACCGTAGATGAAAGCCTGCTGTATTCTGAAAAGGTAACCTCGCAAGCACTGTATGTAGAAAGTTAGATGAATTTCACTGTGGACATCCTGTAGAATGGAAATATTATGATCCACTAACCCTGTCCTATGACTTGTGCGACTGTTGTCGAGTTCTTTGGAGAAAATTGGATATTTCGATGAAACGAGTGGTTAGGTTCGTTAGTAGACGTTGGGGCTGTCATCGATACACATTGGATTCCACGGTAAGCACTTAAGTCACTCGACAAAACCTAATCCACTTAAGCCACCTAAGCCCCTTTGGTAGTTTTGAAAATATATCTGGAAAAAAAATATAGTTCCCCCATTTCCACAATCTATTCCCACGTTCCAGACACACAACGCTTCGCATCGGTATGCATTGGTTCCACGTTTTAAAAAATGACTGTGACGTTCATTCCACAAATTTATGGGAATCACGAAAACTTCTACAGCCCTTACGTTTGCGTATCAAAAAAAAAGGCTCGATACAAAAAAATTAACTAGTATAATATTCGCAAAATGAAAAAACACCCCCAGTTACCAAATATCGTAAGATCCTACAGTAAAACTTCTTTATATTAATTACAATGACAAAACCTAACCTTAATAATAATTAATATCGTTCCAGGCACCCGGTACTCACAAGAGAATCGTCATTAAAATCATTATCAAGGGGAACAGAACCGCCGGTTCTACGTATCATCGATATTGTTCATCAAAAGGGCGCTCTTGGTACGGGTGCTGGTAGTAGTGGTCTAAAAGGTGTCAGCAGCAACACCAATATCAGCAATAGCAACAGCAGCAGCGAAACACGAGGAGGTGGCACATTGGCGCAGGACGAAGCGCGGTGCGACTTCACGAGATCAGAGAGGGACGTGAGAGTCTCAGTAGAGGTCGAGGCGGGAGTAGCCCACGGAATATATACATGCGCGGCAATACATGCCCGCAAACAGTCGACACGCGGCAGTCGTGCAGAGCGAAGCGATACGTGATACCGCGCAAAGAGGCTGCAGCTAACGTGGACATAGAATGAGAGGAGGGTGCGCGTGTAGAATATCAGAATAAAATAAAAAACTGTAATTGAATGGAGTGCGCGATTAATACACAATAGGAAAATCGTTGAGAAATACGTGTAAAATAATCGTAGACTGTACCGGTAACGATTTTGAGCTTGAGGATATCGAAAAAAAAAATA
This sequence comes from Trachelus stipa, assembly GCA_036026315.1. Taxonomy (NCBI): domain Eukaryota; kingdom Metazoa; phylum Arthropoda; class Insecta; order Hymenoptera; family Cephidae; genus Trachelus; species Trachelus stipa. Next base: position 2,697,567 of record JAYRCB010000457.1, read on the forward strand.
TTGCAGGCCGGTCTGTGCTACTCCACTCACGATTTACGATGAACGAGAGAGAACCCCAAAGGATCGGCAAGACATTCGTGCCACTGACCACTACGAACCTCCTTGTCCTTATTGACTACTCAGCCGATCGTTAAGGATCAGCGATCGTCTTGGAGGAATGATATCGTCCCCAGTAGCTGAACTTGGGCAACTCTTGTCGTCACGACTTTGGGATAAGAATATGAGCATGTACGAGATGCGGCGGACGGTGTTCGACACTTGTTGAACTGCAGGCGATACCGGAGGGTGCTAACTCTGCGAGGAGATCGCAAGAGCAGCGAGATAGAGGATAAAGAAGAAAAATAGGAAAATAACACGTTAAAGGCAAAGACACTCGTCGAGTGTTACCGATCAGATCATCGAACGACGAGAAGTGCAGTGTGTGAAGTGTACGTCGAGAGTGTCTTTAAGAATAGTTTAAAGAATAATAGCACCGTATTAAAAGGGAATATATATAAAGGTAAACGAAAAAAAAAACTGAAGAAGCAAAAGATTAAAGCTTGATAAGTGCACCCCGATCCGTACCTGGCCGAGGCCACGAACGCATGTAGCTGGCTATGGGCAAGCATTTAATAATTCCCCTGGAATCTCAAGAAATCGGTAGAAAATCCAGCGCGATCTCGATCGGCAGTGGCGTTGCCGGCCGTCTGCGCCGGACATTAACGATCATCGAAAGTCCCACGACCTTTAGCAGTATAGACACCGGTAGCACCAGATCCATCATCACTGCTACCAGCAGTACCACCTGTACCACTAGATCTGGCATAACCGCCCCTCGGCGGACACGACGTCCAGGTCGCATAGACTTGCCAAAGTCCTCCTCTGGTATTAACAGAACTATCTCTAGTATCCTCATCAGTGTCATCGTGATGGCACTGCTTGGTCACGCGTTTGGCGTGCCGACCCCTGGTCCAGGGTACCTAGAGAGTCTCGCCAGAAACGCAGCCGACGACCTCCAAGTGGACGCGGAGGATGTCTTTGCCAAGGAGGAGAAGAGTCTTGCGTTTCCTGGAGCAGCCACCGATAGGCTGGACGATGTGGAACTGGACAGAATCAGGAGGAGCATCGTGGAAGGTTTGGGACTTGACAGGATACCGGATCCCTCTAAGGTAAACTTTTAATTATAATCGCGTACTTTGACTACTTTATTTAAGAGTTCAAGATTCATATTTTCTTTCACCGCGTATCTGTACGTGTAACTGGATTGATGAATTCAGATCTTAATTATCCTATGCGAGATAAACATGTAATGAGGAATATCTTATTTTGGTCATACGACGATACGATAGGCGCCTTCTCGTTAGCAATTACTTTCACAGGATCAAGTGGCATCCTGGGTACCTGCTGATGATTGTAAATTCTATATACGAGTTAACTGGGTGGTGCGACGAACTATCGCGTGTATAGGCAATTGGAGGGAGTGACGAGAAGGCAAGGTTCATTGGCATTGCTTAGAAAGGGTTGACGTTTTCATGTATACTACGTGCTATATATATGGGCGAACGCGCAACGATAACAACCTCGAATCACATGAAGAATTCCGTATGCGCAAATATGCACGTGAAAACGCGACTGTGCCGTAGCGTTGAAAGCGATGTAATTCAATTGACGAAATACTTAATGGAATAATCAAAACGGTGAATTAACTCCATACGAAGTATTCACAGTGATTCTTGTATCTCGAGATGAATAAAGAAAAAAATCTCCATCTCTTCATTTCTATACACGATGCTTTCTCAATTTTTTTTTTTAAATTGCTTTCATGCGGAAATCGTCGGCGACCAATGTAACCTTCGAAGTAGCGCCTTTCCCTTTTATGACCGGTATCAGAAAATGACCGCGAAATCGGGTGGGTTTGAGTCGCCGGGACGGTATGTCGTTTCGAGTACCTAATTACCGAGCGGCAGCCCTTTACCGTCGAGAGAGAGAGAGGGAGAGAGGGCGAACGAAGAGGAATTATTTAAAGTGAGAGAAAAGATGAGAGTCGGTAGGAAGCAAGGTAGGTAGATGGGTAGGTACGTAGGTAGGTAGACAAGCAGATAGGTAGGTACAAGACTCCCAAGGAGGAACTCAGTGCAAAAGTAAAAGGAGGAGAGCGTGTCGAGCGAAACGCGGTGAAAAAAAAAGAAACGAAGAAATAAAAATAGAGAACATCCACTCCGGCCGATGTCTTCACTTTACATTTTACATTGCTTCGACCTGTCCCCGACTCTCGAGGCCTTGCTCCGTTTCACTTTGCCGCCCGGTTGCACCAGCCATCTTCAACGATTCCAGCCCGATCATCGCTCACGGCTAAACGAACGCGGTCAATCGAGTCTTACGTGCTTCCTTCCGAAGAACGGCTTCCTGAGGACCTCCTAGAAATCCTGGCAACCGGATACTTCCGCCGGAAGTGCAAGCATCGGCTACAATACGGAAGACGTTCAATATCGTTGCTTAGGTTATTTTAAAACCCGCAGCATCGCCTACGCCGAAGCAATGCATTTGATCCTTGATACATTGGCAACCATAGTATTTGGCTGACCTAACCTCACATTCTCTACTACCACGGCAATATCAACAGGTGGTTCGCGTAACCCAGAAAGACCTACCAGACACCTTGTCGTTAAACTCTAAAGCAATGTCCAACAGGATTTACGAAGTGGCAAGTGGCTATGCTCTTGAGACTTGTAACGAGTTCATTAAGATTATCGTTATAGTAAAAGGAAGGTCGCGAAATGGGTCCCAGTAATGTAGATCGTTATTTCTTTGGGACCTATGGGGACCGAGTTCCCATGGTGGAAGACGGGGGGGACCCTTTCGTCACGCGAAACGGAATCGTAAGAAACGAGATGAAACGCGACTCCATAAGATCAGGCATTAAGGTATCCCACTAACGAGCTAAAAATCCTAAAGAAGCACTGTATGCTTGATGACTAAGAGAATAATAATAATTATCATTGTATATAATATATATATATATATACACGCATATGAGAACTAATGCGGATTTGCGGCATTACAATTTAATAACGATTAAGCGAATTACGTAGGCACCTGATAGAGTGCTGTTGGTATGCGCATGCGCATTGCGAATGCCTGGAGAATGTCACTGGGAAATACCGGGTTGCTTCGTGGAACGTTAAGGCAATGTAATTCCGGAGCATCCGGGGTCCTCTGGAACAGTACGAAATTCGTGTCAGTTCATTACTTTTTAATCTCGCGCTTTCTATATCGTTTAACGTTTAGTTACGCCAAACTGACCTAACGCCAATCGTTAACCTCTCGGTATCGCCTTGTGACATTACGGTACGTCCTTTAATCACGATTCACGACCGAGGAAGCACTGTAAACATTAAAGAACATTTTGAGCACAGCACGGGGGACAGGTAGTAAAGTTTTAACGGTCGTTATCGATTCTCACGAAGTTCGGATCGTTTGAACTATTCAAATAAAATCGGATAACCCTTGTACACTCGAAACGTTCCATTCGTTATCTTTATCGAGGGAGGATCCTTGTATACATTCGGTTATCACCTGCACCCAAGGAGACCCTTACGACCGTTACCGGTTATCGTGACTTCGATTACGTGGGAGCGACTTAAAATCTCGAGGGTTATTTTCTTCGATGTTATCGATATACACGGGCACACATACGAACATGATATCCGCTTAATAAATCATTACATAAAACACACGCATAATAGACAGTCAAGTCGAGTTTACTGACAACTCAGATTTGTACAGTAGCAATATACGCTTCGACCTACAACAAACTCTATGTACCTGGTGTCGTAGTTAATCATAAGAATTCTAATACATGTATTGTTTGTATATTGTGAGATTCCTGATACAAATATTCAAATATGAATATATGTGGACATATGCACTTTTTCGATGATTTTACTAAATATACTTTATACAGGGTGTTCCGAAATTATCAGACCAACCGGGTATGGCGGTGTTCGGGAGGCACCACTGATCACGAAAATGACTTTCATTTTCTCTGGAAGGTCATAGTTTTTAAATGGGAGCAGATCAAAGTTGACCAATCAGAGCGAGGTAACAACAGAAACGTAGGCACCTATGAACTCTGAGTTTTCTTCCCTCGCTTTTGTTTCTCGGTGGCTTTGGGCAGGATGACGTCAGCCGAAGACATGCCTATTGGATGTTACTCGCTGGGAACAGAAGTTCTCAGTTGAACAGTCAAGCACTAACTGAAAACTGCAATGTCCTATGATAATGCCATTTGACTTACACAGATATCTCTGTGACGTCTTACGTAGGTTATCCTGATCTCGCTTTTCTTCCATCGATCTCCAGCGATTCGTGCTACATCCCGTTGACGAATCGAAATAAAATTCTAATGCAATTGACGACTTTTCATAATGTATAAAGCATAATCCCTAAGAGTTTATATTCCCTGTAAGATATAATACAAATCTTTCGTAGTAGGTAAATCCAAAATCTATCACCTACAGGTATTACGCAATTTGGCGTGGGATATAAAAGCGTTACACGTATTTATTCTATCTCAGACCCCATACTCCGTCAATATCAAATACCTTCTATGCTTCTCTAGCTTGATTTTACAATTAATGTTATTATTGCAAGACTAAAGATATTTGCAATAAAGTTTCAAGAAATATTATTTACCAAGATTTATTTCAGATATAAACAATACAATAAGATATTTTATTATCAATGAGTGCAGCGTATTATGAATGCGCCCATGGAATATCCATTTCTTGAGGAAGAAGTGGTCAAGATAAGAAGAATCCTGGGAATATGATGGCAGCGTACCTTGATAGTCGATGGTAGATATCGAGATAGATTTCGGATTTACCTACTACGAAAGATCTGTATATGTTACAGGGAATATAAACTCTTAAGGAATATGCTTTATAAATTATGAAAAGTCATCAATTGCATTAGAATTTTATTTCGATTCGTCAACGGGATGTAGTACGAATCGCTGGAGATCGATGGAAGAAAAGGGAGATCAGGATAACCTACGTAAGACGTCACAGAGATATGTGTGTAAGTCAAATGGCATTATCATAGGACATTGCAGTTTTCAGTTAGTGCTTGACTGTTCAAATGAGAACTTCTGTTCTCTGATTGATCAACTTTGACCTGCTCCTATTTAAAAACTATGACCTTCCGAAGAAAAGGAAAGTCATTTTCGTGATCAGTAGTGCTTCCCGAACACCGCCATACCCCGTTGGTCAGGTAATTTCGGAACACCCTGTATATATAGATATGTCGAAGGGTATTTAAAAAAAAAACGAAACCTTGGGCATGTGGCATTGAAATTCTAAACTTATCTAACCTAACGAACTACTTCTTAGCCCATCGCAACTCCGAGTGTCCAGGATTAAACATTTTTTGGAAAATTCGGTGTGAGTGCCGCCAAACGCCCCTGTAAGTATACATTACGTGTAGGTTTTTCCAGGACCACCCTGGAAAATGACAAATGTCCTGGAAACTGACAATACACAGGAGGAAAAAGTCCTGAAAACTGCCTTCTAACATATTTATACACATATATATATATCATACTGACTCACTATTAATCTATATTTAGAATCTTCCAATAGACTGGAGCTCTTAAAGTCATTACGTCACAGGTACTAAAAGTTTGTGGATCCCTATATCCACATTCACGCTTACTCGCTCTTCATTCCTCTGCCATTTCTAGATCTCTACTGTATCACCTTGCTGATTAACAAGACGTAAATTCACTATATCGTTTAAGCGTAAGAGCATCGTGCGTGACATACGTATGTATATCAGCAGTTCAATAGTGACTTACCTATGTAATAAATGACGGTGTATCTATTTAGAATATATTTAACGATTCATCGTAAACCTTCCTCTGGGAAATCCGCTTCCCCGTATGGTATTATATCGCGTGCGAAATATATCTATATATACACAGGAGTGCCTATTCACGCATAACCGGATTCCTCGGACGAGCGATATTGCTCTCGTTAAAATTTTCAGGGTGACTTCCGGTTCTGTCGTCCATGCCGATGTACCTGGTGACGCGTCCTTGCCCAACTGTAACGTACACGTCACGTGAATGTGGTCAGTTTACAATGGACGGTTCACATGGACCACCGTGCAAAGAAGGTTGATCAAATTTATAATACGAATGTCCCAGGTATAAAAAGTGTGTCGCGTGTTTGCGTATTCGCCCAACGGGGCGGGACAGCCGGTTGGCTCTTAGGAGAAGACAAGTTGTCAAAGTTGTGTTCCGGTTTTGGATTTTTTTTTTTCACCTTTTATATCGTTTCTACGTGCTATGCTGCGTGCTGTGGATTGGAATTAGGTATGCTTTCGAGTATGTTAAATATTGACTTAGATTGTTTTTGTATGTGTTTGGGGGAGGGGGTGGTCGGGTGAGGGGTTCTTATTATTGATTCGATTTTTGACTATCGATTTTTCCATCCGTCGTGAAAGCTGAGTAAGAGCGGGTACATGACTTCGTAGTTCTTTGATCATCCGTAGACTCGATTGGTGGCGGAACGCCTGATCATCGTCTATATTGTATCCGTCTTGGTTGATCCACTTCGTGCAAAAGTGACAGGGAGGCTCGTACTGACTTTCAAAGTGCGTTTCACGGGTGATACACTTTCCTTATTTCTCGGCTATTAGCGAATGAACGACGGTCTTCCGTTCTGCAGGCGGTTTTTACTTTTCCTCATCCCCACGAGCGAAACCCGACACTGCGAAGCGGAGACTTGGTCGTTTAAGCGAAATTAGCTTGGTCGTCTAAGTGATTTTAAGGGCTGGCCTGGAGTTGGTCAGTGGTTGACTTTTGGTTTTAAGAGATGCGAGAGAGAGAGAGAGAGAGAAAGAGAGAGAGAGATACCGAGATGCGGGACGCGTAGGAATGAAAGGCGAGACATATAACCTCTAATATAGATGACTCATATAATTATTCGTATATGAGATACATGTCTTTATATATACGCATGACACAGAGGATTTGTTATACTTTGTAATCATTCCTATTTATTCACTTAAAGTGAGATTGGACCGAAACTTTTATCTACGCTCTTGCCATTGCTCTCACATATACATTTTATTGTGGGCAAATACATTTTTAACCGCGATAAGTTGACGAAATCTTTGATCGACTTACAGAGTCCGGTCCATTTCTAACGTGCTATTGGAACGCGGAGCAAGTGATTGATGGGGGCTATCCGTATGAGGAGTGCGACGTCGTGACCCCAGAAAATTAGATAATTTCGAAGTCACGCCGCAAGCCAATTACCCTCGGACGCTCGACGGCTTCTCGGGAATCAATTAACGGCTATGGGTAGGGGACAGGGAGGTACCGAAAGCTCACGCGGCGAGCGCCACTTGCGTATGCTTGTATCATAAATCATCAGTGGCGGGAACGGCAGCACCGTCGCGGTATGGAACACATCTTCCACATGGAGATCTCGTTTTGACCCTGTGCTGGCCTTAGGAACTTGTTTTGAGCAGCATGTCAACAACTTCAGTGTCGAAGAAGACGCTGCTGATGGGGCTTATTCGAATCATGTACAATATGACATCCGTAAAAAGATCGTTCGCATATTTGAATCTTGATCTTCATTCAAGTTCGCTTGTTCCTTTCTTTTTTACTTTTTCTTTGTCGGCTTCTTTTCGTGCCTTTTTTTACTATGATGGCGCCCACGTCCCTCGCGTACTTTCCCGCAACCGGACATTCGTACGTGGCTACCAAAAATAGACGTGATTTTGCGACCTTCTCACTCGCCCGTGCCGTGTACCTTGAGAACTTCACTCGTGGGGCTGTCACGCTGGTAATCTTTCTTTTCACGTTTGATACGCGAGTCCATCTGGCTTGTGCGTTTATTTGAATACTTTCTACATCGTGATATCGATGAGGACGTTACACGCTCTTATTGATCTTGTAATGTCGACAGCGAATGGATCAACGAAGGTAGATTGGATCTGGAGAATCGAGTGATACGCTTATTTCGTTTTTTAACTGAGTACTGTATTGATTTGTACCTTGTAAATTTTTTTCTGACACGAGGTGTAACAAGGACTTTTTTTGTTACAGGCGAACGTGAGTCAGACTGAGTACGAGAGGGCGCACAGAGAGTACCTGAAGAGGACAGAACTGTCACAAGTACAAGAGGACAGGAGGCGAAGAACGCTACACACTTTTCAGCCTACAGGTAGATACAATTTTTTTTTATACCAACTAAAATTTTTTTACATTCCAAAATAGCCACAAAGAAAAATATACATTTCTTTTCCAGTCAGCCAGTCAAACTCACAAAGAATCCCACCTGATCCCTTTAATTGTTATTAACTGAAAAAAATTCTTTCTTATCTACTCTGTCCCCAGTCTCTTCGTATACCCACGTTACGAGTTATCTCGAAAAATCTCAACTCAGAATTGTCTGGCATTTTTTTTATCGGTCACGAAGAACCTAACAAGGGCTGCACGGTTCAAGTATGTCTTCGATAATCCGTGCTATCGCATACCGTAGTTATTTTGTCTCTCGGATCCTCGATGTCTTTGACACTAATATTCCACGAGGGAAATAAATTCTCCCGTAGAACAATATCGTAATCTCATATATCCATAGACTCGTTCCTCCTTATCAATCTTACATAATGCACTTTTACAAAAGTGAACTAAAGTGAGAAAAACAACATGAAACGCAACCGTTAATATTATCAGCGAGTTAATTAGAACCGTGCGAAATAATTGCGAGATGGGGTTGGGGTTCACTTCGGTGCACTTAGCGAGCAAACAGTGCATGGAGCTCGAGGGCGAAACTGCGCTAGAAACGTGACGTTGCTTTATGCCAGGCTTAGTCAGACGTCGAGCACACTTGCTCCCTCTCTTTTTCAGTTCTCTGTTATACCTATGCAGACTGTCCGGGCTTTTCTCCTAGGGACAAGTAAAGCCACCTCAGGATCCACGTGCCATCTCCATCCCATACAGCTCTTTCAGGGCCTTCAATCACTTCTTGTTGTTTCACGGTTTCCTGTCGTCTCCTAATACAAATTCGTAATGGTATCGCTGCGCTCCGTCGCTACCAACTTTACGACCCATCTGTTCAAACCGATCTCCATTTCCTTCTCTGTTATCGTTATTCCAGGTTTCTCCAGGGTTGATCGTACCGATCAGTCACGTTCCTACCACTTCGGTACACCGCAACTCGGTACCGGCCTGCGATCTCGAGAACCATCAGCTGCCGCTGAAACAGCTGTGAAAAGAGAAGAGACCGTCGAATAATAATTTTCTGGGATTATCGTTGTGATTTATAGAAAGGAACCCGACGCTACGAAGTCGGAGTCTCCGTTTTCTTCTTCTTTTTTTTTATTTCTCTTCCCCCTCCGTATCTCTTCCCTTGCACTGTACATCATTCGTGGACTTTTCACTGGACACGTTTAACTTCTTATTCCCGCCTCCTGTCGCGGTGTTCTCATCCTACATAGTTTTTTTTTTACAACCACGTTACCTTCTCGCGTGTCGTTTCACAAATCTTATCGATGGATCCGACGATGAAAACACGCTGGTACCACGTGGCGCTGGTCCACGCGACGCTCTGTACTGCGTAGACAAATATATGTATGTATCTACACACACGATTATAGACGCATTTACATGCGCCAGATTCGCTGTGAGAAATACAAAGCAGAATTACGAATTCCTTCGATACTCCACCGCACTACGAATACCACCGTGTATAATACCTACGCGTTGTTCAGAACCCAATCTTAAATCATAATACCGTCTTATTACATCAAGGGATATGAATATTCGTTTAATTCACGTCGCCCGCAAGGAGATACGGATTAAGTATGACCGTGGTAGGAGAGGAGCTTAGGAATGTGGTTATATTATAAAAGCATTTCGTAAGAGCGACCTCCTCGTTTTCTCATTTCAATTCCCACTTATTCGAAAGAACAGGATCCCATAACGTTGATCCAATGTGTTTTTGCCAAAGGACATTTCACTGGCAGATACTTGTATCGGGAGCATCCAGTCACACGGAGTTAGATACCACGCATAACTTACTCACCGGCTACCTCAGTAACTTTGTGTACCGATTATCATTTGAAATCACATGGTTCGGCATGTAAGGAGGAACGCTGGAAAAGGGCCCAGAGTCTATTAGCCTTGAACGGTGGGGTCTGATCGATATCGTGGTCTCTGATTTTATCGGTAAGCAGATTCGGTACAGCGGACGGGAACGTGCGCGCTGGGCCTTACGGCCCACGCGACCAACGACTTTCTCTCCGTTGGGCCTCCTCTTGCCAGAAGTATTAGGTGTACCTGGCCGTTACCGTAAGGAAACCCGCTTTGGGAATTCCACGTGTTCCTATTTCCTGCGATACGTTACTTGGAACATGGAACAGGACTACCGCCGGCCTCCCCGCTCGTTGCCTTCTTTAGTAAGGCGAAACTTTGCCGTGACGACGCTGCTGCCTTTTTCTGTCCCTGGGAAGGCCAACGGACAAGGCGACATCGCGAACACGTCGTCGGGGCTTTCGTTTTAGCGAGAGGAAAGTCTCGACGTTGATATTAAAGCGTCAGGGGCTTGTTAACGTTATTGACGCAGGTTTCCTCGAAGCTGACATTCACCGTAGATGCTAATCTTACGTGTATACCGTATGGGTACAGGCTGGTATATAAATAGTCGAAAAGCAGCCGTGACTGTCTCGGATGATTATCGTGCGGTGCAACGTCTTCATCTCGTATGGTTATGTTATTGTTGTTGTCATTATTATTATCATAAACGATCGAGAACGAGAATTATTTCAATAATTTATGTATTCGATGAATTCGTGTTTTGGCCTTTTCTTTTATATATATATATCTTTTTTTCGGTGTCATCGTCATTCCTTAAGTCGTTGCCGGTGAGACGTGTGTCGTTTCGAGGTAAAAACGATCCCGTGAGGGGGCGACGCTAGGACTCTATTTTTTTTTGGAGTGGGAGGGATAAGGAAACGAGGGGTGGGAAACGGAGAAAGATTCGATCCTATCGAGCTATCTTCTATGCGTATTGCGTAAGAAATCGAATATTTATCGGAAAACAGGTTCTCTGAAAGACATGGCTTTCTAGATAAACGGCAGCGCGCAACTCGAATACGTTCCTTTGGAAACTGAAAATGCATCTTTATGCCCGGAGCAATGCGTTATACCCAAGTCGGACGATGTTTATCTACTTGACTACCTATATAACCAGAGATTATATCTGGCTATCTAGAGGCGTGGAAGCGACTTCGACAATCGAGTGTATTTTAATGCACGTTTGGATACACGCGATTACGAGATATGGTGTCTATAGCGTGAGACGCCTTAATTCATCAGCGATGCTACTTGCCGATTTATCTACGCCGCGACGGATGCGATTGTCGCGCGTTGCTTTTGTATCTGTCGCGAGAGGGAGGAAAAGTTATGGACTAATGGCCACGCTGACAGATAATCATTTACGCTCATCACCGATTAACGAGGATCGATATGTTATTTACGTTATCCATGAAATAATCTAACGCGATAACATTGCAATTTTTGATACAGTAACTCGTACAGGGTTCAAGATTAACGTTAAACTTCGGATCCTCTAATGCAATGCCCGGTAAGTTGCAGCCAGGTCTGCTTGCACTCTCGGTGCATCTAAATTGCAGGAAACGATGCTCGGAATGTCGAGCGTTTACGAGGCGTATAATAACTTCGGTCATTACGAGACTGACTAGTTCTGGGTCCCTTGACTCGGTATCGAGGATGGTCACGCGAAAGAAAGAAAAAGAAAATTGCAGAATTGAAAGAAAAATTTACGAGGGATAAACGAAGGCTGTAAATTTACGAGTTTTAACAATTTTCAGAATATTTTTATTTAAATATTATAATTCCACGCGTGTCGTTCAAACGTTCGTGACTTTTTTTCTCTCCCGTTATCGATATCGAGACATTCCGTCGTGACAACGTGGCGCTCTTCGATAAACGTGGAATTTCGAAGGAAGGACGCGGCGCCTCGTGAACGACGCCGATCGTAATTCGGCGGGGGCCCAAGGAGAGAATTAAATGGACGTCTCCAATTAGTAGCGATATAATGAAAATTTACGAGGGTATATAACGCGGGCATGGAAAAGGCAGACAGGTAGACGGACCAACGGGTTATGCTTTTCTCGAGTTTTGGCCGTTGTTACGGCGACGAACCCCACTTTTACGAAAGTACACGTACTTCGTAAACACCCGGTAACATTTTATTCTCACCTAAGTGAAAAGGGATGGCATTTTATTACAGGGTGCGGCAGCATCGCTATCTATAATCGGTTCGATCTACGACTGCTCCGCGCCCTATATCTTCTTCATATTCCACATGAACATCCCGTGAATTATTCCCGAACATCCCGTTCGGCTATTTACGTCGAAATCGTTTAAATACTTCCGAGCAACTTGACCGTGGATAATTGACTTGTCCGTCGATTCACCTACGATACACCTACGAGCACGCGCCTCTTGGTATAATCCTACTGGGAGACTCTTTCTATCTTTTTCTTTGCCCTTTGCTCTCTCCTTTTATCTGCTTTTATTGACTTCGTCGAGATCCTTATCGGTAACTGGTACAGCTCGACTTCCTTTCAGCAGCCGAATCCTTTGACAAGATCGTACATACGTACTGCCCAGTGACACTACAGATTGAACGTCATTCGGGTTCCATTTATTTTTATTGCTACAATCTTGCGCTCCTGAGACACGGTATATGTATACAAGTGTACCGATGTATACTCTATAGGGTATATATATGTATACATGTCATATATAGTTACAGAAAAGAAAGTACACTTGATACGTGTGTCTGGGTATATATATATATGTATATACGTATATAGGTTGGAAAAGAATTTTTGGAATTAAAAAAAGGTCCGCAGCGTGCGAAAGATCATGTAATATATTTTTTTATTGTATACACTATACTGGACCACGTACTATTTCCGGTTACCGATATACACGATCGATTGGTCGATCGATCTTTAGTAATGATAAGGATCAGGGTCGCGTACGAATTAGTCGCCGACGTCAAGGCGTCTCTTGTATACATAGACGTGTGGTGTCACGTCACTCGTGCTATTAAAATGCCTGCCTGACGTCGAGTAGGTTTCTCAATGAAACTATTAGCGTCCGTCCTTCCCGAGAGCGGTGGGGGTAAGGAGTAGGGGAATGGGCGAAGGAGGGGAAGAAAGGAAAGTAAAAAAAAAGTTTGTCGGAAATAAAAATGATAAGAAATTTAATAGAGGACTCGAGAAGATTTCGAGGTGACGAAAAGATATCGAAGATGCGTTGCCTCGAGTATCGATAGTCGATATCGATACGGATCGACTGATAAAAATATAATAAAATTACTAACGTCAGTGGCCTTGGGTAATTGATTACTTTCTGTAGAGATTTTTTTTTCAAAATCATAAAATAACTTCGTCCATCTGTAAAGGGATGCCAAGTATCATCGTGGAGATGATCGTGCGATACCGTATCGTAAAAGAGTAAGGAGTAGAGGGAGTGCGAGAAAGAGAAGGAAGAGAAGAAAAAAAAAGATAAAGAAAAGGTCTCCGGTGCCCTTAGGGTACGGCGTTCAAAGTACTGGCTGGGCAAAGGCGCAGCAAGGGCAGGTGGCCAATTCGAGGCGGTGCGGTTTTGTCTCGAGACGCCCGTCAAGCCTTACACGTATATACGTCCCTTTTACTCCTTTTTTAACGACGGCTCCATTTCTATTTGTCCCGGGTCTCCGCCTCTCGAGACACCCCGCAGACTCCTTATTATGAAATAGAATTCCCGAGCGTGGCGGAATGCCGAGCGACGAGTTTCACGATGCAAGAAGCGCTGCACCTGACTCGACTCTGCCTATATGTATGTATACAGAGCATATATATATGTATATATACGTGCATACACGCATATACAAGGCGTACCGGAGATTCAAGAAAAGAAACTGGACTGCCTTGCTTCCATACAATGTCCTTAACGTCCTTACTTTACCCGCGGTAGACATACTTCGACTGCAGCGCCATCTCGATAATAACGTCTGCAACGGGAAGCGTCTATCGGTTTGAAAATTTTCAAATTCCTTCGTGCGTACGCAACGCTTACGTATCTGTGCGTGAATCGTTACGTAGCGAGTCGAATGTAAGACTTTCTCGTGGTTCGCGATTACTCACCGAAATACGGAGGGCGGTTTATTTCTGGAGGGAAGCCTGGTAATCAAGTTATTCTTGGCGCGTCTCACGATCTTTCACACTGGCATGGACTGCCACCTCCTTCTCGTACTCCATTGCCGCCACCTTTGGCTTCTTTCCTCTTTCATTTCATTTTCTTCGTCTCTTGGGTGTCCTCGTCCCTCTCGCTCTTTCTCTTCGCACTCACGATATCGGAGGCCCCATTCACTGGGGCTATACGGTTTTAATACCGGAACGCCGAGTCATCCCTCGCGTGTCTTCGGGAATGCGGATATTCTCTCATTATGCTCCTAAATACCTATAGTCGGTATCTCCTGATTTTTGGTCAAGCTCTTATCAGGGAACACATGGACTCTGTTGTCGATTGGTATAGAGTATTTTTATCGCTGGCTTATTTATTTTTTCGCTTCCTCGCTTCGCTCTCTCCTTTCTATTTCTTACTTTTTTTTTCGGTTGGTAACGCGCGTGGCAAATTCGTTTCTCGGCTAAATTAACGCCTAACTCTCACAGTGTAATTATAACGTCTTCTCGAAACGAATTCTTGTCACTGTGCAGACAAAGTGTATTTTTCTGTTGTGATTCTAAACCTGGACCTCCTACGCGTTTCCGGTTTTAGATTTCTCAGTGTGGATAAATATTTTGGATTCCACCTATATACTATATTGGTACTCCTATTTACCGTATATGCGTGTATATATCCTTTTTCGAGATATCTATTCCCGTGTCGTCGATCCTTTCTTATTTTTTTTCCTCAGCCACGATGCTCTATCAATTTGAGGCTTCTCAAGCGTCTTCCTCCACCCAGATGCTAATTTGAGCCACGGCTTCTTATCGATACGACTTCGGTGCACGCGAAAGCGGCGGGACCTTTTGAAAGTATCCAGATGTTAATTGCACGGATTGCACATAGGTCAGGCTATGCAAATGCACGATCAGGCCCACGACCTGACCTCTCCACTCTACGCATAGTTAACGCAGTCAGGATGGGTAACACTGTGAGAGCTGAGAAAACGTGATCATCCTGAACCCTTTATGAGAAAGTTTAAAGGTCGAGTCTTCGTTATGGAAGGTCTTTTTTGTTTTTTTCTTAGTTGTTTCTCAAGTCAATTATTATACAGGGTTAGTCAGTAGAAACGCACCAGCAGAAGTTAGTTCTACAGTATAGATATCAAGCGAACAGGCTAACTTCAGGTGGTGCATTCGTTCATGAATATCCTTGTGTACGGTTTAAAGAGAAAAAGATCAAGCTTGTACTTAACAGTCGTGAAAGCACTTTCCTCCCGGTGGAAGTCGTCAGAAACAGGATGTTGCCAATGGTACATGGATGCGACGCCGAGTACAGTGCAGCATGTGCACGCGTCAATTAGCCTAACGCGTTAAATATCATCGCGTGTGACTCGACCTAAGCGAGACCCACGTCGCCACTTTAATCGTGAGCGATTCACGAACGTGGAACGTGGAAATCGGGTCGAATCGACCGTAGATCCAAAGGCTGTAATATTTAAGAAATCGACGGTGCACTCAAGAACTTTTTTTTTTGTGTTTCAGAGTATTTCGGTAACGAGACGGAGTTCGTCGTCAGGGAGGAGTTCTCCCGTCGGCTCTACTTCCCAGTGGAGTTGCCTGAAGATGGTTCCACGACCGAAGTCGAGCACGCTAATCTGAGGTTTCTATTACACGGACACGAGACATCGACAGAGGAACCGGAAGTGCTAGTGTACCAAGTGACGAACGAGGATCCCAGTAGAAGACGCCTAGTGTCACGTACGAAACTCCCCACGATCCGACCTGGTGAATTGCGCTGGGTGGAGTTCGACGTCAGTGAAGCGGCCGTGTCCTGGCTCGAGGATGGTCAGGACAACCTGGGCCTGGTGTTGCGATTCAGGCACGGCGGGCATACTCGGCCAAGGAACTTTCGTTTACCTACGTTGAACCTCTTTACCACGGTGATGACGTCGGACCTGGACAATGTCCTCGGTGACGGTGGTGCATCGTCACATCGTCACAAGCGTGCTATTCCTGATCAGTTGATGACCTTTCAAAAGGGTAGACGCACCGAGTGTCGGGGCGAAAATAAGAAGTGCTGCCGGCATCGGATGACCGTCATCTTCAAGGACCTAAAGGGCTTCGAATTTATAATACAACCAAAGACCTTCGACGCAGGTTACTGCAAGGGCAGATGTCCACCGCGTTACAATCCTGCCCATCATCACGCCCTTCTACAGAGTCTCATCTGGAAGGAGGATCGCAAGAAGGCACCACGACCCTGTTGCGCCCCCAGCAAACTCGCTGAGCTCGAGATCCTCTACTTCGACGAGAACGACTCGACGAAGCTCAAAATCTCAAACTGGAAGAACATGCGTGTCCTTGAGTGTGCGTGTTCTTAACGGGCCTCAGAGGTTCCAGGTTGTACTAGCTGTGCGAACGCTTGTCCACGTATATAATTATATACGTGGACGACGTTTCTAATTGAACCGTTATTAACGAGGACTCACCAAAGAATCGTCCGACGCGGCCCGGCGTCGCCGTCGGGACGCCGGGCGAGCCTCGAGTGTTAAAGACTGCGAGATATATTGGTTGGCCCCATTATATATATACGTATATATTGTGGTTATATACATATATATAAATACGTAAGGCCCTATTATTCGGCCCTATTGTATACGGCCCTAGGCCTGGCCCTTTTCCTCACGGGCATCAACCCTCTGACTGTGATATAAGAACGTTTACACGTTTACTACTCGTTACTATTCGTATTGTATTTTGTACTCGTAAGTCGTTAGAATACTAAGTAAGCCACGTAATGCAGAAAAAAAAACGTACTCATTCATGTATCTATAGAACTCGCGTACATATTTATTAATTTATTACGGTTACGCTAGAGGAACACGAATTTCTATCACGGAATGTAGAATCGCGATGTTGGGCCTGACGAACGATTATGCCCAATTTCGTACGTCTGTGCACCCTAGTTCCACGTTGTATTGTATAACACGCTCGTTGATTATTAAAAAAAAAAACAAACAAAAAAACAAAGGACAAACAAGAACAACACTCGCTTCGCAGAACCTTCCGTTTTGTTTTAGTTCCTATAGGTTATCTCGCAATAATTAGTCTCGAACGCTTCCACCGTTGTTTTCCATTCTTAATTATATAAAGCATGTGCATTAAGGAAAGATTGGCTTCTACTTTCAAAATAAATCAATTTGGAATATTCGAGGAAGGTATATAATATGTATATAATATATACGATACGTGCGTGTACATACATATATTAATACAAATACCTCATGGACAGAGGTTATGTGCACTCACCAATATGTGCAGTACCTTCCGTATCGCGAGTTTCGTGAGGCCTCAAAACGTTTACGCACGCGATATTTACGAATTCCTTTAAAAACTTTCGTACGAGTGCCGGTTGGGCTTTTGAGTTTTTAGAACCGGTAGAACATGCCGAGTAATGAGAAATGGTTGTGCGCATGCGCAGGTGGGAACACTCATTGCGCCATTTAAATATATTTGCTTGTTCTCTTAGGCGAGACAACATTTGGCTCGCGACCACTTCAAAGAATTTTGACTGTCAAACAGAATGAGATTCTATGCCGCTGCTCACTCGAGAGGTTATACTTAATGGCACGGACGTGAAATTGAAGGGAAATAATATTGCCGCCAATGGCAGCTATGAAATTCATTGGGGTGCGTACTTTCAAGTCCCACGATCGTTTTCTTCTCGGTAATGGAAAGCAACTGACTTCCGTATCCGTCGAGACCATGTTTTTTTTTATTTGCTCTTTTATGATCTTACCGTCACAAGGACAATAGTATGTAAACTGCACTTTGGTTTTTACCGGGCACACGTTATTGGTATATGCGAGGACGTAACGCCACAACCTTTGCCAGTCATTTGTCACTCTACAATCGTTCGTGTCTTTCATTCGTTTTCTATTTATTGTATCATTTTATTAGTCCGTTTACGTTTTTTTAAATCTTTCTTCTCTCTATTCGCTCTCAATTTATTTCTTAATATTTGACAGACACGCGACAGTGCACGTCAGCAATGTTCGCGCGAGATACGTACGATACACCGTGTGCACCGATCGTCACTGTATCGCGCGCACTTTGCTAACGGACGTTTTTTTGGCAAATTTTTATAACGACTAGAAAACGTCGTATTATTTATAGCCGAGAATTAAATAAACAATTATTTTATTTCCTGATATTGTTGACTACTTTATTCTCCTCTGTAGACAAATGGTCATAAATACTTATACCACATAAATTTGAAACGTACAACTTCATGCGGAAGCAACGGTCGTTTTTTTAAAAACGCCTACCGCAACGCCACTTCGCGTCGTATGTTTTCTCTGTGAGGCCATATTGCCGCCAAGCTGTTGGTCGTCGACGAAGAAATTGCGTAAAGCTTACAGTTCCATATCTCCGTCTCCAAAAGACCAGAGGGTGTGCCAACGAACGGCGCAAGATCACAACTAAAAGCAGGAGGAGCTAACTTTTGGGGTTATCTCGTGCGACGGCAATAAACTGTCGCGGCTGCTTGTACGTGACGTGACGATATTCGTTCGGTGAGGTTAAAGGTTGCCTTCCCTGTTACGCAATTTCAACGTCCAGCAGAATTCATATGCCATCACTTTTTCTTCTCGTTCTTCAGACTTCACAATGGACTCGGAAATTTATGGGACGTGTAGGATAACATGTGGAACAACGTGACCAATTACTTGCTACCGATATTAGGTATTTTTCAGTGTGCGATTGGTACGTATATTGATATCTGTTGTGCAGTACCAACTTTACAAGATCAAAGTGGCCTAGTGTCTAATCTGGCTATGCTTACTGGTTTTAAAAACAGAGACTATACCTTTTCATAGAAAAGGCACCATGACAAAAAAGTTCTTGGGACAGATTGAAATATGTCTTTGAACTCTATTTGTTTTATTAGCAGCCTCCGAAATTATTGGAAAGATCATCTTCCTTTGTGATAGAGTGCTGAACGAGAAAGAGGTTGGGGCTTGGAAAAAATTTACGAAATACACGTTTAACACTGTGAAAGTTCGGTGATTCGTTTGGTATTAAAATGGATGTGTATCGGTCTATGTATAGTATATTATTTACGTTCATTGTAGTAAGTTTCCATATGAGGAATTTTATCTAAATATATTAATATGTTGGTGCCAGCTTTTTATCACACAGCAGCCAAGCCGTGTGACTCTTATAATACATTCTGGGCACACAGCTGATTATGAATATTGAATATTCCTGATTACAGAAAAACATACTGAAGACGTTTTTATAAAGGAAATTGAATGTAATTAACATTCAAATCAACATTAGGCCTTAACGAGATTTTAGGTCCTGCCAGACCGGAAGTCTTTGTAATTTACGTATATGGGGCATATTCCATCAAGAGCCTTACGGCTTTCCTAAAAAATTATACAAGTCTGGTTTCAGTTAGGACCACCCGCGTCGACAAAATCTTTCGTACAATGTTCTCCGGAAGTATTGCTGGACCACACAGCATCTCGCACGAAGCCATCCGCAGAGAAATGTAGAAGGCACTCCATACAAATAAATTCGATCGGACTTCACTGTCGTTAAATAAACTATAGAACAAGAATTGAGAAATGTTTTCTTAAGCCTTCTCTGTTTTTAATCGACTAAGCAGCAGTACGAGTCGTAGTCGCATTCCTGGCTACTCCCATACGGCACGACGTTAACGATGAAGATAAATTTTTTGGAACGACAATTTACGCGAAGACACCGAACTCGACGATCTTTTCCTCTTCACTAAACGGATGATCATTGCTTAATGCTCCCTTTAAGTTCCTACTCGGAGTGATCGCATCTGGGTTTACGTAGATACGACAGCTAGTATGCTTAGACAAGATGAAGGATGATTTTATATATACTATATATACTATATAAAATCATGATATATCCACTGTACAAATATAACTGCTCCGGTGTAGAACTGTCTTATTTTGTCATACGGTATACTTTGCATGCACTTCGCACAGAGTATTCTGAAAAAAAAAAACATTTTTATTCTTCTACCATTGTTACTTGCTGAACAATGCAAAGAGCTCGACTTCGTTTTCTAAGCATCATCTATATATATACCTGTCTCCGTCGACCTGGAGATTCACTATCAGTTGTATTTGAGCCGCACACGCGTGTCTAGAAATAGGATGAATTTTTCTGCAATTATTTTTATATTCATATTAGGCGCGTTTCGCTGTATAGCAAGTAGAAACGAGTCGTTTCCTGTACAAGGTTAGAAAGGTTTATTATTGTTTTTGAGTAAACATCGTCGTTCACGTAGTTTATGGTATTCGGTCCAATTTCTGTATGATTATAGGAATGGAATTGAACTGCCGTCGTCTGTCATGTAGACTGGGTGAGCACTGTGTCTACCGTAAGAACTGGTGTCGCATTCCACCCTGTCCGGGAATGGTGTTTTGTAGTGCCGAAAAAAATGGTAAAGTACCACGACACAAAAAAAGACAATGAGGGCGCAAGTAGCGAGCGTCAAAACGTCCGCCGTCTTTTGACAAAGTCGTGAACTTTTAGCACGTACGCCAGCTTCCTGTGATTACGTCAAGTGTTCACGAGGTTATCGTTGCAGCACTAGGTACGCGAGAGACCAGAGAACGGGACTGTATACGAATATCTACGCCTACTGTGTTACAGGTAAACGGTCTACCGTTTAAGGTACTTCGGGTTGGCTAGACAATTCTGTTTCAGAACGGTAGAGAAATTAACACCTGAAAAACAATCTTCATCCCTTTGAGAAACGACTGATTACAGTGTCGTGCTTTTCGCTTTTATTTTTCGTTTTTAATTTTATTTCGTCCATATTACAGAACACGAATTTAAGCGACGTGCTGTTAGCTGTGGCGGCTTCGAGTGTCCCAGAAAGGAATTTGCTTGTATGTTACGTGAGCCAAAATGCCGTGTTTATCCCTGCAGAATACTTCAGGCTTGTATACCACGACGGGACGTGGACAGATTAATTGGTACATGTAATTTTGCGAATTGCTCCTCCTTCGATCACTGTTATCTCAGGAGGTCCACTGCTGGATGCGTTGATAATCATTGCAGAAGGGATTATCGTCTAGCTTGTCTTCACATGCGTGGTAAAATTTTTATTTGAATACTTAAACATTGTCTGTTGTTTTTGATCAAATTAATGGTTTTGAAATTTAATTTAAATATATTTTACAGGCGAACAACCACTTCCTGAGATCTGTCGTGGAATTATATGCGCTGATTTACACATCCCTGTAGTCAAAATGCGAAATTGTATCTGCCAACCTTGTAATGATGCAGCTACATGTGCCAAAATTAAAAGTGCTTATGGTTTTGACACATATAATAATAATATATCTAGAGAAATCATATTATAGAAATTAAATAGCTTTTAATTATTTTAATGAGGATGCGATACGTATACATGTATGTACAGAGATTTGTAGTAAAGTTTTGTTTATTGAATGCAATAAGGCCCTTCACACACAAAATGCCGTAACAACTTAAGACGTAAGCGTGAAGAAACCAACCAATCAGAATCTAGTACCTCTCCCCCCTCCTCCCTCAAGTCGATAACACTAGATTCTGATTGGTTGGTTTCTTCACGCTTACGTCTTACGTCGTTACGTTATTTTGTGTGCGAAGGGCTTAAATATTCAAGATAGGTCATTTCGAACTCCAAAAAAGACAACCAATACCTAATTACAGTTTCTTTGAATGCAGTATAATGCTATAAAAAATGCAAATCAAGTCTGAATAAAACGTTAAATGGGTAAATTCAGCAGAAGTACGTATCATAATGAAAAAATACAAAGGATCGTGATTCGCTCATTTTTGTTTTCTCTCTACACTTCTCTCTGTATCTGTTTACAAAAATTAGCCGCAATGAAAAAAAATCTTGTTCAATGTTATAAATACATGATACTAAGCACTATATCTACTGTTTCTATCATAAAATAATGTTGATAATTCAAAGGATCAGATTGATACACTTTATAACATTTCAGTCATATAAAATTTAACGATGCGATAAAAACTATAACCAATTCGAAATTAAGCGATATCACGATTTTATAAGATTTACCCTGATACGATTGTTACCATCCAAAAACAATAGTATCAAGGAAAACAATGTTCGTGGTCTTTGCTTAAACTATACAGTTCCAAGGGTTCTTTATAACACGTAGTTATAACCTTTTGAAGGACATTTAATAACCGTATTTTCAACAGAGGTTTCATCGAATGAAATGCGACCATATGTAAAACGTACACACGTGCCGATTTGAAGTGACGATTATGTCACAGAGTCTTTATTTCGCTATTTTTAAGAGCGCGTATAGTGCGTTATATGCCCAGGATGGTTTGCTTATGGCGTTTGCTTTAACATGGGAGGGTAGAGCGAACACGTTTTTAGTACCGTTTCACTGATACATTCTTTGCCACAATTGTCATCACTGTCATTAACATTACTAAGATGATCTTCATGGTGATTGATCATTTTCCTATTCGTTAGCCAGTCCACGCATAAAGTATTCGGTGAAGCACAGTATCTACTTTGCGTGATATCGTCAAGAAAGTTCGAAGAGGCGACAATTGTCGTATCAGGACTACGACGTTCTGCTTCTCTATTCTCATCCAGCGTCACTCTGGGGCATGGACCCTCGTCCTCTTCATCCGATGAGCACAGATTGATTAGTGGTATACAGTCTGGCGTCTTCGTTGTGGACACTGATTTCGTCATTGCCAGGGAGGTTGGGCCCAAGCTGCCAACATTGACCTCTAGGCGAACCGCAGATCTTCTTCCTGTTGGTGTGCTTGATGCTTTTCTATTTTTCGAGGAACTAGGACCTGGCGTACTGCACTCTAGATTGTGATCCACTGAGAGTTTACGCTTCAAGGTATTTTTGTTAGCGTCTTGGTGGTTCATCGACGCGGATCTGGGCCTGGCACGAGGTGGTCTTTTACGAGTGGGACATTGATACTTGGAGATGTCACGTTTCAGCTCTACAATGTCCTTGTCTGTCAGTCGCGTTAATAGAACGCGTACAGGACGACAGGCCATGTATAACAATTGGGATCGTATGCTGAGCACTGAAATAAATATGGAAATATAGTGATCTCTTGTACAACTATTGGTTTTTTAAAATTCGTATCGCGTGCGTACACGGAAACTATACTTCCACAATAGTATTACTTCCTCTTTTACCATTTAGAAATCGTTTGGTAAGCAATACAGAACATCGTGGATGTTATTCTTATAAGATAGAAATACGGAAGAAAACATAACAATAGATTGTACTATATGTATAGATGTGCAAATCCGCAAAACAGTAAACCGAAAATCCAGTGTACGCATAGAGAAAATTCTATAAGTGACAATTACCTGTCTTTTCCTTTAAATTGTTGAACTTGTACTCGTGCACATAGTCCTTGTTAGGTTTGTCTCGATTAGGCTTGTACGTAACTATCCACCTATTATACTCGTTGGTTTTGTCCAGCCATCTTGGTCTCGAACCAGCACATAATGGCGGCGCACCTAGGTGCCTTTCTATCCTCTCCAGCCGTTCTTGTTGCGTCACTTCCGTCATAGTTTTGGATTTCTTCACCATAAAGATTCCAGCAGGTGAAGAGAATGGAATTGTAGGACAACGAGTGAGATTCACTGAGCCACGAATTCGTCGCGACGTTCTCGAGGTGATGCTATCGACGTTTGTCGTCGTTGTATTTCCGGCTATTGTTATTTCCGAAGACACTTTTGGTTTACTCGAGGAGTCGCGTGAACATAAGTGGAAATACTCAAGAAATTGATTCTGTGTTGTTTGCGGTAACTGCGACACCGGGTTTGGAGTTTCTGGTCGCGAATTTGCGCCTGTACGTTCTTGGTCACAACACGTCTTTTCGTGTTCCTGTTAATTTTCACAATATTAAATTGTGTTGCTTTATATTGTTGTTGAATTCATTTTGTATAACAAAGAATTCTACCTGCATTTTTTGCAAGCCGATAAATTCGGCATCGCAATTGTCGCAGAGGTAAATATCGTCGCATGGTGGATGTACCATCACTTGGTGGCTGCGTTGTTGTTGTTGTTGCTGCTGCTGCTGCTGTTGCTGTTGCTGCTGTTTCGTCTTACAAGTGGAACCTGGTGGAGCGATATTACGCGGTAACAATGATCTTCGAGGACTTTCGACCTTTTTGTCATAATTCTGCAATTACCAATGACGGTGTTAAACGTTGTCGTAATTATAGATAAGAAAATATATTTATCGGAACAAGGTGTTCATGTTACAACACATACCATATTCTCATTGCGAAATGTCACCAAGAGTTTTCCTGTACCTTTGTGGTACAAGCTCGTCGTAGAGTCCCAATTATTGACATATTGCAATTTGTCGCGAGGATATAAAGCGAGATAGGAGCAAAAGCGTAATAAATATTCACTCCTGTGATACGTGTAACATCGAAATACCAATTTCTTCAGGTTTCCAATCCAGTTCTGAAATTTTCATTATATTATAACATGCTATTGAAATAATAGTGCTCCACGACTATTGTATCTCTTGTATACTCACTTCATTGACTTTTTTGGGCCGAATGAAAGGATTGGAGAATGCAACTTCTTTCGGCCACCACTGAGGTTGTCCTACAACCTTAGCAGTATCATGACCAAATGAACATTGGACCATGAATGTTATGAATCGTTCCAGTTGTGGCTGTAATAAATTAATTATTAGACTAAAATGTGAACCCACCATTCATAAATTTTATATGAATCACCTTGTATTCAATATACAATTTGTGGGGGAAGACGAAGAATATATTAGGTGTTTTTTTGAATGAATTTACCAATGTAATTTCTTCCAAAGATGTTGGATAGCCATCAGCAAATAGCAATGGAAGATTGGATATCATAGACCCTTCCTCCGACAAGTTGTCATCACTAATTTCCATATTGCCCGTAGAAGCCATCATGTGTTTGTCCAGGACATCAGAAAATTGGTCCAGCCCCAAATCTGTCCCATGGCCACCTTCTTGTAATCCCAAGAGCCTCATCTTTCTAATATGCAAAACATTCTTTGCTCCCTAACACTTTCACTGTTCATTGTACTTCATAGTATTATATACGCAGTTGTAATTACAAACTCTTTTCTATGAATCCTGCAAAATACAAATGAATCAGACTTCCAGAATACCACTAAGTAAAATTTCCATAAAGTAAAAATAAGGAATATTTAATGATTTACTCAAGCTTAAAATTTTACAATTTTTTATTATACGAAACCAATGATATATCAAAATACCACTTTATTACTAAATTTAAACTGAACTATCACATTTAATACTTATGGAAGCTTCTAACTACGAACTAAGAATCATTTTGTAATTATCTGGATTACTGAATACATGAAAAATGAAAAATGTCGTTAACTTTTTCTTATCATCTAACATTTCGGATTTACTCTTCTGTCTTAAATATTTAACCTCAAGAAAAATGACGTCAGGCTCAAGTACAAGATAAAAATACAAGGCCACCAGCCTGCAGTAAATATCTAATAATTGTTTTGCTAAACAAGGCAAGCCAAGGGCTGGGGATGTTTTTGCGACATGTATACATACGTGCATGGCGTCACAGAACATATTTCACGACTTACACTATTAGCATATGACATACCTAATGAGATTCTCGTATATTCGCCTTTCTGAATAATTCTTATCTTTATTTTGGCAGAATCAAAATTCCAACGCGTATAAGGAAAATGAAATAAGATGTCGCGCGCGCGAGCTCAAAAATTGTATCGAACAGGAAAATCGTGTCATGCGCGCTCACCGAGAGTTCACGAAACTCGTTGAATGAACCTAACCTGACTACGCATTTTTTCGTTTACCTACGCGAGACGCCGTTGTATCCCCGAACATTAGATGTTCTGTCTGATATAGACTGGATACTATCATATACTACGTCGGACAACGACAACAATTACGACGTTAAAATCCCTGCGATTGCGCACCCACACCTCTGTCAAGTGTTTAATTTCGAGGATACGCGGTTGGTCGCCGAATCACACAGAGTGAAGTTGACATCAGACTGCATCAGACTGATGGAGTACGTGAACAATGGCGAACCTAATGGAGTAGTATGCGAATCGTAATCCACAATGAGGGATGGTATTCAGTACAAGGATGCGACCAAGATGTTAGCAATATAGGTCTGCGCCAATTAGACGAGGGAGAAGAAAATCAAGTAGGATGTAAATAATACCAGTGTAACTTCATCACCCTAAACACTGTCAATACGCTTCTATGATCAACCGAAACGCTTATTTATAGAATTTATATATGCCGTCAGATCTAGATACCTTGTTGACGAAGACGTTTTAATTACCATTGATGGATCGACTGGCAGAGGCCTCTTCGCCATCACCTCACACAACCTAGACGCTTTTGGGTATCCAAGATGGCGTCGGGTTTCCCGTCTTTTCTTTGCCACTTACTAACTGCGTTTCACTCGTTACAGGTAGACCGGACCTGGTACGATTTTCGTCACGGTTTTGCGCATTGCATAATCTATTCTGACTGGTAGTTATTTGGCAAATTTTATTCTGCACGTTTTTATATTTATCTAGGGAATCGCTTAGAACTCTATGGGTGCTCAAGAACAATGGAACCCTTTGACGATTATATGTCTCCCAGGGTGCATGATGTTTATATAGATAATATATGTATATCTACACAGAAATTGGCACAAAGTACAATGTCAATTTGGAAACAAGTTTAATCATTCTATGTAGATATCTCTCTTCATTTTATAATTGCGATAATTAAAAATTACGACTGCTATAATTGACTGGGACAAAAACTTAATTTCTTGGTCACATCAGTACATTATATTGTACAACATGAAGTTTGCTCACAGAGTACTTTCTTTGGTATTAATTTAATTTCGTTACACGTAAAACGAAACAATAACAAACAGAAAGTTGAAGAAAATTTCTTCGTTGTAATCGCGCGTGCGCTGTTGATACAAGTGCGACATCGCATAGAAAAATAGCAGTAGTACACTGCTGTATTATTCATAATAAGAAAAAGTATACGTTGTGTAAAGATATCATATCCCAGACAATATGTAAATCCTGAAGTTATCTTTAAGATGCCTATAAGACAATTTCTGTCTCATTTGGTGCTTGAAAGACAATTTTTAGACATAATATGTCTGGGACTTAATAAACAAGAGGGTACCCCCATTAGCATTATTACCTTTCGGTTGTATATAATTCCATATAAATATGGAAATTGGTTGTAGTTTGAGATAGAAGAAGGTAAAAAAGATAAACACGAGTTTCAGATGAACGAAAATCGCACTCATGTAATTTCAATTCACTTTATGGAACATTATTTTATTTTAAGAATCAAAAAATTCTCCTACAATTGATATGCGTCGTAGGAATGATTGTGATTGACAAGATAGCGACTGATAGTCAATCTTAGCTGACATATTTCTAGGATATCTATTGGTTCTCCTAATAGTTTCTAACATAATCTGTGGTTCGAACTTTGCTCGCTTCGAATAGGAAACATTATTTGCAGTTCGACTCTCATTTCTTTCAATATTAGAAGAATATTCGTCGCTACCTGATGCTAAGTTAAAAGTTTCTATAGTCTCACTATCATCTGCTTTATAAATAGCATTCGGTGGCGCTATAA
This sequence comes from Trachelus stipa, assembly GCA_036026315.1. NCBI lineage: Eukaryota > Metazoa > Arthropoda > Insecta > Hymenoptera > Cephidae > Trachelus > Trachelus stipa. Next base: position 2,725,543 of record JAYRCB010000457.1, read on the forward strand.
TTTGAGTTTTTGAATAATCAGCATCCTCTGCAGAGCGCTCATTAAGGTTCTCCATATCGTTAAGCGTATTTTTAGAAGAATTCTCTTGTTCTAAAGTAGTATCGGTATCCGTTTCAGATATATCACTCTGTTTATTTGTAGAAATACTTTCCTCGGACGTTTGTCTCATATCGGATAGTTTAATAATCTTTATATGATTTTCTCTCACATTTTCAGGATCAGTACTATGATTAATAGGTTCGCTTGTTGCTTCCGGTAGATTATGATCCTTAGGAACGATGAATCTCCTGAGCGATGATTTCTTACTTGGAAACATATTTTGCGTAGGTCGACAACACTGCAATGCTCCAGGATCAATTGGATGAGCTTCTGTATTGAAAATGTATCCTCCAGCGTTAACGACACATCGTCCCCACTGAGTTTCCACGACGTCCCCGCGTTGTCCTGACTCATGTATAAAATTGTCGGGATCGAATAAGAGGTAGAGATACTTAGTAGTTTCCGCTAAGAAGAAAGACTCCATTCTGTCAGCTTTGCGATGATCACGCACGTCGTTTATTGTCGCATAGCCACAGGTCGTCTTGGCGCTGTGCTGTAAACTGCGGAGGACGTCTACGCCAACTTGGATGAGATAGGGATCATCAGTGGCTCTGTATAGATACATGACAGATTCAATGAGCTCTGGTCTAAGTGGATATCCTTCACGATTTGTACCCGCTTCTGCTTGTGGTATATTGTAAAATTCTGGTGTGAAACCAAATTGCTTCCATACTTGATGATAATTGTGAAGGGACTTCATCGCATCGCCTATTTCACCAAAGAGACTGAGCACTCCTGGCCAGTATGCATCCAATGATTGAAAAACTGGTAACGTGACTTGGCCTTTAGTCATGGAGACCCAGAGATGCCAATCCTCTCGTCGTACATATTTCTCTATAGCTGCTCTGTGTTCACGAAACATGGTACCCAACAATGGATCTTGCAGAAGCAAGGTACCCTTTGCAAGATACTCAAAATAAGAGTCTACACCAGCTCCAATACCAGAATCCTGGGCAGTCCAGTGACCTGTTAATACATCTACGTGGTTACCTACTAAGCCAATGTTCGACTTGTAATAATGCAATGCTTTCACAGCATTCATCGCAACTTCCTCATATAATGGATCTCCAGTTAATCTAGAGAGTGTTCCGAATTCCAGTAAGAATGTGCCGATTCCTGCTGTGCATGTTATGCTAGTTTCCCCCTCTGGAACACCATACTTTAAATTCACTGTTCCATATGGCATACCAGTTGGTGTATCAAAAGCAGCAATAAGTCTCTTAGCCATGTCTTCTGCAAGCCGTAACAAGGGTCCATTGCAGGGCCATCCTGGTTCTAGCTGCAGACCAGCTTTATGTGACAATAAATGTGCACTTAGTAATCCTCCAACTACTCTGATATTTGTCTCAAATACAGATACATTGATGTTTGCTTCAAAGTCAGTTCGTTTGCCAATAATCTCAGCTACCCTGCGAAATTCAGTAAAATTCCCCATAACAGCTAATGTATCAAGTGCATCAATTAATGTCAATGAGAAACTTCCCCAGGTATCAAAACCATTACAACTCAATGAGCGCAATTCATCATAAGGGTATGCATACTTTAAATAACTAGTGTATGCATGATCAAACATGCTTCGCACTTCCTCCCTTAGGGTGATTAAGTCTTTTTTTTCATACGTCCGTACACTGCTAGCAACAGTCAGATAACTGATGAGCCATATAAAACGTAACAAAGTCATTATTGCTGCTGTATATAAATCGCAAAAGTTCAAGTTATCATAAATCTCTGACCGTTCATTCGAGTAGTTCGTGATCTTCCATTTGTTATCACGTCTCCGCAAGATAAAAATATATGTTGTTAATGATAATGACTGCTTTTGTTAAGGTTATATTTATATCACTGTATTGTATGTACAATTCAGAAACAGCTAGAGATATTAACAGTAACGTAGATCGATGATTTCATTCACTTTATATTAAATATTGTATTATACTAAGTTTTAATTAGAAATCTGAGTCTCAACTATAGCTCATACCGTCCTGAGAATCGTATTATTCTTCAATACATTCTAAACTAGGTATTGAAACTTCTTTTTTTTCTTCAATATAAAGATAAATCAACAATCTTTTCTGTTGTTGGTTGTTATCTTTCCCGGCTTAACGACACCAGCGACGCTGGTCGATCGCAATGCTTATTACAACTGATTACAACTGATTGCAAGTCTGCGCCGTCTGCGCCAACAACTGTTACAAGTTTTAAGATTACGCGATAGCGGTTTAAATATTATTATATTATTTATGAATTAATATTTATTTGATTCTTACGGTGCCATTTTTTCTGAATCAGAAATCTTTAATTGTTCTATTCGTAGAAAAAGAGTGTCATGTCGGGTATCAAGATGTCAAGTCATTGACGAGCTGTACGTTACATTATGTGCTGCTCAATACGTTTGAGCAAGTTTTTAATTTCTCGTTGTATTAATCGCTGATGGCTAAAGGACACTGTCGCAAGTCGAATTATTCTGAGTAATGAAATTTTCGACGTATCCTGATATAATATATTCTCTGAACAGTAGCTTCGCTACAATCGAACGTTGGAAATTATTCAACTCGTATAGGGACGTGAGCTTACTTGTGCTCGTCAGAAATTTTTGTCAGCTGCTTTTTAATCTATTATTGTTGGACGTTGTATCTGTGAAATTATTGTCCTTCTCACGCTCTCAATTTTTTCATCGTTCTTACATATTTTGTATTAGATATGGGACTGAATGAACTAGTATACTGGTGAGTAATATACCATATTTTTATAATACTTGTTGATAGTTTAAATTAGGGGATGACATTGTTATTTTTTTTTACATTCAACTAGGTATCAAAAAAAGATTGGGACGTATGATAAACAGCAATGGGAGAAAACAGTGGAACAACGTATTCTGGGAGGATTCACTCATATTCCCATGCGCACAGCAAGACTGAAGACAGAACTCATTGATGTTGATCTTGTGAGAGGTATATTTGATTCTATCAAATATTACTAGATATTGTTTTTGATATCTTATGTTTAATCGTTTTGTGTTAAATCGTGCATATAGGATCATCTTTTCCAAAAGCTAAACCAAAACATGGGTTGACTACAGTAGCTCGTTTAGCTGTCCAACGATTGCTCCTACTTCCTCTACACAGTCGTTGGTGGATTCAGCAGACAAGTCCTCGTGTTTTTGTTCTTTTTCTACTATTATACAGCTTGCAGCTCCTTAATATTGGCATCTACTTCAATAATATCATCAAAGAAAGCGATGAATCCAATGTACGAGCTCATTATTTGATCATATATTAATTCTAGTGATAACTGCTAATAACAATTTGCTTTATTTTTATAGATTGTGTCAACTTCTGAGGTATTGATTCCAGTGTTCATGATGCTGACACTATGTACAGTCCATTCTCAAATCGTATCGACGAATTCTGGTCCTTCTATGAACAATGTTCATAATAATTTCAATGTCAGTCGCTCCTGCCGTGGACGATGTCACTTAGGCAAGAGACCAAGGCGGAAGCTAAGTATGCAGTCATTATACTATTTTACAGCAATGTTCTTGAAGAGCCATATATACTGTCTTAATTATTGTAACAATTTCAAAAACAATGAAACAATTTCTATGTTTAGGGGTAAATGATGAATCAAAATCTTCCCAAGATACTGCATCAGAAAAAGCTAGTTCGGTTAGCGGTGACGTGCCACCTTCTGTAAGATTTGCTAAAAAAGTCACAATTGAGAGTTCCAGTGTTTTGGGTTCAAGACAGGTAAACAGTTTTTTCTTTTTTTCTTCTCATAGATATAATCCATGGTAAAAATGTAATAAGGTTAAGCAACAAAACTCTTAGCGAAAGCACAATGTTCAGCAAGAATCTGGCGGTGTCGTCGAAGGTGATGACGGTTCATCCGCAAATGCAATGTCTCCTGCAGACGTTTCGGCAAGTGAAGAAAAGTCAGGTACCATAAAAAAAAACTGCTATAATATTTATAAATTCATTGCATCTGGGTATCCTTCTACACATTGTTTGAAATTGCAGATAATGTTGTGGAGGAGAATCCTAATGAACCAGAAGTTGTTCATCAAGATGATGACGGCTTTGAAAGTCTCAATGGAAACATGTCAAGCGACAATGATAGAGTAACAGCTGCAATTGTTGCTACTACTGCTATTGCTGCTACGCCTACTACTTCTACTACTACCTTCGTTGCTGCTACTGCTACTAGTACTACTATTATTACTACTGCTACTACTACTGCTACTACTACTGCTACTACTGCTACTACTTCTACTACTGGTGGTGCATCTAGGTCGCCAGCGGATGAGCACAATGAAGATAATAACACAGACAGAGCATCCCCCCACGAGAAACACGGCAGTTGGCTTGATGAACTTAGAAACAAAGAAAGTTCGTCAAAGTTCTCAGGTTCGTATGCATGCGGTTATCATGTTATGTTTGGTATGCGTTTATCCCAAAATTTTTTTTATGGGCGTGAAATAAATTATGAGTACATGGAATAAAAGTATCCCAAATAATTAAAATATAAAGAAAATCTGTTACGACCGTTAGAAATCAAGAATTATAGGAAACAACAGTACAGCATATCGTTTGGAAGCTAGATGCCAGTGATTATACAACAATGTCAATAACATCACATGTAAATGGTATCGATAACATCTGATCAAAAGTTGCGCGTCTTTTCGCCGCACCATTACCATTCTTCGCATTGCGAATTTATGTCCCCGTATCATTGGCGTGTATACATACATTTGTACAATTATATATACATATATCTCAATGGATAAAAAATTATGGTTTTCCACTTTCCACGCAGCACCCGTTGCCTCGAGGAAAAGCGGAAAGTATTCGGATAGCGAGGGAGACGCACGGAATGGTTCGGTATGTGAATTTATCGGCTCCACAAAACATGCGATCGATTCATTAATTGAGACAAGTTTATCCATAATGCCTCATGATGTGACGGGATTTCGTATCGCGTAAGAATTACACTACTCTAGCGTTGTTATCCTCGTCATCATAATCGAGATAACGTAGTCGTAATCGATATCACCGTCTTCATCGTTATCGTCATGGTCGATCTTCATCATCGGCATTAACATAGAAAGTACTGTAAGTAGGAAATCGAACGAAGATCTTGTTTTTGTCATGATGTGAGTGTATTACTCGTCGCGAAGGTAGGTAGAATAGATAACTCTTAAGATTCCAATCAGGGTACAATGATCGGAAAGGATCCCCAATACAAAGGAACATTCAGAAAAAAATGACTCCAAATAACTGGAATAGAAATACAAAGCTATGATAGAATTTGGATCACGTATCATTGCGTTATGTTGCAAACTCTGGAAAAGTACACTCGTTTAAGGACTGCGAAGGATCAGCTAATGCTGCGGTGCTAAATCGTGGGGCTGCTGGAAATGAGGTTGATATGGTTGGGGTGTCCACGTCGAACACTAGGAAGCTTTGTGAGAGTGAAGAGGAGGGCGAGTGCGAGGATGCTGCGATGCACCATCTCACAGAAGCCACAACATCCGCTACTGAATGGATGGGAGTTACAACGAATAGCGACGAATGCAGCTACAGGTGCAAAAAGGACGATGGTAGTCCATGTAGATTCCATTAAGGATTTCTGAGCCATGCTAATGTCGATGACGATACTTCCTTTTATGATTTAGTTCCGAGCTGGAGGAATCTGAATCTCATAGCGAGGGCAATATAAATACAGAGTTCGTCGAACATCCGTTCTCGTGGGAATTTGAACTGCCACCGTCGATTCTGTTGAGTCAAAGTTGTGCACCCTCGGACCGTGGTTAGTAAACGTTTAAATAATATTCTTAAGGACCTGGATCAGAATTCTTTGTTTTATTTTTAGTCTCATGTACCATATGGACACGACGTGACATAATGAAGGCAGAACTCTCGGTGCTGGATATCAGCTCAGCCATTATCGCCAGGGTGGAATCGATGCCTGAGAGTATGGATTATTTTTATGGAGGATTACTGCTCTCTCTAATACTGACCCTGGTACCTTCTATAAGACGTCTCAGTGATCATTTTGGCAGCGATGCTGTCAGTAACGTCACCAGCACATTCATCTCTGGGGATCTTCTTACCCAGGCTGGTTTGGATACTTATACCGATGCCCTTTGTAGAATAATGGATGTAGCTGTTGGCAAGACACTCTGGTAAGCGTGATTACCTATGTTTATGAGAATGATCATAGGCTAGTACCGATTTAATAGAACTGTCAATTTCCTCATCAGGGAGCGCACAATTGTTTTGGTATCTGCCTTCGAAAGATTCACACTTTCCTGCATACTTTTCTTCTTGCTGGCCGTTGCTGAGCGAACGTTCAAACAAAGATTATTGTATGCCAAGTTGTTCTCACATCTGACATCATCGAGACGCGCTCGAAAATCCGATCTACCGCATTTTCGTTTGAACAAAGTTCGCAATATTAAAACATGGCTGAGCGTTAGGTCCTATTTGAAAGTATGATATTTAAATATCCATTGTCCACTTGGCACATTCAGTTTGTTCACTTGGCCTCATTACAGAGACGAGGTCCCCAACGATCCGTCGACGTAATAGTATCAGCAGTTTTCATAGTTACCCTCATACTATTGTCCTTCGTTAGCTTGGAACTGATTAAGGTATGAATTTTGATTTTGGTTAGTATTGTTTTTGTAAATTATTTAGTTAACCATTGGCAATTTAATTTTAGGACCTGGAAAGTCTTCACTCACGATACAATATAGAAGCGCTCTTTTGGAGCTTTGCACTTGGAATATTTATTTTACGGTTCATGACGTTAGGCACCAAGATCAACAAGAAATATAGAAATCTTTCGGTTTTAATAACCGAACAGGTAAGATAGGACTAATTATCACGGAAGTACATGTCGAATAGTATAGTTTTTATAAAATATATTTTTCGAAATAACTATCCTTTAATGTCTCTCAGTAGATTATATTATTTGCGATTAGTATCTTTTTATTTTCATCGAAATAGTTTCTATTGATCACTTTTACTTCCAGATTAATCTTTATCTACAAATAGAACAGAAACCACACAAAAAGGAGGAACTTATGGTAGCGAATTGTGTATTAAAATTGGCAGCCGATCTATTGAAGGTTAGTATATTAGCAAAGATCTGTAATTTACCATAATTATGATAAAAAATTTAAGCGGAAATTCATATATAATTGATTTCCAATGATATTTCAGGAGTTGGAAAGTCCCTTTAAAATATCTGGACTGTCAGCCAATCCGTACTTGTACACAATTACCAAAGTTGTACTGCTCTCTGCCTTGTCAGGAGTTTTGTCCGAGTTACTTGGTTTTAAACTCAAGTTACACAAGATCAAGATTAAGTAGAACAAACGGTAAATTGAGTGAGATTAACAGTGTATAGGTAACATATACTATACCGCGCTAAACAAACAAATTATCGTATATTATGGGGTAATTATCATTCCTGTTACAGTCTTGTGAAATAACACGCACTCAAAAACAAAATAAAGTGGACTGAGATGCATTAAGAGCTTCTAGAATGAATGATGGACTGTTCTCACTGATGCCATTGTTGCTGCTACGCTACTGTTGTTGTTATTGTTGTAACTATCGTCCTATCTTCAACGATTAGATGAATGTAAATACTTGTAATAAAACAATATCCATACGAAAGAAAGATTTTTTCATTCCACCTGATCCTGTACTACTGTATAATCTTTGTATTGCCGAATCTTTACACTGTCAAGTATCGGGTGGCGAGAAATATTTACCGAGGAATGTTTTTTAATTTGTCTCCAAGTATTTTTTTGCAAAAGAATGTTGGCTGCAATAAAGGGTGCTTACTTGGCTTTGTTCTAAAATATTAGCTGTTGGGGAAAACTTAGAATGAAATTATTCTTATGAATTCAAAAAGAAATACGGCGAATCTGAGGATAATAGTATTTATAAGTATGAAACGTAAGAGTGACTGCTTGCAGCGCCTCTACCTGTATACTAATAGTTTTTTATTTTATATCTGGTTATATATAGTAAAAAAACAACACGTGTACTTATAGTATGTAGTTTTAGATACAGCGCTTCTATAATTAGACGTAGAAAGATTTTATAGTCGAGGACATATGGGATACGTTACAGTTTGTCTAATATCACATTTCATTATCTATTAATTCCGTGTAATCCATATGTGCATGCGATATGAATCACATAAAAATATTCATCTTATCATGAGTGGTTAATAAAAGGGTAAAACGAGAATACCAGAAATGATATACAGGGTATTATCTTAATATACATACATACACATGTGAACTCTTCTGGAATCAACCCTTGCACCATACAGTTCTGAAGAATCTGGAAGCGTTTGTTGATTACGCAGATTTATTACACCTTAGAGTGAATTATTCATCTCCAATAAGTTAACATTGAAAAGGCCAGCATCGTATAAATACATTATTTTTACGATTTACTGGCAGGAGAGTCATGTGGTACAACTTTCTTTTGCAGAATTTTTTTACTCTTAGGCTGTCAAACATGGTCTGACAGACCGACGATTTTCATTGCAAAGTGAAAATGTATTGTTTCCTTCGGTGCCCTGGACTGCAGTCGGACGAGCTAGAGTTAATATGGTTTCAGAAAAATATTGGTATGTTTATCTACAAGATTCATCTTTCAAAGTTAGTTACCTTTATTACGTCCAAGTCACTTGAAGCTTTGTCGGCCTTGACTTCCAATGCATTTGACTGATTCTACTGTGAACAGTTAAACAAGCATGGCCGAAGAGCATCGTTACTTTTTCCGAACACATCGAAAGGTTCACACCAATGGCAATGGTATTGGTCGGAATAGAATGGAAGATTCAAGCCAAGAGATCCCTACAGCGTTAGGACCCGAGGCATGTTCAGGAACGTATCTAAAATAATTGGATCCCCCGTTCATGCTTGAACGTTACAAAGAATAATAAAATATATATTGTAAAATAATATACCGCAACGTCATATCACAAGATACGGAGAACAAACAGAAAATTAATAGTTGCTCAGAATTATTAGTATTGTTCATCACTGTACATATATACCTTTCATTTGTTCATCGTATGAAATAGATTTATTACGCAATGGAGCGGCTTCCAGCTGCTTGGTATTGCCGTCACTTTTCAGGGTTGGCTGAGGCACGTAGCGTGAGGTAGGGGCACTCTGATGCAAAGGTACCGCAGTGAATGTCGAGCGGCGACTATCTTTCAGTACCGTGAGAGTCGACAGCGGAAATGGCTGCGTACGGGGACGAATATTACGATGGCTTTCGAATTTTCGTGTGGTTGGCGGACATTGTTGGTCTTCCGATCGATCAGGTGAGTCAGGATATAATTGCGGACAGTAAACTCAATGCAACTCACCTGAGACTTCAGATTTGTTCAGCTCGATGAAAACGAGCTGTTTCTTTTTGACTTTTGACAGAAGCGTCGTGTTGGTACTAACGTTAAGCCTGGCATTTTATAGCATCTACCCGGTACGTCGTTTCTATTTTGGATGTACAAGAAATTCCAGGAATATTAAGTCTGTACTTGATAAATTATACTTCGAAACACTTATTGACATTGATTATTATCATTTTGTTAGTTACGTTTTGCATGAATATTAATATGAATATTGCATTAGTCGTGTAGAAGCCAGAGAATATTTTCTGTAGAGGAATGATACTGTTATAATCTGTCATGTAAAAGCTGTCACGGTTAATCGACATGGTGAAATGATTCAGGCATTAGGTACCGTTCATTAGAATGAAAAAAAAGTTTTGTTACACCCCTAGAAGGAATTCTTGTTCGAGGACCTAAAAATAACGATGAAGCAGCGAATCCAGACGCGTTTCTGTCTTTCGTTGCGTTGTGTTGTGTCTCTTTGGTATGTTCGATTGGGCATGTACTTTACCGTTGTCAATCGTCATAGAAACGTCATCACCTTTTGCACTTACTGTTCTTATTTATAATGATTTCTTTATTTCTTTATGTTCGATCGCTGCTAATGAAACAATTTTAAATGTCTTGAATGTCATGCTGCGACGTATTAAACATTGTCTTAAAATGAATTTAAGTAGCTGCGTGGGCCACGCGCACATTCCAGAAAAGAACGATTTCGAATACTCGCATTCTTCCCGCGCTTGCGGTTAATATCTTTGATTACTATGTTCATAGATAGACGGAGAATTATGCGAAGGATTCTAAATTATAATGGTATTAGAGTATTAGATAATGGTGTATCATGTGATATTGATTTATTATCGACACTTATAATCATGACTCACACGTAGCACGTGAAGAATATTGATTTAGGAGGAATGAATATTATTAAGGAAAGTATTATATAATTAAATTGATTAAAGTATAGGATCTACCAAAACATCAATATATTTTTTTAAAGCAACAAACGGAATAAATTAAGAGCGTAATAACGATTTTATGAGATTTAAGAGATAGACGAAGCTAATAATATTATAAGGATTTTGTTAATTTAAAAATTTTAAGCGAATAGATCCAAAATTAAATAACATTAAATGTTATTAGTAGTGTACTTATTTATCAGTGGAACTGCGATTCAACGTTTGAATCGACAATTTTGGCTTTTGCATCATTATCATATTAAGCGCAGCGCTGACTTTGCTGATCTTTTCGTTCACGAAGTTTACTTTTCGTTCGAAAGTTTATTACAGGTCACTGATGACCGATACGGTGCATAAAGCGTTAAGGAGACTGGGAAGTACTTTCTAACGTCAAAATTAAATATCGTATTTTATATAATAATACATCTCATACAGATTTCTGCAGGATTCATTGTTACTTGTATAATGCTTTTATACAGAATAATTGACAAATGAAGGTGTCAGTTGCCTGCACTTTTTTGACGTGAAAGATACTTGTGCCAATATTTTGCATGCATCTTTATTACTTTATTTCGCAATTATTCCTTATAAAAATTTCATTTAAGTAAATGTCGAACTTACACAAATCAGTTTACACTTTTGTTGGATAAAGATAATGCAGCAGTGCTGCGTAATTTATGATTTTCGTAATTGGAAATTCACGATGACCATTTGCATATTACAATCACTTCAACGAAAACATGTATGATATAAAATGTTTTAAATATTTATATTCAATATAAAATATCATGTCAGACTTGCACTTTGCACTTATATAAATGCAAGGTGATTTAAAAAAAAATAGATTTATATATATTTATAATTTGTCATAATCAACATGAATGCACTCAGGCACGGTTTATATGTTACACTATTTAACATAAACTGCTACTATAGTGCTCGTGCATGGCTACGTCGTATATAGATAGACACATGGTATACAGATTAAAATTGAAATATATTTTAGTCTGCAATTAATTCCAATTCGTTATAATGATTATTTAATATTAGTATTTTTTGCACTTTTCTAATCCCACCCGAAATCAATAGTATTTATTTTTAGGCGTTAGTAGTTGCCAAAATTTCAATTGATGATTTTTTGTAGATGAATTTCTTGATAACGCAATTTGCTGCATTGGGCCTGGCCAGTATATTGAGAACCTCACTAAGTTCCAACGTTGTTACGCCTGCAATTCGTCATGCTTTTGGACTCATCGTAGGTCTTGCCTTTGGATACTTCTGTTTCGGCAAGTAAGCCAATACTTTCCCTGCGATCAGGGCGTGTTTAATTCGTAAGCATAAGTATTAAGGATATTGTGCGATGATTGATGTTTTTCGCTTTTTTTTTTAATTATGATGTCTGTAATCTTGTTGATATTTATTCTGCATGTGACATATTAATGTCAAATGTAACATAATACCGTTGCAGACAGGCAGTGCATTTGGCTGGATTACCAGCACTATGTTACATTGTGATGCGTACACAAGACCCAAAAATTATGCAAAGGTAATTGAATATTCGTTTTGAAGGTTATTGCAGTTAATAATTTTCATTTGAATTAATTTTGAAATTGTCTTTTCTTTAGGATGGTACTTGCTGTTGCACTGTTCTACCTTTCCTGCATACATTTTCACCGTCAACTCTATGATTATGGTTCCTATACACTTGATATCACTGGTATGATTTTTACTGTCTTTAGAAGTGCGATATCAACATTTCGCTATTTAATACCGATAGAAATATTTTCTAATTTAATTTTTCAATGTTAACAGGACCTTTGATGGTAATCACACAAAAAGTGACTAGTCTGGCTTTCAACGTACACGACGGCTTTACACGTCGCGATGACGAATTAACACCATCCCAACGTTACTATGCCATTCGGTATGTTCTATTTCCGTTTAAGATATCATCATCCTTAATGTTGTATATACCAGGCCTCTTCTACGTTTTAGAAAGCTACCAACGGCTTTGGAATACTTCAGCTACGTCTTCCACTTCCAAGCACTGATGGCCGGACCGATTATATTTTATAGAGATTACATAGATTTCATACACGGAAGTAAAATACGTGGTGCAAAATCTCTCACGGTAAAGAATCATTTATGTGAATAATTTTTGACAATGTTCACTTTGAAACAAGTATGAATCCTTCAGGGTTACCATGATGAAAGATCCGGTATGGGGCATGAAATCATTCTGGAGCCATCACCAGGATTGGTGGTGATAAAAAAAGTGTTAGGGAGTTTGATGTGCGCTATTATTTTTGTCAATTTGATACCTTCGTTTCCTATTCAACGAATAAAAGGTTCGATCTTCCTGTCAAATCTTTTTTTTATTTTATTCGTAGACGCCATTTCAAAGAAACAGTTATAAATCAAATATGCATGGTTTTCAGATGATGAGTTTCTAGAGAAGACTTCATTCTTATACAAATTCTGGTATCTGATCATAGCCACAATGTTAGTGCGTTTTAAGTATTATCATGCTTGGTTGTTTGCCGACGCCATTTGCAATGAATCTGGTCTTGGGTTTAATGGATATGACGAGACTGGTACACCAAAATGGGATCTCGTATCAAACGTCGACGTTATTAAGTTCGAGGTAGAAATATTATTAATTAGTTTTATAAATATAATATATTCTTATATTCTGCTTTTCTCTCGATAGACATCTCTTAGTCTTAAGGACGCTATCGAGCAATGGAACAAAGGTACCAACCGTTGGCTCCGGATGATCGTCTATGAGAGGGTCAAGAAAAATGGGACAATATTAACCTATGCGCTTTCTGCTGTTTGGCATGGTTTTTATCCAGGATACTACCTGACATTTGCTAGTGGAGCATTATTTACCTTCGCTTCGCGCGCTGTAAGGACTAACAAAAATTATATTCACCAGTGTAATGGTTAATTTTTTAATTTTTTAGCTCATGACTATTTCTTTTATTTGTTTCTTACGTATATTCAGGTACGTCGCAACGTTCGACCTCTCTTCCTAGGCACAAGGACTGCCAAGTTCTTTTATGACGTTTTGACTTTCATTGTGACCAGATTAGTCATGGCTTACTGTACGTTCAGCTTTATTCTCCTGGAGTTTATGCCCAGTATCAGACTGTACCTGTACGTATGAAATTATAGTGTCCATTTTCAACTGTACAATTAATTGTATGGAAAGGGAACTGTTAATGATCTTTTGACTTATGTTTTTTTTTTACAGATCTTTGTACCTGGTTCCCCATATATTGGGGTTAGTCGCGCTGGTTGTTCTTCCACGATTTATGAAAGTTTTCTCAAGTCCAAAACGTGGAACGAAAACTCATGGTTTTACTCAAGAGACTCCCAATGGCGATGCGCACAAAATTTATTAACGCATAGCCGGATATTCGGAATATTGTTAGTTCCTCTTGTCCTAAAACGCGGCTATTTTCGACATTTTTGATATCGTCGAATATTTTTATATAGACATACATATTTTTCCATGAATACTTTTAATAAAAATAACTATTATTTATCGTTGCACTGTTTCGTGCCTGCTATTTGGTTAGTTCCTATCAAATTTCCCGCATTTAAATCATACCCGCGGTATTTCTAGCTTGATCTTAATTAACCTTATTGCTATTATCATTGAATTGGGTCATTAAATCTTTTCTAATTTAACTTTATTTTTTGTTACGATTTACAGGAGATATATAAATGTTATTTCATGTACATCTATGCATCCCTACGCGGAGAATAACAATAAAAATATTCACAAGTTCCACACGTGCAACTAATTGACCCTGCAGTAGTTACGCATGATGTCTGGGCGTTGGTTGCTCGTGGGCTGTCAGTCCGTGATGTGACTATTAGCAGGTTGATACTTCATCCAATGACGTAATAAAAGTCTGCATCATAAGTATGTATATACAGATGTAGAATGACAACTAAAGAGTTTTGAGAATATCTATCAAAAATTCTAAATGTTCTCCTTGTGAACTCGACCAACGTTTTGATAAATACCACTACACGAATATTCTATACTATGTATACATATATGCCCCATAGGACCTAAAGAAGATACGATCGGTGACCTATGTAACTAATACCTGTAAATCCTCACAACTGTAACAAAACCGGATTGATGTAGTTCTATCTACTTGGCTCTAGATTGTAAGTCGAGCATGGAAGATTTAATAAAAGTGGAGAGCCCTTACGCGAAGATAAATCCATCTTTATAAAATTATGAATTTAGAAAAATTTCATAAATTAGAAATCTACCTGGTTACTTTGTATTCATTGAGAATTATAGTTTATGTTTGTAACGTCCTTCACTCTCATAGTTCATAAGCCAAGATCAGTGTTCTAGGCATTCATAACATATCTACCTCTATGAGAAATACCTGTGCCATGGCTAGGTATATAATATATAATGGCTGCCTTCACCGGGGTTACTTCCATGCATATACCTAATAGAATATCGTCCGCATAATCGGGTAAAGTGAAGCAGCAAAACTACCTGCCTACTTCGGAAGCCCTATTATACGGTCACTCGGGCACTTCGGAGCTGTAAAGACCACAAAATTATGAATCAGTCTCGCGAATCAGTTGACACGCCTCGGTTCTAGCCGCAAGTTGCGGCACTTAAATAAAAATGGTAATACAATTTGTGCCAGGAGACGTTGGATTGTTTTAGAATGTATTGACAAGAAATAGTTCACAGATTATAGATATTCTACGAGTGATTCCAGAGATTGATATTTTGATTGTTAGATAACTGAACTTTCATCTTACTGAACTTTCAGAATTTGGGAACGTTCGTCAAGCTTGGCTACGTCATGTTGATTATTACCTTGATACTGATGTTCTGGACGTCCATGGTCAGGATGCATGAGATCCCGGTTCAGTATCCACCCTGCTTCTTCAATCCTCTTTGTACCTGCTCCAAAGCCATACCTGACCTTGGTATTGTCACCTGTAACAATGTTCCAATGACGAGGATACCGCAACCCATCAATTCTTCTAAGATCTTTATGTTGCAACTGGAGAACAATGGATTGCGTTCATTGCAGCCACAGTTTCTTCTAAATACAGGTATTTGCTGTTTTGGTATTAAGTTATGCGGTTTCTTTAGATAACCGTACCATAACGAGTTTCAGGTACGTACCTTCCGTAATAATTACGTGTAATGATAATTTTTTTATTTCTGATATAATGGGAATTCGCTAAGAAATAAAAAATTGTCATAGTATTTGAGGTTTCCTTGTGCCGGATGTTGTATGACATAGTTCTTCATACGCAGGTCTTTACAAGCTACAAATTAAGCACAATCCGCTGTCTGACATACCGGATGAAGCTTTTCTAGGGCTTGAGCGATCTCTCTGGGAACTTGAATTACCGTATAATGAACTCGTGCGGATACCTAGCAAGTCATTCCGTCATATGCAAAAGATACGACTTCTTGACCTGACAGGTAATAATATTTTATATATTGTAGTATATAATTGGGTGTAAATTAATTAACGGATATTGGTGATTTAGGAAATAAAATAACCAAAATCGCACCTGACAATTGGCGGGGATTGGAAAGATCATTATTGACTTTACTTCTTGCTGACAATGCTATTGACAAACTTCCTGCGGATGCATTTGCCGGATTAACTTATTTGGAGACACTTGATCTGCGTGAAAATCATCTTAAGGAGATCGATCCTACTGTATTTCGAGATGGCATGGGACAACTCAGTCATTTATATTTGAGTGACAATCAGCTTACGAATATTCCTTACACTCAGATTTCATCTCTGAAGCGTATGAAGGTTCTTGATCTTAGTTATAATAGAATTTCGAAAATGATTCAGCCCCAGGTCGAAGCTGAGATACGTGGACTTCAAATATCTTTGGATGTTCTGAGATTGGATTATAATCAACTTGAAACTCTGCCGATGGGATCGTTTCAGCATTTTTATAAAGTCAACAAAACATATTTTAATGGCAATCCATTGTCAGTTATTGAGGTGCAATTTTTTAATGGCTTTTATCGGTTTTCGACAACGGTTTTTTGCCGTTAGAAATCCGTATAATTTTTTCTTATAATTTGCAGGAAGGTGCCTTCAGGGACTCGAGGATTCGCGAACTCTACTTTACCGACTGCGATCTCCTCGAAGTGAGCTCACCGGATTTTTCTGGATTGGAATCGTCACTGGAGTCTCTTGATGTGTCTGGGAATAATATAACTGATCTCCCTACTAGATTGTTCCATGAATTTGATTTTCTGAGGACCCTGGTCTTTCGGGAGAATCAGATCAATTCATTTGCACCAAGTATTTATTTCACATAGTGTTTATAAGATTGTGTTAATCGGATATAAAATAAATGTAAGATCACGATCGAGGGGTTTATTATTAATTAAATTTTACAGCTGAAGTATTCAACGGATTTCAGTATTCGTTATATAATTTGGATTTGAGTGGAAAGAAAAACAATCCTATGTCTCTTCAGGATTTAAGGCAAATGCGTAACTTACGATTTCTCGCAATCTCCCGTATGCCACAGTCAACATTGTCGCCGGATGATTTTTTGGAATTCGGAATGGACATTAAAGAGTTGAAGATCACGCAAAGTAATTTGGACACCATAAAGGCACATGCGTTTATGCATGTTCGTGGAATAAAGTATTTAGATTTTTCTGAAAATCATATATCCTCTATCGAAAATGACGCGTTTTCTGAGGTACTTAACCATTTTTTTATTCATGGTACTTAAATGTCAAATGCTGTGTAATTATTCTTTATCGTTTTTATTGTAGGTGGGGCATTCCCTTCTTACATTAAAAATATCTCACGGTCTTGCAAAGTCCATTTCTGAATTGCCAAGTGGACCGCTCAAATCTCTTACGAATTTGCAACATTTGGATTTTAGTAATAACAAAATCCAAGCAATGCCTGACACGTGTTTTCATTTTTTAAAAAGAATAAGGCGCATTGAATTGCAGGACAATGAAATAGAAAGCATACGTAAGGGTACGTTCCAGGTGGGTGACGCTACATTTTATATAGAGTAAAAATTGTTATTTTTTAGTTTTAAATGCATTACTTCTACAGGGTGATATACATTCCTCCCTTGAGGAAATAGATCTCTCGTTTAATCAAGTAAAGAATTTACAAGCACATACCTTTGTGGATCTATCATTATTGACAATTATAAATTTGGGTGACAATGCTATAGCTAGAATCGAAAGACGAGCTTTCATGAACATGAATCGCTTGAAGTTCATTAATTTGCGTGGAAATAACATCAAAGATATCACCGACGAAGCTTTTCAGGTTAATTTCATTAATCCATATCAGTAATGAGATAATACATGATTATATTATGTTTTTCTTCTTCCAATCTTTCAGAATTTGCCATATCTTGAATTTTTGGATCTGGCCTATAACGATCTCAATGAATTTGATTTCATGTCATTCGATCAAGTTGGTACTTTATCCTCTTTCAAAGTGAACGCTAGTCACAATAAAATTCCAAAATTATGGATAAACGTCACAACCTTTCCACCACCGACAAACGGTGAGTAATAAAGTACAGCCTTGAATAAATCAATGATTATTTATCGAGTTGATCCGATTAACCTCCTCTTGGTGATTGTCAACCGCGCATGCGCGAGTGCTTATAGTGGCTTAGATGCAGAATCACAATAACGTACATCAAGTAAACAACTATATTTGTTTCAGTTGGCGGCAACCTACAATCCAACATAAAAGTATTGGATTTGAGTTACAACAATATATCTGACATAATGAAGTATTACTTCAAACCTGTAGAATTTTCACTTACCCATCTTTATCTGTCGCATAACGAAATTGGCAACGTGACTCAAGGAGTTTTTGGAAATCTACATCATTTACAATGGCTTGATCTCAGCTACAATGATCTGGTGGAAGTGGAGTTTGATTGCTTTAGGAACACAAAGGACTTACAGGTCGAATAGCTTGTAAACTGAAAGAGATCAATTCGTTATATAAAATGATATAAGCGAATTATCATTTTTAAACACAGGTCCTCTTGTTATCATGGAACGAATTGTTAGATATACCGGCAGAGGCTCTGAGGCCTTTGAAAAAATTACGTATACTTGATCTATCTCATAATAAGTTGCGTACATTGTCTGACAACATGTTCACTGATTCTGGAATCGAAAGCCTGGATCTCTCGCATAATCAATTTATGCGACTTCCTATAAAAATGATGTCGCTCTCAGCAGCCTCGACATTGTCGATCCTGGACATTTCGTGGAACGCACTTTCAGGTGTGCACAATACAGATGCTCTATTCAGATTAAGAGTAAGTAGAATTGATTTTCCAAGTCGCATGACATGCATACAAAAATGACTCATTCAATATGAATATAATTCTTGTCCAAAACGAAACGTGCAGGGCCTCACGTGGCTGGACCTCTCATACAACAGACTGGTTAGACTCGACGATGGAGTCTTTTCTGATTTGCCTGAATTAACTTACTTGGATCTAAGTCACAACAAACAATTGGTCCTTGAACCACATGGGAGAACGTTCAACGGACTTGAAGACTCTCTTCTAACACTTGGACTTAGTAACATTTCTCTCTTGAGTGTAAGTGTTTGTTAATGACGTCACATTGACGAGTTCAGCGAGAGACTCAAAGGGAGGAGGCACATAAGAAACATATTCTATTTAGAGCCGAACGGAAATGAAATTTTGCTGTCTTGCTAAGATTGAAAAATTAATTTTTTTTTAAGGATTATTTGTTCTTAGTTGAATGTATCTATGGGCGTTGAAAAATGGACCCAGCAATTTTCAATTCTTCTCGGCTCTTATATCTTCCTTCACTTCCCGGCGTAATAATTGCACGAATTTGTCAGCCTAACCAATAATTCCGTAGCGTCGATGTCGATGTCGATGCCGCGACGTACGTACCTTTGCTTACGTTCTATCCTCGTGGAGATTTGTCGATTTTCATGTGTATTATTGACTGGACACTGAATTTCATCAGGTACCGGAACTGCCACTTCGTAGACTGAGGACACTCTATCTGGCAGACAATGAGCTTGCTTCAATACCGCCGGAAATGGCTTCAAATCTCACATCCTTGCACCATCTAGATCTCAGTCACAATGACTTAACCCTTGTGCCATTAATAACTCATGCGCTACCAGAATTAAGGATTTTTGATATTAGCTACAACCCTATCACGGTCATCACTAACACCAGCTTTTTGGGCCTTGCCGATAGCCTTATCGAATTGGACATAAGGGAACTTTCATTGTCCATTTTTGAAGTGGGTATTGATTATCTATTTATTCGTTATTAATGTTCTATTTATATTCAACAAAAGTGCAATATATACTGTTTTAGGCTGGCGCCTTGTGCAAAGCTTCAAAACTTCGTACGCTACTTATATCAGCGTACACGGCAATAAAGAATTTTAATCTACCTAATATGCTCGAGTACAATTACGGACTACGTGATTTGCTAATTCATGTGAGTATCCCTTAGGCTTTGAAATTATACATATAGAAATATAAAGCAATCTTAATTTTTTTTTATTTAGGTTGAGAATTCGACCAATTTGGAAAAGGAAATGAAGGGACGTTTCCCGTACAAGCTGTTCAATATTACTTTAACTGGCAAAGGCCTAGTTACTATACATAGCGATATACTAAGGGTTGGTATTTAGAAACGAAATACTATTTAATATACATTTTATACTACGATACATTTTTTTTCAAGGGAATTCGAAATCCGCATCTTCACTTTGCTCTGTACAACACTAGCGTGATTACAGTTTCGCGAAACATCTTTGAACATGCAAGTTACGCACGTAACGTCACAGTACATCTCCAAGGCGGTAATGTAAGAACTATTGAGAATCCGTCATCCGGGCACAAACCAGGTGTACCAGGAATGCGATTCCTGATGAGACTCCGTACCGCTGGAAGTTATCTGACCTGTGACTGTGACATTGGGTAAGATGACGACGCGGTCTTTTTAAAATTCAGTACTATAATAGATGCAGCTCATGATCTAAATTGGTTCTTATTTATTTCAGCTGGATCGAAATGTGGCAACGTAAACACAGACAGTACTTGGAAGACAGATGTATCGGTTCTTATGGGTTATATGGCTCTTATAATTTTTATGGTGACTACGAACGCGAAGAAGTAAGCGATTTTAGTTGCTGGGACAACGGTTGGGATGATGATCTGCGCGAGACATTTTGTCTCAACAAAAACAACATGTCCGTCTCGCAAGCTCTGAAAGCAGACATCGAGTGTGGATGGGGTGGAGCCAGTTGTCTTAGTTTACCAAGTTTTCTGGGACTTCTTATTCTAACACTGATTCTGGTGGTTTGAAAATATATCTAAGAAAATATTGCCACGGCATAATTGGTTAGAGTGAACAATGTAAATTACGATCGATTCTTCATTAATTGCGGAGTCTGTTATCATTTGATAATTAATGATAACAAGGATATTGTGATCACTCGTTCGTTCACTCTTGTTAGCATTTTCATGATTTCATACGATTTTGATGAAGGTACGCGCAATACCAATGGAATTATCTTTCGTTTTTTTCGATTACGTAATTCAAAACAAAGGAAACAATATGACGGGCATACTTGATATTTCGCTTTTAACGGTCATACCGTTCTACCGTTATGCGATAATATTCTTTCGTCTATAAGTCATTTCTCAAGACTGAGTCCTTCGACCTTTAAGATAGTATTTACGTCAAAAGTCATCATCATCCCTATACCATTTTTTGGTATACCCACTATGACGAAACTGTTCAATCAGTATTGAGATACGTAGACGTCATATTAATGTTAATGACAGTTTAAGTTAGCAGATATTTTATTTGTTGTGTCTTAGCCGGTGAACTTGTTCGCATTGTCCAGTTCAGCCGTACAGCATGATTTTAGTCAATATACCAAAAACCATTTGCACGATTGGCACGACGATAGAGCCGAAAATAAATACTAGACAAATGTAAACACTGATTAATTGCACTCCAAGGACAAAATACTTGATTAATATTTGACGACGATCGCTCGTGTTCAGAATACTTATTGCTCTGTCTAGTATAAAGCGCAATATGTGCAGGAAGACCTGAAACATCAACAGGTATGTGGCTCAGCTGTATTGTTGAATATCGATTATGAAATTTTTGTTCACCTCAGCAACAGGAGCTACATTCACTATGATATAGAACAATGCTAGAAGTGATCTGCCTGTCGCTTGACCCATGACCCTGACAAGAGCAGCAAATGAATATTCGCTACGTGGTGTCCCATAAGTTTCTTGATAATTTGCCAAATATTCCCTAACCTCATACAGTAGATTGTCGTTCTTTGATGCAGTAGCTTCAACTTGTGGATGTTCTAGAAAAGTGCTTAGTTTATATTAAATGGAACAAGAAATACAAATCTAAACTCTACCCGTCGATTCGGCTAAACAGGATGGCCAACAGGTACGACGATTTGAATCCGATAAACTGTACAGATTTTTCCGTTTATATTCAGAACCGCATGATTGGATTGAGGGCTGTAGCATAGGAATGTCCATTTTGGGTAGGCGTGAGGTTGTAGTCCAGCTGGTTGGAAGTCTTTCGCAATATTTCCAGTCGCCTGAATCTTCAGGTTCTTGACTGGTGTCTTTTGTAAATCCTATAGTCGTCATATCGTCCAACTTTAATTCTATTGGGCTTATATCTTCCATAACGATTTCTTTCCTGCTTTCGTAACTTTTGGTCGATGAAATCTGCATAAAGTGAATAGTCCCGTTTGATTTTTTTTTCCTATGATGACTCACCACACGAATATGAAAGTATGACAAGGTGAATAGTGCTCAGTGGAAAATCCCATTGGTAGAGATATCTTTAGCATTTGCTATATAAATAAAGGTGCTTATCGTATTTTGGTCTATTGATTATAACGGCGTCCCGGTCTATTTATCACTACACTATTAGACTTGAGTCTGGAAGATTCTGTGCTAAACAAGAATATATTTGCACTGGATAGTTAAAAGGTAAAATTGAATTACCGTTATTATGCGTATCGGAATCAAATTTTTAATTCAAATTATCAATTGTAATTTCTGTTTCTATTGCGTGTTACCTGGTTTACTTCACTGATGTTGTTAACCTGAGTAGAAGCTTTGAAATTACTCATATCGAAAAGATACTCTAAAATGAATTTTCTTTTTTCGAAAAGGCTCATCTTTGATGATCATGCAAAAACGTAATGTTTCTTGTACATTGTTTGTAAAAAAAGTCAACAAGCTAAAAATAACGAATAAAATTTTCAAGAATTTCTAAACTTGTAAAAATCAACGAGCTTGTCATTCTGACATAAACAGTTGAATTTTTGAAGTTGGTTGAAGAGAGAAAAAAGATATCTGTAATGACATATATATATGTATTAGGGATTAAAATTAGGGAAAATTAATTTCATAAATAATGTCAGTGGTACTTATTTGGAGATTAATTTATTGATTCGTACTGTTGAGCCTTACATAGGCACTAAATAAGAAACAGTACAAAGTAAAAATAATTGTGATTGGTTGGTTAATTACAATTTGTTCTCACATGATGATGGTGACTCTTAACGCAATTGTTTGAATATGCACCCTGTGTTTTAAAAATATTTATCGTAAAAAAAGACCCAACTCGAGGAATGCGATATGATAACAAAGATAACAATAAATGATTATCAAATGGTCAATATTACTAAGGTTGTTCAAAAATCACCTGGCAAGAAAAACAACGACCATGAAGAAAATATTAAAATTAATGACGACATGGAAAAGTGAGTTTTTCTTTAAATTCAGGATGTACCGATGTTCATACATCATATGGACAACATGCAAAGCGAGGGATGTCGCACATTGATCATAAAATAAATTAAGAACGATTTCTGATCTATGAAAACTTAAGGACATCCCCAAACTGTCATTTTCGGAAGTCCTTATTTAAAGCTGAATTTAACAATGCGGTGCGCATCGATGTGACTACCTTTTCCAATTCCTCGACCTTCATCTTAAGTATTCTATTATCCTTTTCCAAGTCTATGGCTTTCTTATTCATTTCTCTTTCCTTGACCTTTTTATTCATGCGTGATCTCCTGGAGGCTTCGTTATTCTTGTCACGAGATTCTCTGTAACTATAGTCAGACGTACAATCATCTTCAGACTCACTCTCTACGTATCGTTTTACCCCCCTACGGCTTTGCTTTGGCTCTTTCTTGACGAGTTGGTCATACGAAGTTTTATGACGATTAGAAGTTCTCGATACACGCTTAGAGAAGCTTTCACAAGTTTGTGTCGGTGAAATGGATGATAACGTAGAAGATAAAGAAGACGTCGACGCGGATGAAGATGTAGAAGTTACAGAATAATGCGCCGATCGTTGTCGGGCTGGTTGGACTGTTCTTGGATTGTTACTTCTGGTATTGTTCAATGTGGACACTCTTGTAGATTCTGACATCAATGATGAATGTGTAGCATCGTCACTTACGGATGAAAATATTTTGTCCTGAAAGAAAATCATCAAATTATTACATAAATACTATTATTGCAAACTCTACTGTACTGACTGGCTAATAACGTGTAGAGTTAATTTATGAAGAGGTGTGGCTATTGATATAACGGTTGCTTACGTCATTGAGATACGACAGTAAGTCGAATTCTGAGTTCTTTTTAGGACAGACGACCTCCTCCCAGGTTTCCTGATGATTTTTGTTGGAACCTAATGTCCCAGTGTTAGTTTCATTCACGTCGATATTGACTAAGGATTTATGGTGATTGGATGTTGTGTCATCCTCTTCGACGTCCACATTGGTGAGCCAAGGCAGAGGATGCTGTGCGACATCCTCAGCTATGATATTGGGTAAACCATGATTTGTGGAATCGTTGGTGCCGAGTAAGTTTAACCAAACGTCTTGTACGTTGACTTCTTCTGGGACGTACAATGTATTCTGATGTTGCGTTAATTCTTCGTATTTTATTTGTTGCGTTGCCGGTATCACGAGGACATCGGACAACTTCGAACCGGAAGTATCACCACCAACAGTAGTGAACTGCCTACTCTCTACGCTGGAAGCTCCTTTTACATCCCCCTCTTGGATAATTGAAACATGATTACCATCCATTTTAGTATCTGCAAAGACGTGTAAATAAATTGCAATGACTTATCGACAATTTCCATGTTCTTTTGTTTATTTTCCTCGCTAGTCATGCTTATATAGGAAAATCCTAGACTTGTGAACCTACCTGATATTTTCAAACTTGCTTCTTCACCTATAAGAAAATCGCATGGTTCTTGGAACGGTATTGGAAAATCCATACACCATCCGCTTAGATCCTGAAAATTCTCTTCCCAGTTGAATGAGACTGGACTCGGTGTAGTCGTCATCTCCTGGGTATTTTGCGGTAACGCCCAAGATTCCTGTAGTAGTTCTGATTCCATCTTCGGACTCAACATCGGTATAGTCTCTACATTTGAACAGGTCTTTTCCGTATTCCCCGTCGGATAAAACACGTCCTCCAGGGGTCTGGATTTCACGCCACGAGTAGCAGAGGACAGACGCGGAAGATGGATGCATGATTCTTCAACCTAGAGAAGTCGACGTGCATGTTCGAATAAAAAGATTCTTCCATCCTTGCGTTCACATATGTGAGGTTCTTATGCTTACTTTTAACTCGCCTCCTTTCTCAAATGAAATGTTGCTGGCCGTTGGACAGTCGGTGATAGGAGGGATTTCGAAGACCTGCAAATGTGTTTAATTAAGATAATCAAGATAAATACTGGGTGAACTTTTAAAATATATCTTACTAATGGTCGGTTCCGACTAAAGATAACTGAGGCATATCCGTCGAGATTAGCCAATCAGATTACCTGTTTTTTTAAATTCTGAATCTGATTGGCTAATCTCGACGGTTAAACCGGCGTCAACTTTACTGGAAACGGTCTCAAATTGGGCTGAATTTATTGGCGGTGCAGTTCATTTTTTTTCATAATAATTGAATCGTACTGCAACGTCATTCGAACGTTGCCTGCAGTTCGAACGAAATACCTATTTTTTTTTTGAAGAATATTCAGCGTTTGATACTAGCGATCTTACGTAAGAGACTCGGCTTTGCGCGGGTTATTAAATTTAAGATATGATATGATAATATGGAGATATGATAAATTTAATACAGATAATTTATATATTTTCGTATATATGTCATTCAAACGTCGTGAACAGCCATCGTTTAGAACGTACTGGAAAACTGTACTTTTTCGTAATACAAATTTTTGATTATTACAAATATGCCTATGAATTATAGCGTTATATAATCTATATGATTTCTAGCATAACTTAAATTTCATCAAGATTACGTTAGCAAACCTCAATATGCTGGTGAAACATTTCTGGAAATTAAAACAATTGCCCGTATGTCTGAAAGGGGATCTAACGTTCTAGAAAGTCAAGAAACGGATTAGTAGTTATTTGAAAATTGCATAAGTAATACAGCCGGCGACGACGAACCGTGATAGTCTTGTATGATAACAGATAAGGAAATAATTAGATTAAAACAAAGAATCTCTTGCAAAAATTTCTTGTTCTTTACGTAACATATATCAATCATGCAAACTCACCCTCCTGGAAATTATGATTTTCGGAGTGTACTTCGCTTAGGCGGTTGAATCTAGTCGCTGGACTTTAACAAAAATTGATGTCGGTGTGATGTAACTGCCAGTGCTGATGTCAATTGAGGAAGATTTTTCGACTTAGAACAATCAAGGTGCAGAAAGCGTATCTAACGTAGCGTCGCAACCTGGCGCAACTGAAGTCGTTAACTGAATGCCTGAATACGAGGAGCGACTCCACACTTTACGGATCACGGGATTGGAACGCCGTTTAATTTTGAGCACGCAGGCTACTACGTCAGATACAACCAATCGCAGAACAGTATGATGTCACACTTGGCCAATCTAGTTGAAGCGCTTGGGTAGTACCAGATAACTCCACGTCATTGCCAAGGCTACTTCAAACTTTTCTCTCATTGGTCTAGAGCATGTCACGTGGTACTCTCACTGGTATCTTTATGCGAAATTCGCTCGTGTGTCGATAAAGTCATTTTTATACACACTGATATCTGTTAGAGTATGAGTTTATGAAAGTTCAATGGCTTTCCAAAATGACTGAACCTTGTATCTTCAACGTCTCTATCTGTTTCCGCATTTTTGTATTGCTGCGTCCTGTTTCCCAGAAAGAAATATTATACATATGGGGGAAACTACAGGAGAGAGGGATTTTCTCTTTTATCATTTTAAATTGGTAATATGAATTTTTGTACGTACAGATAAGTAGGTAGTATTGTACAACAGTCATGACCCTGAATGGTAAATTGGGAAATTATCGATTGATATACCTATACATTATATATGCCTTATAGTGGGAGAAATTTCGTGACGTTGCAGCGGTGACTCATTCAGCATTTCAACCAGTATAAAGCCCAAAAGAATATCGCAAAAAAATAATTGATAATTGGATTTATACTATATTCATATCATTTGGCTCTTTTGATTTCTAATTAAAAATTAAAAATTTGTGTAAAAAATTCTTTTAGTATATTTTCTGTTCAACGTATTAAGCAATTTTTTTGTTCAAAGACGAGACGTCTATAAAATATTCTGTTTTATAAAAAAATGTGCTGGATCTTTTTCCCTGTATGAGACTTTTCTTTGAACGTGCGTTAACCTTGTAATCAATTTTATATACCACGGATTGAAGATACTATTTTTGAAGAATATTTATTTAAAACATAAATCAGTGAGGAAGGAGAAATAAATAATTCCACCGATTTAATTATTTTATAAAATACTTGACACTGAATTACAATGAACGATAGTACTGACGACTGGGAAAAAATACAGGTATAATTTTATATACAAAATTTGTTTGTATATTATTTATTTCGAAAGTATTTTGCTGTATAGAAGAACATATGCAATTCGTATTTGATGTTTGGCAACATAGCAAATGAGAAATGATTATTTCAATGTAAAATATGATAATATGACATATGGCTCTACCGGTTGTGAGATAATTATAAAATATTCACTTTTCAGTTTGTCATTGCCATTATGACTAGAGATTTCGTCAGAGCTATGGAAATAGGACGCTCCAGTGAGTTTTCTTTGATAACCCAATGTTGCTAATGAGATAATTGTGACTGATTTTGATATTACAGTTCTCGCCAAAGAGCCAAGTAATACGAACATTCGCGAGTACTTGACTATCATTGAGAAAATTGATACCGGTATGAATTTAATATATATTAAAGCATTTAAAATCGTTAATAATAATTTTGTTTTTAATAAATTTATAATATTGTTAATATTTGTAAAAATTTATATGGATTTACTATCTAATTATTTACAGATAGCGAAACTGATTCCTGTATTAGTGCAGATAAGGAAGATACTGATATAATTAGAGTATGCGATAAAAACGAAAAAGATTCAAGTGCAGACAACCTTATCCAAAATCATTTAAAAATATCATCTAAGATTGATAGCCATTCCGTTGATAATGATTATCCGTCATTGGGAAATTTCAATAAAATCGATGGAAAAATGTATAGAATATTACCAATAAAGTTTTGTAGAAAAATTGATTAAATTTGGGCATCAAAATTATTATTATTATAGACTATTACGATAGTATCAATACAGCCAAATAATCTGAGTATGTGAAATTTAGGAAATTTAGGAATGTTTTTCGAGGTAATTTAAAAAAATTAAGAATGTAAAAAAGGAACACAACTACCAGCAATGCAGTAAAAAAGTGTAACTTAGCTTTTTTCATAAAGTCCAATAATTTCAAAAAGATCATTTTCATTCCTACTGTGCTAATATCGAAAAGGTTTTATTATAATAAAAATGGGGGAAGAATTTTCGTAACAAAATTCTATTGTATCAAATATAAGAGAGATAAGAAGGGCTTCTTGAGACCGTTGTGTGAAGCCAGATCATAGATATCAGCTCAGATTATTTCTTCTTTACTTTCTTATTTATCTCTTTCCTTATTTCTTCTCTACTCATATACCTCTATTCGTTGACTTCTTCTACTTCCTTTCTGTCTTCTCGTTTCACTCTGTTTCCCCTTATTTTGCATTGTGATTGTCTTACTTGTCCTATTCCTTTGGTCGGTTCGACCATGTTCATTCAAGGAGTCATATAAAGGCAGACACCCTGTTAGAGTAGCTACACGTATAGACCATGGTGTCGGGAGTTGCTCCTTCGTTTCCTCCGCTGAGCTTGCTCGGGCCCAAGTTGTGGCCGCAACAGGACCTCCTGGGTCTCCCGACGGGGGCCTTGAGCCTCCTTAGGGTGCACTACGGCCATAGTTTTTCGTATAGTGAATCTAATCGGAGTGTTTAACTCTCGTGTCTTTAGTATAATTTGTTCGATTTGCTAAAAACGCTGCAATATGTCGCTAACCATTAGCACTCGTGTGCGTAGAGACGATCCTATGTGCAGGCGGGGAGGTTTGCGGGGGATCCCGTTGGCTTTGGATAAACTCCCGCCTGTGCTTGTGCTCTTGGATCAACTTCACTTGGGGTAGTGTGGGTGCTATTTAGCACCTGCTAGTTTAAAGTCATTCTCTGTCGGAGACATTTTAGCTCGGAGATGAACGGCTATTGGGGCCTACCATTGGCGGCGGACGCGGTCTCTTACGCGCAACCCACTGACAATGAGCTTGCTCGGTGGGAAGTCCCTCGGGACATCCTGGCAGTGCTCGCAAGGACGCTGTCGCGTGCTATGCCCGTAGTCTTTTGTTGCGGTAAATCTTGACTAGGGGTAGACTTTTCGCGTTTAACTTACCTAATCTTTTACGTTTTCCTTGTCGTTCGACCCGACTTCCCTCATATTCTGAGGTTTTTTTCCCACTAGTTCTGTGCGTGGCAGCCGCTCAATTTTGCTCTATTTTTTCTACCATTATGTCTACCGTCTTCCCTTATTTTATCCCTCATTCATTCATCATCCATCTCCTGATTTCATGTTTCTTCATCAATAGTACCGTCTACTCAAGTAATAGAAGTAGCCGACTCTTTAGAGCTGCAAGTCTATTGATTTTGAAAAATGTTCAAAATTACACCTTTGGAATGCTATACACCAGAAACGGCTGAGACTTCAGCTTTTTTCTTAAAACTTTTTGTATTCTTAATTCAGTAACTATAGTGGTTCAAATTAAATTACATGAACTTGCATTAGTTCGAATTTTCGCCGATAAGGGCGTGCACTCCCGGACAGGCTATGTGGCGCCATCTCTGAGACAACGAGAGAACTATCTAAGTTAAAATGATTACTAATGTAGAAAGTTCCTTATCGGCGAAGATTCATTTTATCGTATAAGGTTCACTGCACGTTTCTGAACGTTGCGAGCGGAACTATGTTCAATACGGAAAGTCAGCACCAGATGCTTCCCAGAACTGAAGCGTATGGTGCCATCAGTATCTTTAATAGATATTTTACCAATGTTACGTAGCAGAACTATTGTTAAATCTATCATAAACAATAGAGCTCCTCCAGAACTATTGAAAAAGCTTATTGATGAAACATTCTTCAAAAATCGAGGTACTACGCGGATGTGATGTTGAGCTGCCTTCAGTGCAGGCAGGCATGAAGTGTCGGCTTTCAATGTTGTTTTGCGTTGAGTTCCGAACGTTCGGCTCGGCTACGAGCACTACATTATCGACGGAGACGATGATCACAAAATCCTACTCTCGGACTCGCCGCTACGATTTAGCGCCATGCTTTTGGTATCGCCTAAACCCGGAGCGTTGTGCATCTCCCCACTCATCTCTGGCCTAAAATCGTAGGGTTGTGCATCTCCCTACTCATCTCTGCGCCAACCTATGAATTTTCATCTCTTCTCTAATATTACTTCTTGGTTATGTTACTGCGAAGATTTGAAGCGTGTGAATCGCCTAGGCATCTGCAGTTGATAAATACGTGTGTTGTACAACGGAACATTGACCATATTCAGTAGAAATAGCACTGAGGGAACAAATACATTTCTTTCGTCAATTTATCATAAAACTTGCAACAGTTGTAAAATGTGATCAATTAAAGGCTTTTTGCTCTACCAGCGCTGTATCTACTGAACGCAGCCACTATTGATTATTCGCTTAACGAATCATGAAAAAATAGTAAATGAACAGAAAACGTTTTATTGGAAACTCATTAATTTTGCATACCTTGCCAGCTACCGCATACTCTCATTGTACACTTGATAATTATTATTCCACCTTTGTACAAGAACGAAAAATAAATAGAAACTTCTTCCCAAATTCCCTTTAAATTTGTATACGCTTCTGATTATTGTTTTATATAATAAAATATTTATTTATCATATCATATACATAATCTAATAACAGCCAAGGGTAATTCTTCCATTTGCAGAGAGTATCATGGTAATTGAATGCTTGTTTAAAATATCTACAATTGTATATTATCTGAGAAAGGAGTTAATGTCCGTGAGATAGGGCGACTGGCCCGTTATTTGGATCTGGTGACTCTAGGTAAAGATAGCAAAGACTCAATAATCCCATTAATAATTATCCTATATTCGATTTCCCAAAACAAATTCAATACCAGATATCCACAATTCCTTCGTATATAATTTTACTATAGCAGTCTCTTTTATTCCGTCACGCTATTCGATCATGGATTTAAGTTTTTTGACTTTTGTTTACAACAGATGATCTCTTATTCTAATTATTGGTAAATACATACGGAATCGTAATCACCATTTATTAAAAACTACCAATCAATCGATAAGTAAATCTTCAAAGCTGAAAAGAAAATTTATGAGAAGTCGCAAAAAAATTGAAACAAAAAAAATAATGATTTCAAAAACTAATATAATACTGAGTATTTCTTTTGCATACAATACCATTACTAGTTCGGCTGAGTTTACTGTATGATTATACATTATCTAAGAAACGAGTCAGTATCCCAGAGATAGGGTGACCCGGTCTGGACCTCGTGACTCCGAATGAAGCTTTTAACATGCTACGAATAACAGTGCAGAGATACGTAAGGACAATTTAAAAATTAAACAAATATTTATTCTTTTATTTCACAAATAACTTCACTAGAGGATACTTAAAATACTGGATACTACGAATGTAATAACTGTCATTAGACTTATTATCAAGCCGGAAATGCATGGAAATATTACCAGACTCTCAAGTTTCTCAATACATACATTTCCGATTAGTCACTTTCCCAATCTCTAAGAGGAGTCTCTTTCAGTTCGTCATTTCGTTTAGTCGTGTCTCGTCGCTCTCGCGCATTGCTCGCGACTGACGGTCTTTAAAAATTAAGGTGTACACACAACGAGAAATTACATATAATTGATAAAAGCCTACCGACCAATTACAGGTAAGACATTTACAACTATGAGATAAGAAATCAGTGTTTTTAAGTGACAAAGAAAACGTGAGAAAAAAATTGATCGACTTATATTTTTGTTTTTATACGCATTATTCAAATTCGATTCGGCAATTGCATAATTTCAAGATGAACTTGAAAATATAATTTTTTTATCTAAATTACAGTGTAGGCGATTCTCATATTAATTAATATCGATAAGAGTGCGTTAAAAGAAAAAATACTTTTTTATTTATAAATTTCACTATATACCAGACAATGTATAAACTGCATAAGACGATGCATCCTATAATTCCCAGTAGACGAAACGCGGTCATATACGAACCGCGTTCTAGAAACCTACGCCTACATACATAGTGAGTGCGCGAGGTCTTGAAAGTTGAAGATTTAAAGATGGCAAAAGTGAACTGGCGAAAAGCCCTCGTATAGTAACCGTGGATATGTACGTGCAAATTGTATACACATCAGGTACACTGCCTATAGCAGAAACCGCATAACAAATCTGAACGTGCTAATTTGCACGCTCTCCAAATATGCATAATAATGGAATAATAGAGCGAAGTTTCACTCGTGTCTCGTTATTGTCATTTCAATTCCATATATACATATATACACATATACTGGCTTGGCAGAGCAATGCAATAATTCAAATGACGAAGAACGGTATAATGCACATGTAAATGCATATGAGTTTGTACGCTTATGGAGAAATTACGTCGACGTACTATACGTAAAACAAAGGAATCAATCGTCCCGATAGAATCTATATGGAATTTAGTACGGAATTCGTCATTTATTGATAACAAATATACGGGTTGGTTATCCAGTTACATAAGAATAATATTGAAACCGTTCATTGTCGGTTCAGTGGCATATACGACGATTTGAAAAATTAGGTAAAAATCTTTTGATTATTTATTAATAAAAATTGTTTTTGAATTTACAGGAAAATGTTACGATTTTTACTAGCGACATATTTTGTCGCTTTAAGTGCCGCGACGTGTCCATTGAGACCCTCCCAGCAACATACAACAGCAGGACGTTCACCCGGTGATGGTGGCTATCGAATTTTGCTTAGTGACAATTCGGAAACCTACATTCCGAATACCGTTTACACCATAAGTCTTCAAGGTACAGTTTGTTCTTTGTGTATTTCTGAATACATAATTTTTTTTATTGTTTATCACATTAACAATCTTGCAGGTGCCAGAACTCACGCCAGACTTCAACAGTTCACAAGGTTCACGTTGTCCGTGGATTCCCAGCATGCACCGCAGAATTCAAACGTGCGCGTTGGCTATTTTCAACTTTTCCCAGACGCACTGACAGCCTTTAACGAAGATTGTATCAACACTATTTCGGAAATGACTGACTATCCCAAATCAGAAGTGGGTTTTTGTGCGCGATAGCATACGATAAATTGACAAGCGCTATCAATCGTTCCAAGCTGTGTATAATGGCGTCTTGCCAAATCTCTAAGGAATCAATTTCCTCGACGTCCCGTCATTAACAAGAAACTTCGTTACTTATCCAAGCAGTACTAATTCTACTTGTTGGCATAGGTCCAGGTCATGTGGCGAGCACCTCCGCCAGGATCAGGATGCGTTGTTTTCAGCGCGATGGTCATGGAGGGTTCAGGTAATTGGTACGCCGAAGATGGTACCTTGAAAAAGACATTGTGCGAGAAGGTTCCCAATAACGACAGAAGCAACAGGGATGGCGAATGTTGTGCTTGTGACGAAGCAAAATATTCGGTAATTTATTATTGAAGAAAATTTTAATTAATTTTGAGAAGTGCTACGAAAATATTTTTTTTACAGCTGATACTTGAGGGTTTATGGTCCAACGAGACTCATCCCAGAGACTTTCCAGTATCTCGTTGGTTAACGCATTTTAGTGACTTAATTGGTGCTTCCCACGAAGCTAATTTTTCGTTTTGGGGTAGAGACCACGTGGCCACCGATGGTTTTCGTCAACTGGCCGAGTGGGGGTCGGCTACTGGGGTGGAAGCTGAATTACGCGAACAGGCTACACATTTAAGGACCCTGATTAAGGCTGCAGGACTTTGGTATCCTAATGTTAATGCTAATACGACTACTAGCTTTAAAGTGGATAGAAAGCATCCTCTGGTATCGGTGGCATCCATGCTGGGACCAAGTCCTGATTGGGTGATTGGTGTGAGCAAATTGAATTTATGTCAGAAAGATTGTTCGTGGATGAGGAGCATGGTAATAGATCTTTATCCATGGGATGCTGGCACTGATAACGGTATCAGCTACATGTCCCCCAATTCTGAGACTATACCACGGGAAAAAATGAAGCCGATCACTACGTCATATCCGGAAGATCCCAGGTCGCCATTTTATGATCCAACCGGCACGCCTATGTTGCCTTTGGCTCGTTTGTATTTGAATCGTGACAAGATCATTCAGCGTGGATGCGACGAAGAAATTCTTCAGCAACAGATAGCTGACCTGGACGTCGCAGAAAATACTGAGGACACTTCAAGACGTATGGATGATCGATTATGAATTATTTTATATTACAATAACATTGAGGTGATTCCATTATTATGTTTCCAGCTGAATGTGCAACTACTGAATATACTAACTGGTCCCCGTGCTCGGTAAGTTGCGGTAAGGGTCTCAGGATGAGAACCAGGCAATACAGAATGCCGCAGAAGGCAGCCATGTTCAACTGTAACAGACAATTAGTTTCCAAAGAGATGTGTGTAGCATCGTTTGCCGAGTGTCCGTGAGTATTAGATTGATGAGTAAATGATGTAAAGAAAAGATCGATAAACTACCGGTCGCCTGTGTCAGCTATTTCTTATTTCCACAGTGGTCAAGAAGAAGATAACGATGAATTCAAAATTGAGGATACGTCCGGTTTTTGTATGACTACCGAGTGGTCACCATGGTCCGAGTGTTCTTCGTCCTGTGGAATTGGTCAAAAGACTCGTTACAGAAGATTTAAGAATCAAATGGGTCGTAAGAAGTGTCCACACATTCGGACAATAGAGAATGAAAAATGTATGGGACCCCCGTGTGAACCTGGTACAGAGGAAGTTATCGATCCGAATTGTAAGGTAATTAATAATAAAAAAAATTTGATTATTTCGAAAATTATCTGAACTAATTAAAAAATTTTGGTCATAAATAAGTTTCTGTTACCTTTACGTTTGGCCTTGTTACTTTAGGTAACAAATTGGAGCGATTGGTCACCCTGCAGCGCATCTTGCGGCAGGGGCACAAAAATGCGAACGAGATTGCTCATGGTTGAACCGCTCAAGCAGGAAGAATGTTCGTCGCATGTCGAGTTGGTTCAGCAAAGACCTTGTTTGATTCAAGCAGACTGTACATTCGATATGGCAACTGCAAAGGGTATATATATACATACATAAATATGTTCAATATATAATAATTAGTACTATGATTAATAATTAACTTAATTGTTTACAACACGTCCATTATAGTTGTCTGTATGGAAGAAGCTGATCGTGGTCCATGTCGTGCGTATTTCCAACGTTGGGCTTTCCAACCCCAAAAATCAATGTGTGTTCAATTTGGGTATGGTGGTTGCCGTGGAAACAGAAATAATTTCTTAACTTTTGAGGAATGCACCAATGCATGCACTGCCGTCATATCCAATGTAACCGGAAGAGCATTGCCTTCTGCTCAGAGTAATTTCATTAATGATGCACAAGTATCAAGAGTATTGACAGCACCTCCTGTCGACTGTATGGTTACCCCATGGTCACCGTGGTCACCCTGTAGTGTCACGTGTGGCGTAGGACGTGTTACAAGTTTTCGTATGATTAAGGTACATGTAATTATTGACTAAAAATATCAAGAATTCGAACAAAACTGGACCATCTAATAATTAACATTGTTTTTTTAGCGGCCGGCCGAAAATGGCGGTCAGCCTTGCCCTAGGAAGCTTCAACGTAGAGCAAGATGTCAGTCGGCTCCTTGTGATGAAATTTAGTAATAAATATATTTTGTATCCTTCACAATATGTTTAATCAGAGAGGAAAAAGAGAGAAATAAACAATATATCGGCAGTCTCATGCATGGATGATGATATATGTATATCTATAAATTTAAAGTAAAGCAAAATAAGGAAAATATTGTAGAGATGCATCGGGTAGCGAACAAACTGATGTATCAGAATAAATGGTACTTTATTAATGGTCATTTTTTATATCGATTCGCTGGCTTCTCTAGGTCGATTTCATTAATATTATCCGCACACTCTATCTAAGCACCATTTAGAATCGTCACATTTTGCTCCCCCTGTATATTTTGTATTCCTTTAATATTCACGTAGCAAATAATTATCTCTTCATTGTTTTAGATCATAATTCGATCGGATCACGAGAATCCCTTTTATTTCTCTTTTAGTCGCACTCGGCTGATCAATCACTGATCAATCAGTTGAAATTTTAATCGAGACGAGCATTAATAATTTTAATTAAATTAACCCTGACTTTTCACATACATTTATAATACAGTACACTCTCTGTAATTCGAAGATTCTCTAAGTCTCTGCCTCCCCTCAAAAATTGCCAGGACTGAAGGAGAGGGTCCTTTCTCACTACTTGCAGATGCGGTGGCACAGAGAATACGCAAATGGGTTCAACGGGGTACCACGCTAGATTTACAGTCTTATCGTGAAGTGTCGTTTACTTTTGGCCAAGTGGGGGAATTCTGTAGTTCTGGATTTACAAAAGAAAACACGATTTCGAGTTAGAAGAACTACGGAGACTGCACTGTACATTGTTCCTGTATTTGTCGTCACTTATTTCCGTATAAATGAAGGAAAATCACAGCTGCAGGCCGAACGAAAGGAATGATAAAAACTTTCCTAAAATCCGCGTGTCGATCGAGGATATTTTTTTGTTCCATTACGTATTTTTACATTATTATAATTTTCATATAAACGTCTATACGTAGTTTTAAATAACAACCAGGTTTGGTTAGATCAGGATCGGATACGTTTAGGCACGTGAGTATCTTAAAGTTTTTTTTTGTATTTTTGGAAGATTTAAAATTTGGAGTACGTACCCTCGAGAATGGTACTCACAGATTAGTTTACCGATTTGGCATGTCGATCCTGACCTTTTCTGCCTATTAATGTACTATCTTATATTAATATTATCAATTTATCATACATACAAGTAATACTACGAGATAAAATGGTATGAATCGCTTTTCGTTTTCATTAAATTTTTTGTTCCTTTGTTCATTCGGTCTAGTTCACTACTACACGTTTATTAGTCTATCTTGTTTTTTGGTCATGACGTTTCTTTCACCTTCTTAAGTTTTTTTGAATTTTTCCTCTTCTTCAATTTTCTTACTCCGGCCACGATGAAGCGATTTTGTTTCTTTTTCGATTTCGAGTCTTCCTAAGTCTCCGAGAGGTGATCACGAACACTTTTGAATGACCAGCGAGGAACGCTAATGCACTGTCTTATCTGTTTATATCAATAAATAGGGAAAAAAAGGAAAGTGAATGAAAAAAGTGAATAAAACTTGAATACGCCAATTGGTTGTAAATAAATGTATAAGAAAATCCTCTTTCACTGAAGTTCCAATTGTCGACAGAAAAATGCCTAATAAATGTTATAAGATGTCCACACAGAGGACGTAATTCCTTTAATCTAATAACAATATTAAAATTTGTCAAACACAATGAGTAATCGCTTAAAAATTATATCATTTCTCCATTGATCTGGTTTGCTGACTAGTGTTGACTAGCTTCTAAATAAGTCGACCTACGTATCTCCCTGTCTTCTGGCAGTAATAGTAGTTCTCACCTTTTACCTAAATTTCCATTCTACTATCGCGCAGCATCTTTCACCCGTTTACTCATTCCCATTGAATTCCTTTTTGCAGACGTGATTCCAGTACAATCCAACCACTCTGGCTACGATCGAGGCTATCCATATACAGCCGAGTAAGAGGTGAGTAATAAAAAGATAAAAAGAGTACATACAAATATGTAAACTCTTCGTAATTGTTATATAGTTAAGGAGAGCGCGCAGGCCGGCGAATGAATTTGTAGAAGCAACGCAGTCCTATAGGCGCGTTGCCATTAAGGCATCATTGTGCGTCTGCGAGTAGTTCCGTTCGTTTTCTTCACGTTCCACTTCTCTGCTATGAGAAAAAGAAAGCAAAAATAATCCTCGCGAATGTTGAAAGAATCGCCATACATCGTTAGGTGATATCAGAGCTCGTTATGGCTGCCATCGTCTCGGAGCGGGCCATGATTATCACTTTCCATCCGCGACACGGAGTTTTTAAATCCTCAGAGCCAACCCGCCGAAACGTCGTGACCGGATATCGGCTCGATGCCTGGAAGTCTTTGTAATTGAGTGGCTGAGCCATTTCTTTTAATAGTGCCAGTAATACCACCGGATGCTATCACACTTTCCTCAGTGGTCGATGGCGTCAACGGTGCTGCACTCATAACAATATCTAAAAGTGAAGAATAACAGGAAGAAAAATTGTGTCAAAGGGACAAAAATATTTTACGTTCCTATTGTGTACGCGTACCTTGCTGTTCGTTAGCACTGACCACCTCCACGGCGTCCAGACTGGGTTGCTGACTCTGCGTGACCTCGTGTCGTCGGGGCGGTATCGTCTGCGGCGTCAGGTCCGGACCACGGGTTGGTACGCTGCTAGCACGCTGTAGTTGCTTCCTCGAGACTCTGGAAGCGAATGCAGCAGCTATCGGATGCATCACGCTCTCCACAGGATTCACGTGGCTAACCATGGCTGGTGTGGATGCGCGAGAGGCTGAGAATTTCTTGCGTTTCTTCCTGAGAGCTGCCAGAGCTGGACCCAAGCCGTGGGCGAACATGTGATGGGCCTCGTGATGATGGGGATGATGCGGATGATGGGTCTGATGATGCTGATGCGCTTCGTGTGCAGGAGCTTCTAGGGATGATTTCGAATCGGATGAACCCTCTGAACGTGATCCGCCATCCTCTGATGCAGGTGAGTATACGGAGTCCTCTGAACGTGATCTGCCTATAAGGACCAATGTCCTACGGTAAGGACCTCTTCAGTTCTATTTTGTTTATATCGTATTTCGTGATTTACCTATAAGTCTAGAAACTCTTCCAGCTTTAGCAGCTTCGATCAATGTACCCCAACGTTTCTTCCTTGAGCTACCACGAACACCACGGATTTGTCTAGGTCCTGTACCCAATCCTGGTACACTGTTCGTACTTGTATGATGTGGACTCTTCTTTGGCGTTGCACCAGGACCAAAAATTCCACTGAGAGTACTACCAAACAAATCATGATGCTGATTCTCGTGATGAACTTGCTGCAAGGACGCTATGAATTCGGCTACTGGTGGTAAGGTACCACTTCCGCCAGGTTGGGGTGCGATGTTGAACCCTTTCATGAGTCTTCGTTCTTTCTGACGATTCTTCTTACCGCCTGCACCTATGGAGAGCGCTTTGAAGCTACCGTCTAACGGTACCAACAGAAAAGCAAAAAAAGAGATTCTAAAGCGAACTACTAAAATTAAAAGAATATAAAATGAACGTAAAGAGTATCGGGTACTAGATAAAAAAAGGATTGACTAATGGATTACGTAAAAAGTTCTACACGAAGCGTTTCTATAATAATTTAAATAATACCTGTGATACAATTCTCACCTGTACCGGTACCAGCTGCTGTGGATGTGTTCATGCCTGAATTTTTTAAAATTTCAATAAGTTCACAACGAAATGCACTAATGTCCTGCTTAATCTCGTTAACGTCGTCCTCAGTGACGCCTTCGCCCTCCGTCTTTCTTTGTTCCACAGTCACGTAGCGCCTCACTAAATTTCTCATGATACTCTGATAACGAAAATCCCTTTCCGACGCCTGTTTCACTTTTCTCTGTAAGCAGTCCAATTTCTCAAAGTACGTTAGAATCGGTTACAAAAAAGTTTTTCGCCTTCTAGAATATATATTGATTGAGTTACCCTTATCGTTCGCATGTGCTCTTTCTTGGCTGCTCGACTGTGACCACAAAGCTTTCTATAAACCCACTGTCCGACATACCAGGCACTCTTAGGGGTTGGTATGATATTAAATGGCGGTGGTACAGTACCACCTTCTTCGAAATAACTTATCCACAATTTACTTCTGGCGAATTTCCATTCGACGTCAGCTCTTTCCTACAGTGAACGAATGTAACGGAGTATCGTAGTAAAATGATAAGCCGAATAAGATCTTTTCTATTCATCTATTATTTCCGTTCTGGTATGCTGAATCACACTTACGGAAATTAACTGGTAGGAATGATTCATCATGGCGATGAGGAGGTTGAGCAGGACGACTATATTGATCACCGAGTATGTTCCGAACATCAGCATGCCCCAGAATCTCGTGAAGACTTTAATGCCATCCAGTTCGAAGCTTTCAAGATCCACCAGTCCAAAAACTGCCCAGAAGAGTGTTTGGGTCGTTTCGAACAGACTGAAAGGATTTTAATATTCATTTATTGCATTCGTTACATTGCCTCGAATCCACATAGAAACTTGTTTCACGCACTTGGCAAATCTTCTCCAGACTACACAGGCATTTGAATCCGTAGTGATATTCGCATTGGGCGGATAAGGCATCGCACTGGGGCATCTTTTCTTTTCCATATCAGCATAGTACCAAAGTAACTGATTGAGACCTGAACGAAAATAATTAAATAGTCACAAGATTAACCAAAGACGATGAAACGATCGACGTGAAGAAACTTACCACAAGAGAAAGCAAATAATACCAGCACGTAAAGAAAGAAGAATTTCATAATATCCATGACCATCCTGGAGAGTGATACTTGAAGTGGTCCCAAGTGCGGATTCACAGAGAATATATAAACGAGCTTCAAAGAGCTGAAAAGAAGAAAAGTGAAAAGAAGACAGAGTAAAAATTGCAATAAAGCCCAGTTTGCTTCTTTTCATATTTTCAGCTAAGATTTCGTGGAAGATATTGAATTTTCTACCTGAAAATATTGGCCGCAGAAAATAAGCCTTCGGATATGAGCATAGGATCCCAAGTGTCCCACTGTTCCCTCTGAAGTTCAACGACCGATTCCGGATCCTGTCCCTCATTCTCCTTCTGAACCCTATAGTAGGCGACGACCCTCAGGGCGACCGTGGCCACGTAGAGAGAGTTCGTAACGAAATCTATTACGTTCCACATGTCGTTCACGTACTCTTCCAGACCCACGTCCCACAGTTGCTTTACTTCAGACCAAATGAGACCGGAGACCCAAGCGAGTATAAACCTTTGCAAAAAGTAAGTACCTAGATCCATCACGCTGACGCTTAAAAATAGCTAAGAGAAGTCCAATTCAAAGGGAACAAAACTGCGTATAAACCAATGTCAAAAGTAAGAAACTTGCCATTCGACTATCGTAGGAGCTGCTCCTCTCTTCGTGGGTGCCGGTTCGTGTTCTGGAATGTCATGACCCATCCAATTCCCGATAACGCTCTCTATCCTTTGACTGGCCAGAATTAGCATGACTAGAAATGCAAGAATAGATTTTATTTATTTTATTTATATCTTAAAGTGTCTATGCAGTCTCTTGATTCTTCAGTCGTGATGCTTTAGACTATTTTAGATTTGAAGGCAGGAACTAAACGCCAAGCTCTGACGAATAATTTTTGTAACGTTCCCTCGGGATCCTTATGGTACTTCTGGCTCCCAGTTATATTTAGGATAACGTCGTGAAATTTCCCGTTAGTAATATCCTCCGAGTGCATTAAATTTCAGAGAGGACATCGGAGAGATAAATAGACCGAGAGACGGAAAAGGCAGAGAGAGAGAGAGAGAGAGAATGAAATAGCTAATAAAATTTTAAGTACGAAGAGAAGATAATTATATACAATTCAGAAGAATAATATGAAGTAGCCTGAGTAAAATTGAAAAAAATTATAATAAAAATGGCAATAATTATTCGAATTTAGTATTTCTTATTAACAGGTGATGAAATTTTCATATATTCCATATAGCGAATGTAATATTAATAAAATAGCAACAACAGTAATAATAATGCAAGTAATAATAATAGTATTTCCTCGAAAGTTTATCAGAGTCCAAACGGGACGTTTCCGCCATCGTTATTTTAGATTCCAGCACGTCGCTGCGATCAAACATTCGCTCCCTTTTGGCATTTCCAAACAGTTTACAAATAGCCACGGCTATTTCTCGCAGAGCGATAATAGTA
Organism: Trachelus stipa; assembly: GCA_036026315.1. Classification (NCBI taxonomy): domain Eukaryota; kingdom Metazoa; phylum Arthropoda; class Insecta; order Hymenoptera; family Cephidae; genus Trachelus; species Trachelus stipa. Next base: position 2,767,752 of record JAYRCB010000457.1, read on the forward strand.
TTAGACGTTGGCATATACGTTGATAATCGATGGCAGCGATACGATTTTTCAAAAAGGATCAAACTCTTTTTTTTTAATGGATCGTTATTCTTCCTGCCTTCTTAACCTTTTGATGTTAACGACTCACAAAGGAAAGTGAAGTATGATGCTGAGTGGCAGATGAACTTAATAAATGGCTTCCTCATCGTTTGTCCCATTACGCTATGAGGGGCAATTATGTAAGCCACGCTCAAAAATGGAAACAGGATACCAATCCTGACGATTTCCAAAGCCTGAAGTACCATGTTTTTTCGACGGAATCCTGGCAGCCCTTCGTACCAAATGGAGGCAAGTAGCTGCTGCACGTTTGGATGCGCCACAAACTGCAATGGCAAAGTACAGTCCATGAAATTCTGATTTGCTATTTGGTGAGGATCTGGAGGTAGAATATACATGAGCACGTTATTGGGACTGGATATCAATTAGAAGGGATATGTAATCCCTGGATAAAAATCCTTCCACGACTAATTCCCTTTTATACGGATATAGAAAAAGTTAAGTAAAAGTATAGGGTATGTATGGGGTGTACAAATAAACTGTAGATGGCACGTACTTTTTTTTGACGTAGCTTAATGGCCAACTTGAGACGATTTAAGTGCATTCTTTCGCCGTGCTCGAAGGCGGGTCCCGTGGGATCGTGATTCAACAAGACCTCCAGTTCGTAAGAACTCCTGGTGTGATCCAAGAGAGCCGTGGCAAAGTCCTGACACTGTCGTCTCAATTCCTGAATAAGATAATTAAGTTTTTTTTAGAGAGAGAGAGAGAAGAGAGAGGGAGGGGGAGAGAGAGAGAGAGAGAGAGAGAGAGAGAGAGAGAGAGAGAGAGAGAGAGAAAGCGTGCAAATAAAAGTGGGAGGATTATTGAAAATATTATTAAAGAATAAAGTAAAACTCGGTCGGTATTGTAGAACTGAAAATTATCGGTAAAGAAGATCGACCGACTTTCCTGGATTTCATTTATAAAGCACTGAATCAAACTTAGACTCGCTTAGACTTCTGCGTTTAAAGGCAACACGCTAAGGTTTGCGAGGAACAGCATGTTTATCCAGAAAGGAATGAAAGAGAAAAAGAGGGTTCCAGTAGGATGAGTGGTAAATAGAGAGGAAGGCAGTCGTAAAGCGTCGAGTCAGCGAAGTTGTTGAAGTTTTCTGGACGACTATATACATATGGATATATGCGAAAGTTGAGCTGACTTGTGGATATACATATTTATACGTCTGACCTTAAAGTTCACAGGGTCTTTCCTTTAAAATGTAGAAATATCTAACCTAAAGTATTTCTAATATATGTATATTATGTATATACACAAAGCACAATACGCATATGTATATCCATAAAAATGAAACATCCTCTCGAATCGCACCTGGTATTCACACTTGAATTCGTGTTCCAGGAAGGAAAGCCTTCGTAATTCCCAAGAAAGTTCAAAAGCCGTCAGAATAGGATCCTTCGAGGATAAGGCTATCAAAGAAGGCGACGCCAGAGCCCTGTACGCATTTATCCTACTCCTGGAATGCCTTAGGGAGTCTTCCATTCTAGAGGTCACGCACTCGTCACAACTGTATTAAAAAAAAAGTATAAATTTAACAGTTGGACGGTTTAAAAAATTTTTTCTTTAAAGATAACAAGTCAAATTTTCATTTTTGAGTAATTGGACACCCTTGTGAACTCACCCGCATCGTACGTCATGGGGCATCGGTAAGGTTGATCCTCGATCCAGCAGGATCTTAATGATCTCATAATTATCTCGGTGAGCTGAAAGGATCAGTGGCGTGATGTCCGGTGTGAACGTAGCTGTATCTGGTGGTAGTGCTTCCCAACTCTACGGATCAAGTAGATTCGTTTAAATTATCCCTTTGGTCTTAGTCGTGACTGTTCCTTGAAGTGTCATTTTTTTTTACGTGCTATATGTTCCCATTCTTTTTGTGATTTGTAAGGTTTCTATTCGTAAATGTGCTCCAAGCGTGTTTCGGCGCTCTTTTCTCCATTTTATGTACATTAGTTCTTGTGGTTCCCCACTTTGTGAACTCTGGAACGCGCTCGGAACACGTTCACGAATCACTTCCCAAGAGCAGTAAACAAGTGTTTTTTTGTTGTAAAATGTAGGAATTGAGATGAATGAAAATACACGATACTAATTGGACTACCCTTGCGATGAAAATAACACAGTAGAATAATTTACAGATAATAATAACGCGGCAGTATGTGCCTAGCATACTGATTAATAATCTCCTTATGCAATTTGTCCACGGACACTGCGCAAAGATAATTGTAATATTCCGTACGTTCTACTTCGCCATATGGAGGTGCATCGTTTGTCCTAGGTACAAACTTCCTGTAGAATTTGATACATGCACGTACGTATACTATATGCAGGTACTTAAATATCACAATGAGGAGTTTCCAGTAGCAGTAAATACCTATGTAAATTTAAGACAATTCACGGAACCGTTTACTCAATTACAAATGTAATGACGACGTAATAAGAATCTTTTGTAATTGAAAAGTATTAAGTTTAATCTTGATCGTGTAATAATGCTTCATCAATAAAAATACAGTTCGCGATACAATATAAACTTCAATATGCGTCCCCATTCTGGCTGTTAAGTCATTTCTAAATTACAAATTGTCCCCTTTGAGAAACCAGGAACAAGAAAAAAATACTCGAAAGGGTAGAAGGACGTGAACTAAGCCGATTTAACATCCACGAGAGCCGATTAAATTTTCCAGGTCTTTTTATTCCATGAAAGCTTCCCGAAGAAGTTTTCAATCTGTTACGTCGCTTAAATAAAATAAAACGTTAAGTTCTCCGACGAGATACAGCTTTAATAATGATTGATTAATTGACAAAAAAAATGTCTTTAAGCGTAATATCTAAACTTTATTCATCTCGATTCCTGCGACCCCACGTGTAATATAGATGTCGTTACATTAATATCATCAAGGACCAGAGCCACGACAAGACTGTACCATCGATCATCCAGGACGATCCTTTTAGATCCTGAAATTATGTAAATTCTTATTATTCCTTCAGGATCAACCAGCTTCGTCCTGGTTGTAAAACTACGAACAGGACTACGAACGGGCAGGCGGCAAGCGGACGACACAGAGCTGCTTACGTGGGGCTCGCCGTTCCTGTGGAGGGTCTCCTCGTGTTCCAGAAGTACCTCCACAGCTTCGACGAATTCCTCAGAGATGGCATGAAGCAAGGCGTCCTTGGTGTCGACCTTGTGCTCGATAAGAAGCTCAACCATCTCAAGATTCTCATTATCGATGGCCATCAAGAGTGCGGATCTACCTAGAGGATCTACGCAGTTGATATTTATGTATTCCGTTTCTTGGGCGCGTTGGAGCATCCTGTAAACAAATTATCATGATGAGAAAAACGATTCAGAATTGCGTCATTTCATCCTGAGATATCAATTACACCACGTATCCAGATATTCATCGTGCAATTTCAATTTTACTTGTAAACAGTCATCGTTATAAAGAGTATATTAACAAGCACCCAGAGAGAATTACATTCTGTTTTGCTTCGACTTTACTTATATCCACGCTATAGACTATGCTAAAGGGATAATTGAATCGCTCACAGAGGACACTACAAACTACGCATATGTCGATATGCTCAAGTACAATTCAAATGGAAGGTAAAATACAATGGCCATAATAACGCTGTACAAAGACTCGTGATCTTGAATAGAGTATATTGATGTTGCTCCTATTTCCCCTTTCATTAGTTTTTTTTCCACCTATCAACTTGGTTATGGATAATTGAATTTTTCAGATCCATTCAGGTGGCAGCTATTCTGAATTCATAAAATACATAGTAGCGTGGTTATGCAGCCACTATGACATATACAGATACACTTAACATATACTACGTGCTGAATTTAATTCTATAAAAATATCTTCAGCAATATGCGACTCGTATATTTTATGTATCTTATGCACCTTTAGCACGTATACCTTAGAATTTCAATTTACCTTCTGACCGAAGCTACATCTCCACGTTCAACGGCTAGGAGGTACTTTTTCTCGTCTAGAGAGAGACTAGCCATTTCCTGGTGGGGTCTCACGACGTTTTCCTCCTCCATCATACCATGGATGCTGTGTCTCTGGAAGAAAATTATTTTTTCTTCTTCTATTTATCGTCTTTCGTCTAACCCCAGTGTCCCTTAGCGGTTTCGCTCCAGTGAACTATGGCAGACTTTGGTGACTGGTACGGACTTCGGTTGTAGAGGGGAGTGTGTGTGCGGAAAGGGGATGAAAACGGGGAGTAGAAATTAACGAGTGGAATAGCTCTGTATTATTCACCCACTTCTCGATATATTCAGCGGAACGGACAAGAGAAAAATACGGGTCCATATTGTTTGTAGCAAGTAATCATCCCTTGTGCTGAACCTGTCTCCCTCTGAATTTATTCTCATTCTCATTCTTATTAACCCAGCTTCGTTCATGCATTTATTCGCAATACGCTTTCTGAAGCTTTTTTTTTGGATTTTTTTTCTTCAATCAGTTTTCGTACGAATAGTATGTTGTTTGGTTTTTTTTTGACTTTTTGGTATAAAGGGTGGCCGAATACAAAGATAGGGGAAGGTGATGTATCGAAGGGGATGGATTGAGAATTATTTTATAAATGAAAAAGGGAAATTTACGTGCATAAAATTGTAGGCGATGTATCGTCTGGTTTAAGGGTGGAAGAGAAATATAATTTCACCCCAATTAATATACCTTTTTGGCATAACACCTGTTGTTCGTCCGTTCATGAGAATAGCTTAGGGGTGGCAAGTATGTACCCAGGGTATGGAGCAGCAGGATTAGGGAATATTTATCGTGGCGTAGTAAAGAGGAGTACATACGTGTAAGACGTGCAGGGGGATGATGGACAGTGTGTGCTAAGGGTGTGGCCGCTTGACAATTAGGGAGCGCCTGGATAAACATTTAGGATGGCCTTCGGCATAGTCGTCATACCAGCACTCGAAGAGGGCTAATCGGAATTCTCTTTTTTTTTACATCCCTTATATATTTTCCAGGACCCATATTGCTGCTAATGCACGGAACGCGTCTAGAATGATTTTAAAAAAATTTCCTTTCTAAGGGTAGAACCAAGTTCTCCAAGTTTCCACAACTTCAGAATGACTTCTAAGAATCAATGGGAAGTATGATTCAACGTGACGAGTAAAGTTCATCCATTGACGACGTAATGGCTACTGGGTCTTCGTGAAACTTGCTCTATCGGAGTAAACTAGCCCGCGTACGAAAATGATAATAGGATATTACACGGGAAGCTATAAGGGCAAGATCGTCTTTAACCAGCAGCCAGAGAAGTCCCGAGGTTCTGACCCACGTCCTGGTCAACCCTGATAAAGAAAAGTAACTTTCCCTCAGGACAAAGAATTCCATCTTGCTCTGTTAGAGAGTTGAAGTGGTAGAGGCTGGAAGAAAAAAGGAAAAAAACTGGAACCATTCGGGACTCCGATATTAATTATCCTGTAGGAAGTAAATGTTTATCTAGAAAACCTTTCTCAAGAGGACGATGATCAAAGAGCATCAATGAACAGCTGATTGGTTGTCATTTTTTAAGGAAACGAATCATCCCTTGTAGCATCTAACCGAACCCTGGACCACTCGTAAATCATTTCTGGAAGAGTTTCCGAATTGTCCTTGACATTATGTACCTTGGGAATGCTTCTTGCTTACTTCAGCTGCCGACTCCCCGTAGGGGTGGACTGACTTCCATCCCACCATTGGTTCCAATTCCATCCGTTCCTCTACGCCGTTTACGATGTAATAAAAGTAAAAGCCTCGCAAGACCTTTTGCCTGCCACTTTCCATTTACATAGGTAACGTAGGTGAGACGACCATAACCCTACGGGACTGTGCTGCCGTTAAAGATATTTTTTGAATAAGAAAAAGTCGCTGTTAGCATCGAAATCCTCGACATACGTAAAAAACCGCTAATATTTCCGTGAGGAAAGTTATACGTCACTTTGAAATCCCCGCGCAAATGTACGCGCTTTACGAGGCAATAAAGGAACCCCACAAAGGAGCCAGAATGTTCCATTTCGTGTAGTGTACACATATATTACTATGGGTCTTGGCTGTACCACGTGATTCATTGAGAAACTCTGGAAGATCACAGGGGCTTTATATTTGTATGACCTTAGGAAGCGGAAGCGTAGATCGACTAGGATTCTGCTTGTGATTAAGTCGCCAGACGATAGGTACGAACTTTGTGTAATTATGCGTCCGTGACATGACGTGGGAACGAGATACTCTCATTTCCTGAAAAGACCTCAGGATAATCAAGAGCATCCGTTTCTCATTATGCCTTTTCTCAGAAGAAAGTTTAAAGAGGAAAGTGCGCATGCGCCAAGTCGAAGTCGCTTTCGAACTCTTGCTAATTACTACGTGAAAGGGCCTCCGCTTCAGTTTCACTGCCTGTGCACCTACACGACAATTATACCTACATAGATTTTCAGGCTTTCTCCGTTGCTCCTCTAAAGTTTTGTTAGGACATTCGCTCCTTGTCGGATTTCCTTAAGGGCTGAAATACTGATACTCCCTAGGATTTTACTTTATTTGATCCACTTCCACGTAATAGCAATTACGTATATGGGCGTTACTAGGTATCTTTGTACGACGTAGTCCCGTTTTCGTATCAAGGGATTATGCTGAAGACACCCTTAGACCAGGGATTGGTTAAGGGTAGGTTTCTCAAATTATTATGGGATTAGGAGAATTTCCTCTCGCACCAATTGCCAGGTGGTCGGAGGATCTAGTTGTGACTGTTCCAAATTCTCTGGAGATTTACAGATATCCCTTATCTTCGTAATTCACGGGAATCGTTTGACGTTAGGGGTTGAAAAAAATATTTAAAAAAAATATATCCTAAGAAACATCATCCCTTCTGGACCCTCATCCCATAAGTCTCGAAAAAGATAAAAATACCAACCTTGACTTTCTTATCAATTTCCGGCTTCTCAAGTAGGCATGTCGTTTGCAGCGATGTCGTTTGCGATTGCAGGGGTGGTGGGGGTGCCTCGGGGTCAAAGTTCACATGTTGCCCACCACCCCTTACGAGCCCTGTACCAGAACGAGCCCTCATGGCTGCTGCCATTCTAAGAGGAAAAATCATCCCCCCGCCACCGCCACCCCCACCGCCGCCGATACTGCTGCCGCCACTACCATGCTGATAGGGATGAGTTCTTGAGTCCCTAGAAAAGCTATCCTCATCCTCGCCCGCGCTTTCTGCAATAGGAGAAAAAAAATATATATACACACGCTATAAAGTTATATGAAAATTTGAAGCGAGATCGATTTTCTTATGGGGATGCAGTACATGTCAAGGAATATATTTACCCCCTATCGATCACTCGTATTATCGAAAAACCACCGCGTTTCGGTATCCCTCTCCATTGACTCGTATAACCTTACGTAAACCGGAAGACGCCAGTCTCGCGAATACAGATAGTAAAATGGCGCATGATGGATCGACGAATACACTTCTCATGTAAAAAAGGATCAAGGATCTTTGCCGAGAAGTATCGTAGAGACACTATCTATAATGTCTCGGAGTTACTGTTAATGACGAATCTTGTAAGTCGAGTGGCCATTATATGGCGCGTCGAACAATGCTGGCAAAGTAAAGACGGTATACGTGTTGGAATTTTATAGAAAAATAATCCGGATACTTTAAGTCGCAACATCCATTCCTTAGAGGGATAACTTCAACTTCAAGATCCTCTTAAGGGTCTTAAGTTGTAAGCTGCGCTTGACAGAAATGCATTGCGGAAAGAAATTTGAACCTTTAACGTGTAGCTTTGTTTATGAAATATGCAGGCTAGCTGCAGTAAAACTGAATGAACTTTTCGCAGGAACGAGAGAGAAAGAATGTGAATGAGAGAGAGCGAGAGAAAAAGAGAGCACACAAACCAACCATTCTTACTCATTGTCAGACACGAGAGTTAAGAGAGTTAAGAGTGCGAATGGTAGTTTTAAGAGTTCGGCACTAGATGGCGAAAGGTCGGTAAGTTTCTTGATTTCTTTCGTAAACCATTAATCTTTCAGTGCTAACCTGCCAGAAGCGGAAACACTGAACTCGCTTTACGAATTCCATCCGTAACTTCGTACAGTGTGTATGAATACTTTTAAATAAGCACGCATATTACTTCTCGTACCCGCTATATTACGTCATGCTTAAATTCACATCTGTGCCAAGAAATTTCCTCGAATTATCCTGTACTCGGGTTCAATTCCCATGAAACTTGTTCAAGAAATATTTAGTCGGTTCGGTACGTTTATACGACCTGTAAACGTATGAGCGACGTATAGACGTATCGTTGGTTCGATTTACTTGTATATATGGTGCGTTACTATGTATATATTTAAATGCTAAAAATTCACAAGATACTGTAATGGTGTTATTAAAATTTTTAAGAACTTGATACCTTCCTAATACACCGGTGCCACTTTGGTATTTCTTTTTCCTTCCTTCTTTTTTTATTTATTTAACATTTTTTCGTAATGTCACTGAATAAGTCACGAGCAATAAAAGCGCTCGAAGGGACGACTTTGTATCCGCACTTGTTTCTTCAGAGACAGATAAACGAGATGAAAAAGGAAAAAGTAATGGAAAACGGTATAAAGTGTTCTCAAAACTTCGTATACCGTAATACACGTACATACGTATCTTAAGAAATGAAAAGTCGGAAAGTTGCTTCAAGGCATACAACATATATATAATTGTTAAAAAAGAAGAAAGCATTCAATTGAGAAATATTCATATTTCTAAAAGATTCGCTGAAATATATCAAATACTTTATTTTTCTGAGATAACTATGACGCCGCATCCGTATGACGAACACATTGAAGGTTCCTTTTTGAGAAAAGTGTGAAAATCTCAAAATAACAAAAATTCGTTAAACCATCCGAATACGGATCGATAAGGATAAAACCAGAAAATAAAATCGTGTGTGTCGTTTTTACTGTATTTTCATTGTTCTTATATGTGTCGGAACAGCGACGCGAAGAAATGCATTTTCTGAAGTAGGATGGTGCGATGCACTCGCGTGGATACTTGAACGAAGTGGAACATTCCACTTCCCCTGCAACAAGCTGCCTCTCTATTGCACCAGACATGCATACGTATCACGTAACCAGCCGAAAGAGGTAACTACACATGCACATACTTCCGTACGAATTTTCACCACTACTTTTTTCCACCCCTCTCAATGCAGTACTTAATTTCAAAAATAATTTTCCTTTTCACGCAATTATTCGATACTTGCATTGGACCACACTCGGATTAATCGTCCGGTATCACGTAAGAGTGGGAGGCAGGGGTGGTTCGCCTTTGAGAGAATTTCTATCAGCAGGGGTTGTTACTACAGGGCAACGGGGTAGCTGACCTCTTGATACCTGTTGCTTGATGCAACCCCGCCCCACCTGCAGGGGAATCGTAGCCTGGTTACGTGCATGCAGGTATATTTCTTGAACGTTAGGGTAGGTCGGTACACTGCATAAGGGTGAATATAGTAATACTTTTCTCTGTGCCGTTCTCATATATTCTACTGATAAGGCGGGTTATGGAAGTGGTTACTTACATTTGTGAAAGTAACAAACTCCTTGTGACACGCGATTCTCGACGCCTCGCGTGTTCACAGAGACTGGTGAACTGCTTTCTGCAGGGTAGGTGATATATATGCATGTGTTTATACAGTCACTAAAGCACGGTTCGATAATATTCCAGCGCACCAAATGGGTTGAATTTTATAAAAATGCAAGAAACGGTAGAACCTCATTAAAAGACATTAAATGTAATTATAAAAATGTCATCAAATTTCCCGAGTGCTTCGAGCGAGTGTAAATAAGAATGAAAAAGAAGGAAAATGAAAGGGGAAAATTTTTTTCTTCCACAGCTGTAACGATTTTTACCAGTGACGACGGTGGCTCTTGTGAACGTTCCGTTAATTCTACATGGGAATTAGTCACTTGACACTTAAGGACATCGTATAAGACTATGGATAAATAATCAGAGCTAAATTTTGGTGACGGGAAAGAGAATCGGAAAGTTGCGAGGATATGTTAGTGGCGAGCTAAAATTAAAAAAAGAAAGATAAAATAAGAGAATACCTTGTTATTATTATTTTTTTTAATTTAAATTTCTTTCCGTCAAATGTCGACAATTGCCAAGAAAGTGGAAACGTTAACGAACTCTATTCTGTTTACGGAACAAGTCAGCTCAAATTCATCAACTGAAGTTCGCGCGAGCATTTCATTCCTATATAAAAGACAAGTGGTACGTTAGAGATGATGAGCCTTGATGAAAGTCGACATAAATTTTGTAGAAATATCAAATTACTTCATGTTTTAATTTTTATGAAAGCCACGGAAGTCTGTTACTAATCAAATTTCGTAATAAGCTGACCAGTACAGCGTTGCCACCCTTCGATAAAAAAAGCAAAGTGCTTACATCATTATTATATAACTCTCAAGTATCATTGGGATCGTTTGCCGACCATAAATTAAGGTCAATTTGTTCCCTGAAAAATCCCCTTTTTAAATATCATAGGAACGAGGCGTTCTAAAAACAGTCTTAAAGTATTCATAATCATGGTTTAGTCAGTTGTTATTAAATTTATATTTATTTCTTCTTCTGGTTTCTCAATATTCCTTTTTTCACGAAGCCAATTCCATTTGTTCAAAGGTTAATTAATTTTCTTCCTAAGACTCGTTATGAACTGCAGTAAGGTGACTACCGAACTGTAGGTATATGCACTTTACAGAAAATTGAAAAAACTGTGTCGAGCCTAGCAAATTGAATGTACGTGGCTATGCTTAGGGACAGGTGAAGAGAAGTTTGGGAAGTTGGGGAATGTTTCGTCATCATTTTTATGGTACCTCCTACTGGTAAGAGTATGGTTAAAAAGATTAATTGCGTACTTTGTAAAAAAACGTAATATCGGAAATGTTTTATAATGTGTGAGTAACTAATTTCTTTTCCGTGAAACGGTACCGCATTTTTTTATTGCGTTACGTCATCGACCGCAACACGTGAGAGGATTCTGTCTGGCTTTATCTCTGTAAGCGGGATAATAAGAGCAGGAGTAGGAAGGGTAGGAACGAAGGCGGATGGAGTAGGTACAAATGTTATTGCTGGCGATAGAGTTGGGGAAGGTTTGTTTGCGTAAGGCGTGTAGAGAAGGGGGTAGTAAAGTCAAGAGCACGTCTAGACTGGAAACGAGAGAAAACGTTGGTATACGCGAAACGCCGCTGAAACTAGTATAGTAGCAACACTAGTGCTAATATAGTATAGCGATGTATCAGCGATAGAAATTTTATAATATCAGGGGTGAATCAATTGGATGCCATTAGTCGCAGAACGGAATAAAATCCTGTTGGCTGCTCCGGAATACTGACGGGGTCGAATGAGAATAGCAAAAGAATTTTATAAATTCAAAGTGTTCGTAGGAAAAAAAGGGGTACGTGTGTAAAACGCAGAGTCTCTGATGCTGGATTTGTCCTCGTGAATAGGGGATGAGAAAAAAGTATTTGGATGAGGAACGTTACCGTGAGAATTTAAGGGTTGAAAATAGAGATTTCACTCCAAAAAACACGAAATTAGGTGAGAGGGGTAAAAAAACGGTGTAGCTAATACTTGCGAGATAGGGGTTGGTTTCTGCCAGACTAACCCTACCCGTTTTCACCCTCTGATTACAGTTAACCCATATCGGCGGAATGCTTGCTAATCCGGTCCTTTGTCATAGATTTGGTTTTACATGCAGTCAAGGTTGAAAAAATTTCATCCCTTAACTGTAACAATTTCAACAATTCGTGATGCGACCCCTGAAAAATGAAACGATGCGTTTCTTATTTCGTCCAAGATTAAAAATCGAATCGAATCAAGTTTTAGCTGCGAAACTTTTATTTTCTATTTAAAATTCGTAGACAGTTCAGTCGACTTTCTTTCTTTCTCTTTGATCTCTTCTCAAGGATTCCACCCTTAGAATTTCGTCACTCTCGCAGAATTTTCTATGTCTTTGGGCTTATCCACTACTTATCCATCCATCCTCTGTCATCAACCACAGCGTTCGGGTCTTCATCGAATTCTCAACGACGGCATCGGATCCTTACCAAAGGTGCTAGAGGGAGGTCATCTCTGGCGCTGGTTTCAACGAGGGGGGTGGTTATCTAGTCTTGTTGCTGATGGGGACGATTGCAGTGGACAACTTCCGTCCATAAATAATTTTATCAGTTTGCCCGATAATCTAATTTCACAAGTTCGCGCTTTCTCCTTTACATGGGAAGTGTCATCCCGCAGGGACTGGTCCTTCGTGGACAACCTCCTGACCTAGGTCCATTATCCTCAAAGGGATGACAGTTTTTAGTTCAGATCAAAGAAAACCGAAGTCCTATTCCTACTTGTGTACCGATCTACGGGACACTCGCTTAATTAAATCTACCCCTGATGAACTCTCAATCGCATGTCTTATCTTGTGAAACTTAATATCATTTATTTTGCCTAAAAATATCTCCAAAAATATTTCCAATTCTTTTGGTTGAATTTGAAAATTTTCTCTTTATCAGCAATGCGATTCACGCTTCTTTCGTACGCTCGTGTTTTTCTGGCAAGGTACCCCAGAGACCAGATCATAAAACCCTCTGAAGTAAATGATCGCCAGATGTCTAGGTCATGTAAACACTAACGCTCACCCGACTAGCGCCGTAATGTCGGCATCATACCCGTTACAGAAAACTCGTATTACGCGTTGAGCGTATCTGCGAAAAGGGTATCTCGAGATGAAGGTAAAGATGAAGCAGCACGATAAAGATGTATACAGCTAGTATAAAAAAAAAAGTTACAGCATCCCCGAACACCAAACAATTCGAAAATGGGCTTAAAACTTTAACAAATTTTGAAAAAATCATTCGCGCATACGTTATAGGATAATCTTTCGATATTACGTCTGTCCATCTTCCAATCTCAAGATTATACGTTTATCCCAGAAACTAATTAATTCAACAATTAACCCGAGAACGGGCACGTAGGGTGTTCCCGACACCCCAGGGACCGAAAATCGAAATTCTATCGACTTGTGGTTTTGTATACCTTTCAACTTAAGACTAGAACATAACCTACACACCAGATATCTGGAATTGACTCAGAGAGCGTACGAACGTGACGAAAGTGACGAAAGTGATTGGGGTTTACAACTGTTTACTTTACGAATTTGGTCAAATTAATAGCGCACGATTGGTTAATGATCGTTCTAAAAAAGTTTAAAAAATTACATATAAAGTAATGAAAATGTTTATAAATCGTTTCGGTATTAATTTTTATCGAGCAGTTTTTTTATTGATATGAGTAATTTTCTGAAACACTGTCATCATGAAAAATTTAGCATTCTCGTTCGGGACTTCGAATATATTAGCGATATAAATTTATTTATTTTTTAACAAAAACATCTATCCTCTATTTCTAAGATCCAACACGACGCTAACAAATAACAAAGAACCAGATTTTTGCAAAGTCTTATTACTAACGATTTTTAATTGGGGTGTGGCAGAATCCCACGCGCCTGTTCTCGGGTTAAATAATGAATATCCATTCCACAAACATTTTTATAACAGTGACCGTCCTCGAGCGTACCTGAATGTAAGCAAACTTTGATAACGCACCAGCTGCATCTGACAACAATGCACTCTGCCTGAATTGCAATAATAAGCAAGTTACAAAACAAGCCTTCATGTGCAGCTTGTATTACATACGTACGTAGTGCATATTACTGCTAAGCAAAACTAAAACTTTTCTTAGACAATAAACCTTAATCTTCGAAACCACCGTCGTTTGTAAGTGAATGAAGAAATTTTACTTCAGCCACCAGCGTTGGTACGTCTATTCCAATTTCTCTGATTCAACCACCGATAGAGGGATGATGGGATGAACTCGATGGCTCGTACGTAAGTAAACTCTTCTTTCGTTTTCTGTACTGCAGCCACCGCCGAACGTAACCAACCTAACCTGACCGTACCTCGCGTTACGTAATTTACATAAGGCAACATGGCGATATCGAAATGTGTTCACCAACCGTCCATGCGAAGGCACGATATCCGACGAACAGAATCTGATTTCGAAACGCTCCTTTTTCCAGCAATGAACTGGAAGTGATTGATACGCTATTGGAAGATACACGGTATAAATCTTTACCTCATAGGTATAGGTATAGATATACTATATGGATGTGTCTTATGGTATCTATTGGTAACCATTCTACAGATATGAAGTGTGGAAATTTAAATTAATTTTTTCTCCCTTAGATTTTACTTTTTATACGTGCCATTCTACCTCCTGAAATATTTCACGGTTCAATGTATCAGATTGAATTGAGATCAAAGAATGAAACATATCGCGTTGATAGCTGTGCTGTTGATATCTCTCAACGATATTGATGCTGAAAAAGTATCTTCTTTCTGGCTTGTGAGAAAGAAAGAGGGAATGGAAAGTAGGATGGATTTCGATTGATAAGGTTCAATCTTTGGAAAAATACTGTGTGAATGAGGGCTGTTTTTAAAGATTTGTCTTAAGGGATTCAATCGGAGGCTCTTTATATATATATAAGTTGAAAATATTTCCTGGTTCTTTTTAATATGGAAGTTTGAAGTACGGCCCAGGACTGTCTGTGACGTTCGAGGAATAAAAAACTGCGCAATTCCTTTTTATTGACAAAAATTTTTTCTTTTCTTTCTTGATTTACGTATATATCAGAAATATTTTATTACACGTAAAACACACATTTCCAGCCACGTTTCTAGGCCTTTATACGAGGGTGGATTGATAAGTTTCCGGCCTGACCAAGAAATGGCGCCACTAGGCCTACCTGAAGGTGACATTTTATAGTACCATCCTTGGATAGCTTGTAGCTATAGTTTCAGCCCGATCGCCTTGTTAGTGTAGGTTTGAGAGCACGCTGAACAAGACGCCTCTTTGTTTTTCGTAAAAATGGAAAAGCAGGAAAATCGTGCTGTCATCAAATACTTTTATTTGAAGGGGTTAACGCCGAAGGAAATTAAAGAAGAGATGGACTCAACACTGGGGACATCCTCCCCGTCATATTCAACCGTTAAGCAGTGGGTTTCCGAGTTTAAAAAGGGTCGTGTGAGCACCTCTGATGAGCCTCGCTCAGGACGCCCCGTTGAGGTCACAACTCCAGATATGATCGAAAAAATTCATCAAATAGTGCTGGGAGACCGCAGATTGAAAGTGCGTGAGATAGCTGAGACCTGTAAGATGTCATATGAACGTGTGCAACATATTTTGCACCAACATTTGCATATGGAAAAGCTCTGTGCAAGATGGGTGCCGCG
>JAYRCB010000457.1:2783258-2884009 GCA_036026315.1 Trachelus stipa
GAAATAAAAAAAAAAAATTTTAAATAACCTTGTTTTTCTTAGTCAGGCCGGAAACTTATCAATCCACCCTCGTATTACAATCGACCTATGTCGCTGTTAAATGTGCTCGTTAATTCTGACTCTTCTGTATTTCCAAGCACGTACTTACTTGGTATATCTCTGTACGTATATTTCTGTCTGGCTATCTGTTTGCTTTAGGTTTTCGCGTTGATAGGAAACCTCCCTTCTAGATGTCGATGTCAATATTTCTAGAAACCTTCCAGCACATAAACTTTAGCGAGATGACCTATGCGATATTGGGACAGACATCTCGGTATCTCGGGAGCTGTACCAATTCGATCTGTATAGTCGAAGGAGAAGCAAGGAAGGAAAAGGTAAGAATGTCGCGAACTAAGGGTAGGTTATACTTAAGGGTCGCTCTCTTGTGTTTTGAGTATTCCCCGTAGTGAAATATAGCAAAGCATACATGTTCGAGTAAGGGTGTATTGCGTACGTAGCAAAAAAGAGTGAATTGCATTTGCAAATTTCATGAATTTATATTTTTAGTCTTTTTTTATCTTTTTTTTTGCATATTCTCGTGACAGACAGTGACGTATCCGGATATATGATTCCAGTTGCTTGTGACTCATGGTGAAGTACGATTACGATTTTGGATTGAAGTTCGGTCAAAGTTCACTTGAACTTCCAGTTCGCCAGAGGTTTGATTATCGGCTGCCTGCAGGCGCCATAACTCTTTCGCGAAATGTCAGGAATGGTATAGACCAAGTGAGGCCGACAACCTCATGGAAATTGATGAGTAGGTTCAAGGGTCATCCGGTCACTGTTCAGACCCTTAAGGTAGTTTCGAAGAGCGAGAAAACGCGCTTGCTCAAAATCCTTCGTTTAATTTAATTTGAATATATCCTCATGATTTACTCAAGAAATCTAATAAAATAGTCAGGCTTTTCGCTAAATCCAATATGTCGTGCAGCTATTAAGCTCAAATGAATTTTGAATTTACTTTCACGGGGTCCATTACTTTTAAATGGTTTAAATGTATCGGGTTAATCCGAGATTTTTACTTTACGAAATGAAATTCACAAGGTTATCGAACAATTAGATAATTATTAAAAGTCTACGAATTATTATCTCCATCTATCATGAATATTCGGAATAAAAGATGCACGCCCAATAAAAACTATTATTGGATTACTATCTACGTTATCAAAAATAATTATAGGTATTTACAAATTTCATCTACGGCAAGATCAATTTGACGGACATCGAAAATGTCAATCGATCTCTTTGTCATGCCAACGTAAACTCTCGTAAGTCCATCTCTCTCGCACTTACAGCAAACATACAATGTTTTATAATCTCAAAACGCTACCTTTCCACGTTCCAAAAATTAAAGTATGCTCGAACCGTTGCTGTCCTAAAGTTACCAAAAAACTCAAAAAATCAATGCACGTCGAAAAACATTTTCAATCTTTTTTTTACTTCTGTTCACCACTCCAACAAACACTTCCCCGCATGATCCCTCTTTCTATGCATTTAAATCAAGTGCAATTTGTATATTCCAAATCCAATAAAAAAACTACCCCTAACCCTCCCCCTCGGTACAAGCATTGTTAATTTCACAGAAAGAATTTTCGCAATTTCAAAAAACCCTCTATTACCTCAAATCCGCACATTTCCCATCTA
The DNA here is from genome assembly GCA_036026315.1 of Trachelus stipa. Taxonomy (NCBI): domain Eukaryota; kingdom Metazoa; phylum Arthropoda; class Insecta; order Hymenoptera; family Cephidae; genus Trachelus; species Trachelus stipa. The sequence goes on from JAYRCB010000457.1 coordinate 2,784,942, forward strand.
CACCAACCACCCACAAGCCAATAGCAAGGCGTATCGCGATTTAATTTTCCGAAAAAGTGTGGCCCATGGTGTATGTATACCCTACAGTTAAACCTATAGTAATTCGCAAGCGCATATCCCGTATGCCATAAACCCTTCTGTATCTCTATATAAAATCTCATACAGAACATCTCGTTGCCGAGTCACCATAAGGAAATGGGCTGAAAACTGTCACAACCCTTTTAGCCAGCTTTGGGCGAACATGTGAATTCCCCTATGTACTGTAACGTCTCTATCGGTAATGGGCATCTTGCAAAGTGCTCTGCGGTTCAAGAGCCTCCTCTCTACCTAAAGGATCCTCAGCTCGCACACACCAATCCCACATTCCCGTATGAGCTACGTAGCCGCGATAGGGCATAAGGGCTTCAATGTTAATGGTCTACACGGTGTATACTTATACCATACGTACTATACCATTTGTTGGTATAGGTGTCACCTCGTTAGGCAACGACGTTGGTATCGTCCTGGAGGAAGTACTTTCGTCATCGATAGGTTTGGTAGCTCCGTCGAGAGTCCTAGGTAGATGATATCGAGTGACGTGAAGTGGTACGACGTCAATCAGCAGAGTGACGCAGTAGAAATAAATAGAAAGAAGTTGAGATATGGCATTTTGAATTACCCAATCTTTATCTTTCTTTGTATTACGTCAATAAAATATGGTTGGCATCCCTGATTTGTTGCTTGCATAAAAATTTGGTTACGTTTCTTTGGAGATGAGTAAACTTTGATGTGGGTTATTACGTAATATAATTCCCGAGAACGATATGGACCTTCCTTTATATATCTACTCATTCAAAATTCACATTTCTATCGAAGTAGGTTAGGGCGGTACCTTCACCGAATTCTTTCGTTATTTCAATACAGAAAGTAGTATATACGTTAAGGTATATACTATTTATTTAGGCTTATTGTATTTGTACGATATGGCTCGAGATCAGAAGACTTTTCATTGAGATACGGGAAATATTTCGTTTGGTTTTTCAATTTTAATTTGAAAAAAAAACTGAATCTTTGGTCTTCTAGCATTGAAGTTCTAAGCTATCTGAATCTAACGTAGCCATCACATTTTGTATTGGAAAAATATTGAAAAATTCGTTTTGACTATGGCTTTATGGACCTCAGCATACGCGTTAAACCGATCATTTTTTGAGTCCAGTCCTCAGATGATCAAATGTGCCTCAAGCTCTTTTGAATTTATATTTCCAAAGTATACTATCGTCATATACATATAGTAATCGCTCGGCATCGATATAGCAGTCTATTAGTATGTAAGCTCGAGGATGGATATGGATGAGTTCATAGTCATCAATCACCCTCCCGTCATCATGGTGTATAGCATAGAATTATGCGGATCAGCCTGAGTCGAGCGCTTCTGGACCTCACCGCGCTTAAATTCCCCATAGAAATTCTATGGGTAACATAAGAGCCTAGGGGAACTTGTCACTCGTAAGCAGGTGTATATACACGTCCTTTTAATTACTAAGCGCGCGTCACTAGACCTCATTGAATTCGCATGGAGCACTTTCGTTATTACAGGCCCTGCGATAATCCCAAATGAGAGTTTTATCTCCCTCTGAGGTTCGTATTAATAATAACTGTAGTCGTAAGTTCGCGGGTATTGCGTCGATCGAATGATCAAATATGCCAAAACGAGCCCTCGCAACAATTTGTTGGTTTTCCAATTTTTCCAAAATCAAATTCTTACTTATTGTATTTTATTATTTATATAAAAATGTGTGGTTCATCTACTTGGGAGTTTCTGAGGTTAATTTTTTTCGTTCTCAGACTTTTTTATCATTAACATATCTTTTTTCCAAATTAGAAATGGGTATCTGCAAGGACCCCCCCCCCCCTCATTTAATTAGCACAAATACAGACGGTCACGTGAAATCGCTAGTGGTTAGATAAGAGTATATGGGTATACTCACACTTTAAGCCTCGTTTACACTGTATTGCGATAACGAGACGATTAGAACAGCTAACTACGTTACTGCACTACAGGGTGCTAATTCGATTTCGTCCTGCGGGTACCTTATATCTACCCTATTATCGATTCCAGTAGATATCCCCGGGTCTTAGTCAGACATTGAAGCGTTTTAGTGGGTCTGACTATCAATTGGGTTTTTCCACTACCAAGCAAAATACTACGCATACGGGTGCCTCTGTGCTATCCCGACCATTCCAATAATTTCATTAAAGGGATGATTAGAGAAATTCTCAAACGTAATTTTGCCCTATTTCAATTTTCAAAAAAAATTTCACATTCTATCGTTATTATTAACCCTTACGACATTTTCGACTTTCTTCATCCCATTCCATTTTCCACGTTCACTCGCTGGTCTCTCGAATAAGCAAAATATAGCCTATAGGGGTATACATTCAACCCCTAAGAAAATGAAACTCTTAAATTCAAATCAAGAAATTGAATTAAACATCTCGAATTGATGAACGTAAAAAAACTTTCCGATTCATTAGCATTGCAACAATTGCCTAACCAGTAGTAACAGTCGGTCACGAGCAGACAGCAAACAGCAATCTAAATGCTTCTAGGTACATCGACGACTTAGCATCGATTATTGCACGTCCCATGTTGATTGGATCCTTGTTTCGGCTCAGTGATTCATACAAATGGACATTGCAGGTTGCTCCGCTAGTTGGCGCTAATGTACTTAGCATCCTTAGTACTCCTGGAACACTAGGGAGAAATAATGGCCTTCCTGTTTACAGTGCAATAGCATTATTTACAATATTATTTTGAAAGATCATTTTGCTTTCGACTGTACTTATCCCTATAGTAACCCTGTTATATCCCTAATGTTCCTAGTATATCCCTAGTGCGCAACCTTGCACACTGCAATTACCCTATGGATTCTCCATAAGCCCGCTAACCCTGGAACACAAAATTCCATAAGGACGACTCTCTATAGCAGTGCTACGTTCACGGCGGCCGGAACCAGTTGGCTGGCAGCCAAGGATCAGGAACGCCCTTTGCGATTTGCGCTGGATTTTCTACCTGTGCAGTACGATTCCTCACTCTATCCTCTAAACCAACTATGCATGCACGTTTACGTACGTACATGTAAACTGACCAGAATGCATTGCCGACATACATCAAGCTTAGAGCAGAGCTGGATGCTTTTTGGACTGAGAGTATACAGTATGTAGATTGTAGATAGATACCGCAGTACCTAGTGTTACCAAGTACAGACTATTCTCGTGTATCGCGCAGATCCTATTTTTATACGGCGAATTAATTTTTTTTCTATGCCCACCCGAATAACCTAGCCTCGTTAATGAGCTGTACCGACGTTGCGTATTTCTTATCAGTTTTAAAATCCCGTTACAATCACCGGTAATTTTCCGTGGCTACTCTGGAAATTGTATCACATTCGATTTTACTACGGCGTTTTATTACTATGCATGCGGTATTACGGATTTTGAATAAAATTCAACCCCTCTTTTTTTACCGTGTTGCCGATGCTGCTGGATTTCGTTGTTTTACGTCTGAGCTTATGGGACATCTCCAACCCTTTTGATATGTAAATTAACAATCGTTTATGCATTCAAACGTAAATTACGTGTCGATGAGCGTCAGTCGAGTTATGGATTTCAATATTTTTCTTTTGTGTTTATCTCTTTATTTTCAAATTTTAACGAACGAAAATTCTTTTATCCTCATTTTTTGTGACTGTTAAACTTTTTACGTTCTATAGATCGTTTTTACTGATTTTTAGATCTCAATCGTGCACTAGCTGTGTATGATTTTCGACTGTCGTCCATGAGCCCGTGGAGTGGTGATATAAAAGAAAAAAAAAGGGTATGGACAGAAAATAAATTTCACGTGAAAATAAAAGTAATATGCATCGCGAGCTATTTAATGGAAATTGAGTAAATTTAATGAGGCGTGAAGAATTCAACGTGACAAGAGAAACGAGTGATTGGCGAAGAATAATAAAAGAAGGAAAGGGAACGTAAAAAGGGAAGTATCTATAGGCATACACGTGCAGGATAAAGGGGAGGAAGAGAGAGGTAATAAAAAGAGAGATAAAAAAAGGGAAAAAAAGTATAGGTCATCGCACTCGGAATGGTTGAGAGGAATTTTTCACAGGCCGCGGGATAAATCAACGATTTTCCAAATCCTGATGGATGAATCGACGTCGCGACGCCTGGCGTATCGTTGAATATAATAATATCAAAATTCCCTATCTTCTCGTCCAATGGACTTGGTCCATTCGTTTTCTGCGACCACTCAATTTCCCTTCTTTTGCACACTTATAATATAAGGAGTGAGAAAGAGAGGGGTTGGGACAGGCGGTGAGAAGGGGTAAAAAGATCAAGAGACTTTTTTCTTGTATGTACCGTGTGGTGCCTTTGCCTCGCACTTTAAACTAACAAAACTTTTATAATTAAACTCTCGAGTCTTGACATGGCGAGGGGTTGGTACCCTTCCCCACTTCTGGTAAGAATCACCCGATTTCACCAAAGAATTTTAGCCGGGGCATATTCTACCCACTTTACCTATATATAGGCTTCTCTCGATGATTATCGCATTAAGAGCAAATCTCCACTCCCTTTTTCGATTTTTCCTCGGAACGACGATAGTCGTAGCGGGATGTTGAAGCTATCACCAGCATTTTTTAAACCTTAATTCATTTTTAATTTTCACCTAAATTCCTCCCTCCTACCATTCGTTTCGCGATTGGTCGTTACTTCCAAAAAGATCTCCATACCCACTGTACATTGTTAACGTAAAATTGCAATTTGAAAAAAATTTCAAAAAAATTTTCTTTGATGCCAAGAACATTTTTCACAAAGGTTAAACGTGACGCGTGCCAGCGTGTGCTTCCGTCTGAAGAATTATGCGGGTCAGTGAATTTTCCAAATCTCGCGTCACGCACTGTACAATCGTGCGGAAAGACGATGTAGACAAAACGAACAGGCGGAAATGATTGTCCGCTTCTGTATTTGCACATCTGTTACGTGCGCACGTTAAATTATCGATACGACGTTTCACAAATATTCCAGATAGAGTAGGATAAGGAACAAGAGAAAAGGAAGAAGGGGAAGAACCGAAGCCACGCGGAACATAGTTTCCAGGTGGCGAACGTTCTCGACCAAGATAATATTTAGTCAGAAAATATCGCGGCTAGTGGTAGCGTCGTACTTGGAAGGCCACCTAAAAAAAAGTCAGATAGCAACTGAAATCATTTTATCTCTTTTTCGCTCTCAAATCTCATTCGCTAAGTCCCTCTCGAAAATTCTTAAAAGATCCTCGAAAAGCCACGCAATAACTCTCGACAGTCGTACGCAAAATGCACGTAACTACGGTAGTCATATTTTCCTCTTTTTTTTTCATTCCATCTTCATCACGATCCTTAAACTCTGGTTCTTGTCATCCTGATTTCTTTTTTTCGCATCTTTTTTACTCGCCTCTCGTCTCGAAATTTTTTCAGACTTTACATTAAGTCGCAGCAGCTACTCTGCGCGTGATTTTTTATCTGGATGTCTACGTCATACGTATGTGTGTAAATTTGTTAAAAGTTGCTTTCCAAGACTTTTGGTCTTGAGTATTGGCAGTTATGAGGACACTTGACGTTTTCCAGGAACAGTCTGGAAATATTTTGATACGTATACTGCCATGACCATAAAGCGGCACTCATACCGAATTTTCAAAAAAAATTTTTATCCTAGACACTCGGAGTTGTGATGGGCTAATAAATGGTTTCGTCAGGTTAGGCTAGAATTCTAATGCCACATGTCCCAAGGTTTAGTTTTTTAGAGAAAAAAAAATCGGCTCGTCGTTGTGAATGCCATACGTCCTGAAAATCGTCCTTTGACAGGTTTATACATATATGTACATACTATGGGCATATATATATGTCTATTATGTAATGTTTGCTTTGATCAACGACCCTATCCCCAGTCCTTAATTGAACCGAAAGGATATTCTGGTTTTTCTACTTAACGTAATCTCAAGGGTATACGATTTTTACCCTCGTCCTATCAGTGAATTTCGGACCTTTCCTTATCTTTCCCCGTGCTTCTTTAGGCTTGAAGACTATCTTTGAAAAGGGGAAAAAAATGAAGCGTAAAAATCTCGATCATAAATATATATATAGTTATCTATACAGTCAATAATCTTACAGGGTTTCAATGCGCTACAAACTATATCGTTGACTGTAAGAATTCAGTCCAGGGGATGATTAAAGGAGTGTGCACAATATCAGATTCCTTCACTTTCGCGTAAATGTTATTTGCACAAGATAATTCAGAGCGCTCGTTAACGCTTTGGCAAATAAACGGGCTAACTTCGAACACCCTGGAGAATTTCAACCCTTGTGAATTTCCAAGCAGGTCGGTTCAGTCCTAAAACTTTGTCGCGCGGACCATGTAGCAAGTAACTCTGAGTGTGAAATTTGTTAATGATCACTATCAGAAAATACATTTAAAAAGTTCTCATCTGATACCGACATAATATTCTTTAAGATAAAAAATTTTGTAAACGTACAATTTTCTGTTACGATAAATTTATTTTTCAAAACACAAAAATTTCCTCGTATACGTACGAACAAGTGTAATGGCCAATCGCGTTGAGTATACTGGTCATTAGATATTTGATATCTCCGAGCTTTTTTCCTATATAGACCTTCTTTCTGACGTATATCCGGTTACTGATAAAACAACTGGAGACACGAGAGTCCCGGAAGTCGATTTTCGATGTGTTATCGTACCCTGCATCGACGTTGAAATTCGATTTGGTAAATCCGACAGCTATATCCTTCCACGTCGCATCTTGAAAGGAAACTTTTTATTTTACACTTCATTGTGCATATTACATTTTCCTGGCTTTTCATTACTCCAGTCAATCATTTTGTAAGACTGTTATACAAACGATATAATAAAGATCCCTTCCGTCACGGAATATTAAAGGCGCCAATTTCAAACAATGTTTGACAGTTGCGTTTATATATTCGATATACGCAAATTTACGGTATAATTGATTGCGATGACATATACATATCGTCCGGGAGTTAATGGATTTCTAACCTGACAGTCGTTCTAGCAAAGCATTAAAATTTTCAAACTAAATAATCAACCATGTTTATTATCTCTAACCGTATACTATAATCATTCGCAATTTTCCGATTGGATATATCTTTTATTTTTTTAACCTTTATAAAAGCGTCTGCTACGATTCTCTAACTATATGGAATTGTATATAATGTGTACTCTACCTGTACTCACCGATCTCCGGTATATTCCTGTCATGATCGCCGTCGGGAGAAAACTGGAAAAAAATACAAATTTTGCGATTAGATCGAGGAAGGGTGTTGCAAAAAAAATAAACCGTAGCAATTTTGAATATCAGCGATATAAAATGAGCAAACAGTGACTTTTCGTGGATTCCTTTATACTTTTTGTATACGCTTGCGAATTTTCTTTGGAATTAAAAATATTTTGTGTATTTAACTTATCGATTAAATCTGTAGAAAATTTTGGGGATGAGATTCATAAATGTAAAATGAATATATATGATTATGATATATGATTATCGTGTATATATTTTCTGGAATGAAATGTCGTGCTTGGGAAAATTTTGACTTTGGGAATATTTGATGATTGTCGAAAATTACTGCTTTACCAGTTAGGGTGGTTACGATGGGATGGATTTGGTAGCGAGTCGTAAAACCGGGAAGCTCATGAATGATTCATAGGGAAATGCGGGCCCATTTCCTTCGAGAATATTTTATTACTTGGATAGCGTGCGACGAGCATCTTTCTCCACTGGGAATGTTTCGAACTGTTTTTTTTTCATTCTTTCCTGATCCATTAGAAGACGAACTATACGTTTATAGCAATAGTCATTCAAAATTTTTCATAAAAGTCTCCAAAATGTCTGTTTTTCCACAACAGAATCTCCCTCGAATTCTCTTATCCTTATACGTTACAGAAATAGGGGGAAAGAAAAGCTTTTATCTTCGGAAAAGCCGGCTTCTCCTAGGGATAACTTCTTTTCACCCTCGCGGGCGCAAAACTGACAAAATTAAATATATACAAATAAAGTTGATATAGGTATCAGGAGCACGCATAAAGCATGCTGAGAAATTCGTCACTCCGTAACAATTTATAGAGAAAAGAAATTCCATTTATATTTATCTTGCTCTGAAAAATTCGTATTGAAAAATTATTTTTCAGTACTTTTCTCCGCTACTGTAAACGAATATATACATGTATATAGGTATACGTACCAATAAAAAAAATATGTGTACAAATGAAAAATCTAAAATAATACCAAAACAATCACAATTAATTTTACTTCTCAAAGTATCTGAAAATAATATAACATAATTCTTCGATATTTTCCAGCCCCTAATTATTCTCGATCATTTACGTCGATATTTTATTAATTATTGACACTTAATTAACGCATCGACAAAACCAGTCGTGCTGGCGCCGCTTCCTATGATTTCTCGGCAAGCCTCTACTTCTTCGTGCGCCTTCGGAATTGCCGGAGTAGCACGAGGGTACTTACTTCCTATATAAAGCAACCATAATCAGCAGTAGAATCGTTAAATCGTTCATTGTACCTACTGCTGTCCGTTCTTATAACTTTGTGTAAGATAGGTATATGCACACATATGCATTGACTCGTATGGGAGAAGCGTACGGAAGGCGTTGTGACGTTATCGTTCGACGAGTTGGGGGGGGGGGGGGGCAGTAAAATAGATATAGTATGTGCGTAACGCATATACTGCACTATAGTATGTATATAAATGCGAGTAAAACCTCCGATATCCGAACTGTTTACTAACTCGTTGAATTTACCTTGATTCCATTAGTTATCTATATTTAGGCCTTGTAGGCAATGAAATCTGCACTGCAGTGCTTGGAATTGCTATAAGTACGTATAATACTTATATGTATATATTGACGTTCTTGACTCCCCCCATCCACTACCGTATGGAATTCATATATGTTTTCCCATGCGGGGTTTCCCATTGTAATCCGAACATTGAACATTTTTTAACATTATTATATATGCATGATGGCTATTTGAGGAAGTTTTCAAAAAACCCTAACTTCGCAGAAAATTCTGTATACCCATGAGAGAGATGTTACTATAAGGAGGAAAAAAAATTAATTCAAAATTCCACAGTCTCTCATAGTCCATGTTGTGCGAAATAGGATTTAGGGAGTGTCAATTCAGAGACTTTCTAATGCACCACTCCGAGCGAAATTTAAAAGGATTAGAAATAAATTGATAATTATTTATTAAATTATTTAATTTTCAGACCTCTCACAGCAAAATTTGTAAAAAAGAAATTACGAGAGAATTTATTTTTGGAACAACGCCTAAAAACGTTATTGATAAATACTCTTTGTGAGGTAAACTCAGATGATAGCAGGGGCCTCCATGGCGATTGGATATCAAAAGAATTAGCAGATCCTGAAAAATTGACTATAAAAAAATCAAATAAAACTGATTAGAAATTATTAATTTGATCGCACAAGAAAGAAATATAAGTCCTAGCGAATTAGAAACAAATAGACAGTACCGTCGCAGACCGCGGAGACGGTAAAAGTGTGAATTAGACTTAAGTAAATGGAATACTCTACAATTGGACTTTTACAGCCGAGCAGCATTAAACTGTTTTGTATTTGTAGTCGATCGATGAGTTTAATGAGTTTTTTTGATAGATTAAAAACTACGAGGTCTCTAGAAACTCACAAGTGGTTCTATTTTTGTCACACAGTATGCACGTGCATGACTTTACACTGAAATATATTTTACTGTTTCTATTTTATCCTATATTTCCGTGATTTTTTAGAAACCCACGTATGATTAGTCAAGGATTGCATTATCTGAAAACGATTAGAAAAACAAATCTTTCGATAGAACGACAAAATTAATTACGATACTTTGCCGTTACTTCGAAACTCCATTCTATCCAGTAGAGCCAAGTGATCAGAGACATCGTGACATAGGAGTTCTCTTGGAATTAGAAATTTCTACTCCCAAGTTCGTGCAGAGTTCAGCAATTGTGATCCTAACGATCTTTGACTGTCTAGAGTTCCGTGCGGATCTCTTAAGAAACTATGAGATAGACCAACGGTGATTATTGCAATCATTTAGCTCCCTTGGTAATGTAGCGTCCTGCATTACCGACGGGGAAGCAATCGTGGGGTACATAGCGGCACTTAAGCTGTATCGCTTGACTTAATTTTCCCTTAAACTCCACTTTGAGCTGAACGTTTCCTAGCAGAAAGTATAGAATAGCGAAATACCGCATTCTGAGGCTTTCTGCATTTTCCATATATATAAAATCCAGCTTAAAGTGGATTTAAGAAACAGTTCAGAAAGGATAATCAGAATAACTGCGAAAGAGTGCGAAAACGTTATTCGTTTATATCGAACTATTATAATAAATTCAACTCTCATAAGCACCAATGTTCTCCTTAAGCACCCTGTAAACTGCAGAAATCCTATTTTTGCGGGAGATAAAAAAATCTAAAAAAATTGCGAAATGTATCAGAATACATTGTAACGTATTTTCTTTACTGGACACTGATAACGTAAAACCGAGGACTAATCCACGTCACCTTCGGCCGTCCACCCTTCGTCCACGCATCCGCATGCCAGGCGGGAGACCAGCCAGTATTTTTTTCACCGGGAACTGATAAGCCGGTATGACCTGGGAGTTGAGGTGGAAGAGCGTCAACTCCGCCAAAACAAGAGCTCCGACGGAACCTATCAGAACAGACGGTAGGTTAACGGATCCTGTCGATTTTTGGGGTCGCGTAAAATCAGCAAACTCAACTGGATGCACGAACGGGAGAGCAGACGGTTACGGAAATGCACGGCTGCTCGGACTACTAGGTCGAGGTAGAGAGGGTCGAAGTAGTCATCAGGTAAATAGTGCCGGAAAAAGAGAGCAATTGATCGAGAACGTAGCAGAACGAGTCAGAGCTAAAAATCTGAATCCCTTCACCAATTAATAAATTGGGAGTCCTCACCGGAGCTGGTTCAGCTGATCCGCGAAGGCCGAGTACTGCATTCAGGGCACACTCGGGTGGGCACTGCAGTACAGCACTGCACTGCACCTCCGAAACATGGCCAGAAAATCTATAGGATTTTCTAGATATAGCGAGAGTTACACAAGCGAGAAACTTCTATACCGCACGCGAAATGCAGCTATAAAAACTATTAAGAAATAGCCCAGGAGCCCGAGGCAGCTCGATCGGTGTCCCAAGACAGACTGCTTTGACAATAGTCAAATTCAAGAACTAATCATTCTGATTGTTAGAGATCCGTATAGCCGATAACTCTTATCCCTTTCCTCGAGTCGTCCCTTTAAACTAAATCTAGAGCGTTCTTCAGCAAATCGATACGTAACAACCGAAGATCCTCCACAGTCGCTTCCCCAGGATATGGGGCGGCAGCCGAGCACAAAATCCTCACCTTGGGTCAGGGGGTTACTCCTCTGTCCTTAAACGTATCGAAACTATCCCTCCGCCCACTTTACAGCCCTTAGCTTCTCTCCAGTGAGGCACCGGTACTTCAGCCGGGCTTTTGCCAATCCGTGAAGACGTCTCCGTCGGGTCCTCTCGTCTGCCGGGCAACTCGGTACGTCGAGACTGTCTCTCAATGGCAGATTCGAGCACCTCGACTTCAACTAAATAATAAAAAATCTTCCGATAGCAATGGCGTAACTGTACCAATTAACCCTAGCAGATTGGAAGGAAACCAAAAAGCGAGAACGTTATCTAAATCGGTAGCTGGACTCGCCTCGTGACCGTGAATCGAAAAATCACGACACAACATATATGTAAATACTAATTTTGTGCATATTAAGATTATCTGTTATTATAAATATAACCAACCGATATTTCGTGACTTTCAATCACAATTGGTCTCTTTCGATCTGACGACGTATACTGTAAACGAATGTAAAACGTTAATAATACAGAAAATTATTTATAACAGAAAACGAATATGCTACTACAATATACTGGGTAGCTAATCCGGGGCTAAATTCATAGTTGAAATCAGGAACGCGTTCCTTATTTCTTTTTTGTTCCGTCCCATTCGTTATCCTTGTCGACGAGCCAGTCGATACTCAGAGTCTAAGAGTGAGGACGGAATAATGGCGTCCAACTGGAAGCAACGAGGGTCAAATGCAGAACCTGATGGACGACGTCCGATAAATAAGAATTCTATTACACCTGAAGTGTCAACGTGTTACCATTTGTTCTTGGCGTGGATTGTATTCTTTATATACGTGGGTATGTATGTATTATTTACTGCACACAAAGATCCACGATACCCTTTTATTTCTCTTAACGAGACACACCTTCTTGGATAGCGGAATCGTGTTCATTTCGACGTATGAAAAATGCCTAAAAGTTAAATATGCGAAGCGTATATACTATAGATTCAATGTAGACCAATTTAAGGTACATTTGAACCAGGTCATGAGGTCCAATGGATTATGGATTTTTTCCTTGATGTTTCTGCTGAATTTGTTTTAGGAATTTTTAAAAAATTCCTTTATGCGATAATATTGTGTTGACTTTAAGCGGATTAGAAAGGACTTTAAAAAATATTTAAATACAGGATCCCAAAATTTTATGTGGTCCTCCGGATACCGAGAGCATCATGGGACCTCAGCACGAATTTTCCAGACCCAACTACATAGGAGTATCTTCGAGTTTTCACCGTCCTGAAATTCTCTATGAGGTTGCGATAACGATACACGATAATACAACGTGAGATACTAATCGAATAAGATTCTCGCCTGTTCAGGATCTGACTGCAACTTCCGGAACATCTGTCGCAAAGTTAGCGCAAAGTACACACTACCCACGCTGCTAGTCGCGAGACGATCAAATGTCATTCGGAAGTCATTATCCGTTTTGGAAGAGTACCCGATCACCTTACTGTGATACCCAGAATTTTGATCTACTGCCCTGACGAATTAAACATAGTCGCGGGACTTTTGAATTCCACAAATCTGTACAAAGTTACAGAAAATTTCCTCCATCCTATTTCATTGCCAAGACGAACGTGACAAACTCGTAAATACGTCCTACAGATTTTGCACAGGAAGTTTAATCCTTCGTAAAGGAAAACTCGTCGTGGAAAAATGGAGCTACAAAATAGTCTAATCCAAGGTCCTGCCTTATACGTCGCGATAAAGTGGCCAACAGCCAAGGTCAACAGACAGGGTCTAAAAGCCAAGACTCGGTACAGTAGCGTTTTGAGTATCCACGTCAGAATGACTTCAGGATGCAAAGAAGATGCATGGCCGAGAAATTCATAATTTCGATTCAGGGTTGATGATGGAGTAAAGCGAAAGATGATTTGTGTCTATTTAATATTGGTTCGTTATCAAGAGATTCACCTTGACTCCCTATAATCATGAAGTTACTGTGGGCCATGACCGATCCTACCATCAGACCCCTTTTATTTTCGAAAAGTATCGACGGTAGGGTAAAGGGCACTTCAGGAATGACATAGGCTACGTGTCGTTAAGTTATGGCAAAAAGGTGCTGAGAGAGCGAAAATTTTAAGCAACTTGGCGAAACGCAAAGTCGCAGGCGAAAGTTACTATGTATGTATATGGAAGCAAAAGTTAGTTTCGTTCGGACCGTAAACAGTACGTTTTACTTTACAGTGGAAACGTGTCCCCATTTAGTATTCCTCTAGGTAGCATGTCTGTTCGCTAGGGGTTTACCATGCTAGATAAAAGAGGTTTCCAAGAGACCCAGCATCTGCCAGTTTTCTCAGATCTTCACAGTCCGTGCATGCCTTTGTGTATCCGTTTTACACGGGCAATGCTGTTCTAAAGGGTTGGATTCTCTCAATGCTGTTGCTACTCCCTGCCTGCGGCATGTTTCCTCGAACCGTATTGGAACTGCAGATCGCATGTGGGCAGTCTGATTCGTTGATGCCGTATCTACTGGACTTGGATACGTCTGGTGAGCATTGAAGTGGAAGTAGATAATAGACGTATTGAATCAGACAGAACGGAGAGCGAAATTTTGATGTGAAGTGGTCGCTTCTTTATATACGAGATAATATAGCGAACAATGGGAAATTGGCGTAGTGAGGACACACCACGTGCAAGCTAGCTACCCTTTCGCAGTTATAAATCAACCCTAACTGGTGGCCCCGGGGTCGGTTTGGCTCGCTCGATAAAAGCTGCCCAGAAGAGACGGTGTTTAGATACCAAGGGTTTGAATATTTTTCCAAATTTTTTTAAGCCGATGTATTTTTTTTTTCAGTAGCAACTCCCTTGATAGAGAGCCGAACATGAAAATGTGAAAAATATTGCATGGCTATCCTGTAACGTCGTAATTTTCTGAGGGTAATTTATTAAGGGGGTTGGACGAATGCAAATTCGATATCTCAATTGAGCATGTATATCTTTTAGGAGAGCGACGTAAAATAGACGGTAAGGGTTGTGAAGAGGGTAGAGGTCATTTATATGACACTTGGTGAAATTCTACTCGACAGCCTATGATCGCATCGTCTGGTGATGAAAGGAGGATTAGGGTAGATTTTGCGAAAGATAAATCTTTGTCATCTCAAATGTGGAATAACTATGGTGGGTTAGGATAGGGTATAGGGGACTGACGGGCACGTATCACGTGCTGGTAAAAGGGCCACAAGGAAAAGGGTTGTCGGATGGAAAAGTATCTTGGTGCTGTGGAGATGCGCAAACAATTTGTTCCAGCCTCTAGGTAAAAAACAAACTTAGGAACGATCCGCATTTCTTTTCTACACTTTTTTCACCCCTTTTTCGCACGTCCTCTTTTTCTCCTTTCGCCCCAGTCTAATTGCACAGAGCTCGAATGACGAACGACAGGACGATTCTGGCCATAAAAGATACGAGGAGGCGTTTCAGCCCTACGCTGGAAGGAAATAATTATCCCCGCCGTGACGTCATTCAGCTGTTTAAGCAGCGACTATCAATGTGTAACAACCCCTAGTAAAAGAGAACCTTCTTATCTAACAGAGCTAAATCCATCACTCCAATACCGGATCAACTAAGCATTTCATTCACAATCGGTATCCTGAGGCTGACATACGTGTCCTTGCAGTACACACATGACACCCCAGCAGGGGTTGAAATTGGACCCTGGGGTGGCAATTATGCATACTAATCAGACACCAGGAGTTGTACGCAACCCCTGAGTGCACATATCGCTTGGGCCTAAAGCCAGTTTCACACCTGCATATACCTTGTTTTCGCATACCCAAGATCCATCGCTGAGAAGGGTCCTTCCCTAATCGATTATCAACCCTTGCGAGGGTGTAATTCCCATCAAAACCGGAACCCTACGGAATTTCTATCAGGCAGCTACGGAACGAAGATTGTCATCGGTACGAAGAAGTTCAGAGTCTGGCCACCAGGGGCTGTTCAATTTAAAAAAAGGATTCGCGCCATAGGGACGGAACGTCCGTTTACCGATAGTCCCAACCACCCTCTAACTCAATTAACCCGTTCAATGCTAACCCAATTTTCTAGGGTCCCCGCGCATCCTATCTAGGGAACATCTGGCTTCACTCTACGGTAACAGTGACCCGCATGATCACTTTATCCTAAAAAGCACTGCGTCCACTGCAATGTTAATGCAAACCGGTTAAACGATAGATACAGTGATGGCAACAGAGTGAAATCTACGATGGTTATATACGGCGAAAGATCTATAAGAAGAAGGAGAAAAGGCAATAAGAAGGCTAAAAGAGTGAAATAAAAGAAAAATTAACTCGTTTCGCACGAACGAGCGGTGAAGGAGCGTCGTAAAGATCGCAAAATCGTACGAGCCGTCGCGAAGTGCTCGTAAAGCTCGTGCAAAATTAAGCTTCCTACGCTATGAGCAAATTCGCGTGTAATTCGCCATCGCTACCGATTCGTTTTCATAGTGGCTGCTGCACATTTCGAAATGGAATGCGATTCGCATAAGATGAAAGGTCGAAGGTGGCTCCAGCCTAGTAGTAACGTGCTGCACCTAACCAGACCGAGGCAGGTCGATTGGCTTCGTGTACGTACATTGGCACCTAAATCAGTGCTTATCCGAAAGGCTGGAGGAGCTTTGGCCATTGTCCAAATCTTTTCAACCAATTACGAAAGTTTCCGTATATCTTTTTCCCATGCCAAACAATGGATTTTGCCTGCTTCTCGAATAAATCGTGACAGTCGTCATTATACGTATCCTATAAGGAATTCTGAAATTCTTAAACAACTTGGGATTTTGCATAGATGCAGAGTGCAATGTATCTACGTTGCAGGGAATGTATACCAATTGCATGATTTGAATGTGCAGCCAGCTCCTAATCCCCTAAAGCACGCGATTTGGTTACCACTGTTATCCTCAACGGTAGATGGTTAGTTATTGGATCTCTTGAATACAATACCTATATATCTATACATAGCCATCAGAATTTTCAGCCTACAGTAATCGAGATATTTTGATACTCTACTGAAAATCATTGGTGCAGTTCATAGATAATTAATAACATCCACATATAGGGTTCTTCGACCAAAATGAAATTAGATCAATATCTTCAATATGACCGTAAAAAGAAATTTTTTCGATTATAACCTAATTTTCGTAAACATCTACAAGAGAATCTCGCACGTGTGCCAAATTCCCAAGAAACTGACAGAGAGAGAGACAGAGATAGACAGACAGCATGTGTTCCTAAAAGCATAAAAAGACATGAACGTAAATAGTGAAGAGAAAATTTCTAAAAAAAGAAAACATTAAAGTGAGGATCTTCGACAAAAATCGTCACTGTTTAATAAGGATCGGTCGACCACTTAAGAGTTTCGACTTTCCGGATCAAATCTATCCGCAATGTGTCCTAGTCCATTTTCACGTTCCGCTTCGTTCATTCTCCGACGATCCTTCAGTCTGTTACCCCGTTTCCATTTTCTAGCTCATGTCTAGGTAGGTAGTTCGTATATGTATTTACTTACACACCTAGTATACCCTTGGAGAACGGAATATCCTCTGCATACCCCTTTTCGAGAAGCGGCACTTTGCCTTTGGTAAAACCCTGGGATTCCTGAGGGACGCGCGCGATTTATTGGCCGAAGGTTTCCTTCCTTTTGGCTTATCCCTGTGCTCGCTGATACTAACCTCGGTAAATCCTGTGCGAGCGATGGCCAGCTTCCCCCTAGGGGATGCTTATGGGAGATTCTCGTGTCATCCCCAGTAACGTTACGATTAATAAAGCTTCGTCAAGTCGTTCGGTTGAGTTCGTAGGTGTTCGGCAATTTATTCCTGTCCAATCCGTTGCACCCTTAAGAATGGGATTGAAGGGGTGGAGAAAGAGGGGTAAACGTGAAAATAGTATAGTCGTTAAAATGATTTTTTTTCTTTCCTTACCGCAACTCGTTAAAGGGACAACCCTTATTTTCTAACCTCCTCCGGTAACGTGACAGCCACCCTTACGGCCGTATATTTTATTTGCTGGCTTCTTTTTTTAACGACTTCATCCCGAGAACAATACGTCCCAATCACTCAGTGTCGTTTCCGCGAACGTCGTCCATTCGAAAATAGAATTCGATTTCCCATGGAATTTTACGATTGACCACGCACATTCTAGTTCTGCTTGAAACCCTTCGTAAGGGATGAATAAACGGGTGGGAACGAGGATATTGAAAATTTAATAGGAAAATTAATTAATATACCCTTCATCCTTATTTTATAGTTTTACTATTTTCAAACCGTTGGACTCCGCTAATTAATATTTCACTTGTCTACCGTGTTATTGGACCTCCGTGCGGATTAAGGGTTGTTAACTCGCAAGTTGGCACATTCACCTTTAAAATCTTGCTCAGGTGTGTTAATCTTTTTTATTTATGAAGGTCAGAGGGAGACGACAGGGAGAAATGATATAGAATCAGTTTTCTTGACATTGGCTTCTTGCGTGGTACTCAGCTATCGTTCCTCTCATAGGGTAACTAATCTCGTTCACTAATAAATCCCTCTGGCAATAAACAAAATGGCCAACTCTCCGTCAACACACTAGAAGATACGAAAGAGGTTCGCCTGGTAGCCCCGCACTACGGTAATCATTATAAATAAACGGATGACGTTTCTGCAAGCTGTCCCACGGGTAAAATACGTTGCAGCTGGGTATGTGTACATGGAAGGGATGCTGTAATCAATATTTGGTCAAGAAAGGCAGAAGAAAGAATCAGAGTAAAAAATGGAAATTTAAAAAAAATTTTATCCGTACCAGCTATTGAACATTTTTTTTAAGTAGTGTATTTAAGGTTATACAGAGTCATTCATGGCAAACGCATCAGCTGAAGCTGAACGTAAACAATTCTGTTAATCGAGGCAGTGTGGCCATGTTAAACAAATGAAAGAATGTGAAATTCATAGGTCCGTTCGTGCAAGCGTTTGTACGTGCTCCGGAGCACTATAGGTGTGTTCGAAAATGAGCCGAGAGCGCTGAGAGCATTTCTCGTCTCGAATAAATGCATGCAATAAATAGAGAAGCCACGATGCACTCTGCGCTCTCGGCTCATTTTCGAACAAACCTATAATGCACCGAAAGACGTAAAACCACTTGCACGAACGAATCTCATGATCTTAGGAATGTTATGACGTTAACTTTCATTTCTTTAATGATGCCATCCTGCTCTGATTCATGAAATATCATCCATTCACTGCCAATTTCAGTTAGTGCGCTGGCCGTGAATAGCCCTGTATAAAACCCAAGTGTTCTCAAACTGGAGGAATATCATTAAGAATCAGGGTTGGGTTAGTAAATCATGTTAGGTTAGGTTAGTCGGTGATGATGTTAGGTTAGTTAGCGATAATCTCAGAAGATCAAAAACTCACTGAAACTGAACGATTTCCCTGAAATATTTGGGAATTTTTTAGGAAAGTCGGAGAATCTACGAGAACTCGCGGTGGGATGAAATTGGGGATTTGTTTTTAATGGGCAGTGACGGTAAAGGATGGGCCTTTTCCTGTTCCTCACTTCCTATTGGTAGTCGAAGCGTTTTGCAAGCATCTCGGGATTCCTAATTTTCAGACATTTAATTTTCGAGATAAGCCACGTACATTATCCTTCTCTCTTACTCTTGCACGCAGAAGATCTTTTTTCCACTTACTTAATACCAGTAGATAGAAAAGTTGCTGGTTGGACTCGACAATGAAAACTTTTCCTCGGATGAAAAGCATGAACTTTCTCAAGACTTGAGGGAACCTTTTAATAAATAACCTCAAAAAGTTCGGTCGGCATAGATATAACTACCTAAATACATACCAGTGAACAGTATTACACAATAAGGTACTGTAGTTTGTCACAAAAAGATGACACGATTTTACTTTTACCAAAGTAGAAACACATTGAGATAATTCTACTTCGGTAACTAAGGGTTGATCTCGGTTGTCTATTTCGCAGAGGCTTTTGGCCTATTTCAACGTTTACTCCTGGGATAATCCCGACAAATGGAATTTCCGGCGTCGAGTGCCTGCAATATTATCACCGTCGCTACATTTATAAAGGATCCGCCATTTTACTTTGTACACATAGCTTTTATCCTATGCACACACACACAAGATTATTCCATCAGTAACGCGTTACCTGTTACGAAGAATCCAAAACTGCCGACGGAGATAATTCAATGTTTGAAAAGATTGTATAGTATCTTCATTGAAACTCTAGACAGCACCAGACACTTTATTCGAATCGCATTGATCCGCGTATACGCGCAATAAAGAACCGACTGTAGATACCATAAACAGATGGTAATATATAATGCGATCCCGAGGCTCAAAAAAAACTCGCCAACTAACGCAACCGAGTACGAATCTTCTGTTTCTTTTTCTGCTTCTGCCTTTTCACTATTTATTTTCTCTCACTTTACCTTTCATTCTTTCTCTTTCTCGCCCACTTCCTTTTCGATTCTTGCGCATGCGCAATCGATATGACGTAACGGGTATCCCGCGACCGAATGACTTTTGCGATAAACAAAACCGGCGACAACCAAACCGGACGTACCGGCTGGCTTCGCCGCGATGTTGGAACTGAAAGCTCGGAATTTCTTGAAGGCGTCTTTCGATCCGCCCCAGAAGAGGATAGTGTATACACGTAAACATTAAAACCTCGTGCCGAATTCACTGCCACCCACGCGGCCTTACGCCTTCATTGAATCACTGAATAGTCACACAGTCGGATAGTCTCATAATTTGATAGCTCTGGAAATTTTGTATATTTATTTATGACTGTACCTTTTTCGTATACTTTTACCATGAATTTTGTTCTCCTGTTACCTTTCTGCAGACATATACATGTATCTGACGGCGAGACCTGATAAAGCGATTGTCCACCTGGCGGCTTGTACTCGAAACTTTAGTTGCGTTCTGCAAGTCGCTGAAAAATGACAACGGGAATTCGCCAAAAGATAAAAAGTTTGCCTTGTTAAACAACAGATTGTAGAAAATTTGAAGAATCTTTTAAGGACACTTTAGACTTTTGTTCCGTCAAATCAAAATTCTGTGTAATATCTATAACATCCAACGCTACAAACTTTGATCCGTGTTCGTCAATGTACCATACGAGTACAGCTGTACTAAAACTTTATAATTCTCATTCTCTAGTTTCTTCCAAAAATTTTTCTTTTCACTTTACACAGTTTTCCTTGTAATTCCACATTTTACAAATTACAATACGAAATTCCCTATAAAAAGTCTTTCGTCATTGTAACGAACAATATCTTAAATCTTTATTCATCTATGAAAGTTTTCTGTCAGGACTATTCAAAAAATTCTTGAGTCCTCGTACAATTATCGATCCACTTCAATCCATTACAATTATTCCCAATCGCCATCATCACAAAGATAAGAAAGAAAGAAAGATTAGCAGCAGGAATGGCAGCATCGTGTATGATGCAGGCAACCCGGGCATCTGGCCACTCTGACCACTCTATATATAAACCAGCCAGGGAAAATCGTTGAGAAACGAAAGGGACCCATGCGATTGGTACGCTCCGGCGTCTAAATTGCCTGAGTATAAGTGCGTGTAAATACGTGTACATGCGTAAACCTATACACGTCGAAAGTACTGGTCCGTACACAGTAACGGCGCCGCTAACTGTTTACGAAGTAAATCACTCGTCGAGGCCGACGTCTAAAAGGCACCCTCCCGCAGCCCCTCATCAAAGAGAGTAATAGGAGGCCCCAAAAAGCCCCAGTAAAAGATACGCGATTGACTATTGATTCCTGGAAATTGAAAATTAATATATCTGTATATTTTTTATAAAAAACTCAAACACGACTTTTTAAATCGACTTACTTAACGCACATCTTTTATATATTTAATATACCTATAGCGTGACACCCGATACACCTTATGGTAATTGATATGATTAAAGGCTGCTGTGTAATTTGTAAAATTTATATTCCTAGCGGCATTCAGATTTTATTTGATTGTTGCCTTTTTTTCAATGAGCACGTATGGTGGTACGTGAGCTTTACTGTGATAATTAACGAGTTCTCTTAATTGTAGTGCTAATTATGACGACCCGCTATGTCGACCTACTACTAACCTTATCCACGTGAGACTGTCAGGACTTTAATAAGTTTTATGTGACTGCATGATATAGTGCGAATCCGGAAAAAGGTTCTAACAACGGATTGATCTTCGTGTTGGACGATATTAAATGAGTGATTACTTGTGGACTGGGTCGGCATGCAGGGGGTCCCATATCACACGATTAATACTGACGACATTTTGCGTCAGAGAAACTAAAGCGGGTAGGTAGCTCTTGCGTGGATATATGGTAGATGCTATTTGCACAGTGAAAGTATTCGATATGAAATTCTATTTTTACAGGGAGAAAGGGAAAGCGAATCTTTCTTATTTTTGTTCTGAATAATTATTACGTCAGATTTATCTGATAGCAGATACAGATCTTAACGATATGCTTCCTAACGATCATACTTGTTTCAGTGGATTTGAGAACGCTGAACTGCACAGATAAATTCTACGTGTTTCGACAGAGCATATCGCGCGAATATCGAGGGAGAGAGAAAAATAATTTATTACATAGAAATCGTATCGCAATCTTGTCGAAGCTGCTCTTATTGGCGACAACCCTTATATCACGTGGCACTTGTCCTCGCGAAAAATAATGACAAGGAAAACGAAGGGATGGGATTAGTTTTATTTTTTTCTACCTCCCCCATTTTCACTACTTTCTCTTCTCTTTCTTTTCTTTTCTCCGTTTGATCGGATTTCTAGATAAGGGGTGGCCGGGCTAACAGGCTTCTGACGATATGTCAATAAGGAATGTAGACAGAATGGAAATACATGTCAAGAATGATATTTCTACAAATGACAAAATACCACCCTTGCTCCGGTACAACGTAACATTATCCTACACGAATAGTAACTTAGGGTAGCTAGCGAGCAATATTATATTAGGGGTTACGAAAAACGAGGGGATGCTTAGTTTTCGAGTTAACTTAGTAAATAAAATGCATTTGTAGTTGTAAAAAAATTAAATACCAATCATCAACCCCTCTTACTGGTAAGAATGGCCGACCGATCCGCTTTCTATTTTTTGCTGATTGTTTCTCCAGCAGATCTACCCCCCTTTCGGAAAATGAACTATTTCTCTCGGTACACGATAACTCAGCGTTATGTTGCCGGGGGGTTGTTCGCCTGCTCGCTGCTGGAACGACGAGAGTGATTTGTCCAGTTTATTCGGGTACGTGATCGATCGAAAGAGTAATTGCGGTCGTCCTGTTGGACAGCTTTTAGAGCAACAAGTTTTGTAGCTCGTTACGATTATCAAGATCCTTGATAAGACACGGGGTTGTTGTTAGAATTTTTTGTATGATCACTATACACGTAATTAGCTCGCTTCCCTGAAAAGGGGGATGAATGTTGGACATTGACAAATGAATTTTTAACTTCGTTTATTATGTTTGCTCGATGAACCAACTAAATAAAATCTTGTTTGGGTCAACCGACAGCAACCCCCGCCGGCTAAGAGGATAAAATGAAGACCCTGGCAGGAGATTTGACCCTGAAGCCACCAGCCAACCAACACAGAAGAAACATACCCAATTACCTGAGAGGCTTAGACCGTTATTGCGGTCAGGAAATAGCAATGCCAGGACCAGAGAACTCCCATTCTCTATTCTGGACTCTTGGAACGGATAATAAAGTCAGGCTCACACTCCTCAACCACCCAACGACCCCTGCTCGGTTCGTCTTCGTAACCCTTGCGATATTCGTAGGACATTTAATTAAAGCACCAGTAACTTCGCGCTCCGGCACGATTTTTGTTTAATCCTCTCGTTAAGGGTAGAAGCCTTTCTAAAATAGTCATTTATATCGGGAAAGAATACCAAATTGATATCTATCGACCCAACAGATAACAGACTCCTAATTTGCATATGAAAAATTTTTTATTCTAATTCTTTTTAGCTTCTCATACTTTTTACGTCTCTCCCATTCAATAATACTTGTTTGCGAATTAGATTATTATTATCAGTAGATCCGAGAAATTTTTCATATCAATTCCAAAATGTCAGTGAATTTCACGAAACGTTATTCACATAGTATATACATATTGTTACTTGCGAATTCTGATTCGCGATTTGCTCAGGTTACCCGTCATATTTCTTGCTCCGTTTGCTCGCGTAACCTACCATTAGGATTTTTGCACAAAAAACTATGTCGCTAACGAGACCGTGAGATTCCCTATTTTCAATATTCCTTATTCATGATCCGATTGAATATTCTACTCTACACGGTACCGGGTGTAAACTTTTCTCAGTATCCAAGAAAATCAAATTTTCATTCCTTGCCAATTGCTTTCGCACTTCGTATACACAATTTTTATGTAAAAAATTTTATTTTCGACCCTTTTTCATAGAGTATTTTCATTTTGCTCAACACCTCTTGGAATAAGTATATTCGAAAGCATCTACACGCGCCAATAGCGTTCTGCCGATAGCGCGTCCGCGCATGCGCAGTCCCGTCCTCGAAAAGGAAACCGAACCTTCGTGTGCTGCACAATCTGCGTACTTCAGATGAAGAATAAAAAAAGGGGACGACCAGGGATGTGAAAAAAATTAATAAGAAAAAGGTCCAACACTTTCTCAAAGGGATGATGAAACTTCTTCTCAACTTTGACTCCGCAGCTATTTTTCTTCGTTCATTCTTTTTCTATACACTTTTCTCTCTTTTTATCTTTCGCTCCTCATTCTTTTCTTTCTCTATGCGCAAAGCCGTATCGACGCTTTCCGACGCAGCGAACGAGAAACTTTGCGTTTCTTTCTCGATTTCCTTTTTTCTTTAGTTCTTTTTTTCTCACTGCCATTTTTCTCAACTCGTCTCACATTTTTCTTATCCCACTTTCACGTTGGGCTGCGACTGCTCTTAGGGAAATTTTTAATGCCCATTTTCCACCAAGCGAATTTTCATCTCGCGCGATTTACGATGCTGTAACTATTGCTATAGGCGGTCAAGTAGTAAACGCAAAAGGTATAAACCAGACGTACGTAATATAGATATTGTATACATATATGAGTATATATGAACGTATAGGTATATAAACACGTGGTAGAGAATCCTTAATATTTTACTACACTTTTCCTCGATTGTATCCTGAATCTTCCCTCTTCCCTCTAGTCGAATTTCCGGGAAATTCTTTCCGGAAAAGTGACTGGCCCTGCTGACGTTAGGGGTTGAGAGAATCAATGGGGAGGCGTCGGTCTGGGGCGTTGTTCGACTATGCGTCGCGGCGCCTTTGAAGCTCTCATGGGAACGCGTAGGCTCCTGTCTATCCCTGTCCAGATGAGAAATAAATTATTGGAATTTTGATGCTGTTTAGATTTTCAAATAGTTTTCCAAAATCTCTACAAAAAAAACTGAAATCGCCTACCATTTAATATTTCGACACAACTATTGGAATGCTTGAAACAGTCTACAAGGGAAAATATAAAGTAGTCAAAGTTTCCAATCCGCTTGACATTTTTGTGAAATATCGCAGTTAGAGTTTGGCAAATAAATTTCAAGCTGTTGGACGTACTGAGTTGAGTGAAGAGAATAAAAAACATTTTTTTTTCTTTCACAATAAAATTCTTTGTTTCCAGAAAGTTATTTTTAATAATAAAAAATGTAAAATCTCATACTCAAAATAAGACACGTATAGAGTTTCTCGAAATATATAACAGGCAGAGACGAAAGCAAGCCTAAAAAAAAATTAGTTCGGTCGACAAAAACCAGTGAAAATAAAAATCCAGCTCGCGACAGCTCTCTGGCGTCGCGACGCTCTCTGGCATTTTCTTGGCAAGAGAGAAGAAATGAAGATCTCTCAATTCTTAACCTACAAATTATCATTCGCGTTTTAAGTGCTTGTCCGCTGTTAGCACAGCTATGGAAAAACTGTAGAAAGAATAAAAAAGCAGACAAGAGGACTAAGGGTTGTATGACAACCCTCGTCCAAGGGAGTAACAAAATCGATCACCCGACGAAATAAATTTAACGTACCCCTTTTCCACATATTACGTCTATAGCTGTATATTGGTATATGTATATATGTTTCTGCTGTCATGGAATATCAACGGCAAGTGTCGTCACTGACAAAGTCAGTGTAAATGTTCGGTACCGACGGGTTCCTTGAACGCTAATAAAATGAACCCCCCCTTGAAACTTTACGAGGCAGAGTTTCTCAACCCCTATTACAAAAATATGGTACCAATCTTTTTGACTCTTGTTCGAATTGCACAATTTTTTTAATACAAAAAATATATTCGTATATTATGCAATTAGGTTTCGTATGCAATAATACATTACCATATAAAATTTGTATGCTGTAGGGGTAGTCAGCTAAAATGTACGCACTATACATATATATATTTACATATCGTTTCAACTTGCTCTTATCGACACAATGTGTATTTGTCTCATCCCCTATATCATGTACTTACATACGTAGAGCTGCTACATAAGCGGCAGACGATGACGTCGCGCAGATAGGGGTGGTTTTATAGAAGGGAAGAGTCTTGTACGATGTGGGTGTATTTCTTGGGGGGGATGAAAATAGCGAAAGGGGTTGATTCTGTGGATACGGAAGCAAAACGTTTCCCTATCTCGCACACCCATTATGGCGTCACGTTCATTCAATGACTGTCGATTGTTTTGTTCCTGATAATTGATAAGAGTCTTGCACTGAGCATTTATATTATTTGTCTCTAAGGGTGAGTTTGCCTAATGCGTCTGTAGAACGTTGTTTAGTTTTAGAGTAATAATAATAATATTTTTAATAATATCTAATAAAATTATTTATTATTATTGATACAAGGGTGAAATAGTACTTTATGCCACTAAGGAGGAAAGTGCCTGATTTTCGCCGAGTGCGAGGTTTGCTGCCCGAACGAAGCGAGGGAAATACGAGCACGAGGTGAAAATCCGGGCGGCTCCCGGGTGGCATATACTACTTTTTACCCGAATATTTTTAAAATAACCATATTTTTTGCCTGCAACGGCACAACGCTACAATATACATATAGGCGTAGATTTACATTTTCTTCCCGCAATAGACACTTTTTCCCCCGCAAAATCACTTTTTCTTCCCTCTGGTCAAAAATTGATTACTTTCCGCCCGCGTTGCAGGGATGAAATATGGTTATTTTATCGTAATCGGGTAAAAACATTTTTTTAAGTTTCAAATTTCTTCTCATTTTTTTAGACATTCATAAAGCTTTGTAATTGGCCGTTCAAAGGTGACGGAGACAGTTGAATGAGAGACATCGTGAATCGGTTTATGATATCAGAAAAGAGAAGAGGAACAGTACAAAAAATCTTGCACAAAACTCTGAGGCCAATATCGTTCTGCACTTTGGAGAAATTAGAAAAATGTCCGACCCTAACTCAACGGCTCTTCTATTTTTCTTGACTGTCCGATCTCCTGCTGATTCCTTCGAAGCATCTTCCTTCTATTTCATTATCGTTTTTCTCTTTTTTCGTCTCTTACGACTTTTCTCAGTTTTCACCACCGCGGGCACTCTTCTTCGTAGAATCTAAGATACTTGTGTTTTTTTACTTTTTTCTCACTTTTTTTCCATGTCCTCTTTTTCTCTTCTTTTTCTTTCGTATCCACACACAAGTTGAGTAGCTATCTATATAGGTATATATATATAGATCCTAGGGTATTCTAGAATTTCCTGAAAGTCGAAAGACTTCACGAAGGATACTTTGCAGAATGTCCCCACTAGGTTCAAGCAGTTTTATCATCTTTTTCAGCATCCGGTTCTCTTCCTGATTTCCAACTTCGACGTGATTTTTGTTGAAACGTATCAAACAGTTTTATCCATTGTAGATCGTTAGATACTCGTACTAAATCTTTTTACTTGGTTTATATAAAATCTCGACAAAATTCTACAAGTCACGTGTTCATGAGTGAAAAGATGCTTTCGTGATTTTCTCAAATTTGCCATATCACTGAAGCTCGTTCGCAAGAATGTCAAAAAATATTGATAACGGGAATGACCAGCAACTCCTGAATCACACGACGATAAAAAAAAGTAACGCACGAGCGTTACAATAAAAAATCATTATATCGAAAAAAGATTAAAGAAAGAACTAAGTGAAGCGTCCCGTAACTTTAGGAATAAAGATTAATCTAGAATTTCTAGGTAATAATCTTTATTAATAAGCCGTCCCTTTTAATTAAAAGATGACGCTTTAATTTCTCATTCTACGTCGCAAATTTCTATATGATCAATTTCCCGCGTCACGAACTTTCCACGTTTTACGCTTCGGCGATTTCCGACTTTGCACGAGAATTGCCGAAACGCCTACTGCTTCGACCCTGTACGAAATTACAAAAACCGCATTGCTTCGCCTTCAAAGAGGAATCCGAGAAACCGATTCAACATCAGAGAGAAATGGTACTGCCTTTAATCGAGCTTCAGACGAGTCTCTTGACTCGGCAAACGTAACGCCATATTTACGTAAACAGAAGCGTAGGTAACCTCAAGTAAGCTTCGTGCTTGTCTACCTACTTGTAATACGTATATAGTGATTGGCAAGCAGCTATAATAATCTTATATGAATTTACATTGCGACACTGTATACAGGATTGTACGTGGCTGAAAGCTAAGATGCTTATACATCCATGTATCAGTATACATATAAAGTGAAGATATTTTATTAATAATACTTATGGACCCTCCTTTTTTACCCGGTAAAAAATGATAATACATAATCAAATGAAAAATTAATTTCTGTATGATCATATCTGATCGGAACTAAAATATTACAAGAATTGACTATGAAAATATAAAATATATATAAATGATATTCTCAATGAATAATTTTATCCATAAATTAATTCATTGCAATTATGTCAAGGAACATCATTCGTATAGAATATAACATTTCCAAAGTGTATCTTTGTAAAATTTTACATCTGATGGGATGGGGACAATTTTTTATTGCATGTAAATCTATATTGTTTTATATGATTATATATCATTATCTTTTCTCTAATGGGTAAGTAATGGAGGACAGTGTTTCAAAAGTTTTCATGGGATTGAAGAATTTTTTGATAGATATGAAATTTTTCATATGGATTGATATTTGGACCATCACGCAGTGTCATGTTCATACGGTCCTGTCTAATATTATATATGAAAATTCATATAAATGAGCTTCGTATATCTCTGCATAATATTGCAAGCAGCGCACGGATAGACTCCGTAATACCTTTCCACCAGGCGACGAATTCTTTCGGTATAGGACAAAGAGATGGAGATAAAAAAAGTCACTGAGGATAAATAGATTTTTTAGAAATATTCATAGAGAAAGTTTCTCTCTTGTCTGTTAGGAACGCAGGAGTTGATAGCATAATGGGTATAAGAGAAAATAGATAGTCGCGTGATAAGACGCTATTATTTAACTACAGCGATAACACGGCGTTGAATGTACCTGTACGATGACACAGAAAAAGACAAACCGTAATAATTATTAATGTCAGTAATTAGTTAAAATCATTAAGTGTCATCTAGGTACAATTTTACCCACATGTGGTACTTATATCCAGAGTATAGTGTAAGTCTGAAAGAATTCTAAAAAAATAATTTATACATACAGCGATTGGGTCTAAGATCTTCGGGCTAATTAGCGAGTTCTGTTGCCATAAAACAAAATCTAATAAATCATTATTATGTTTAAAAAACGTTAATAACAATTGTAGTATAAAATTTAAAGCAGCAGACACACCCTAGCTTTTGTCTATTGCTTACACAGAGTCCAAGAAAAATGGGTCTAGGTAAATGCAAAATAGAATACTTGACTCATTATCAGTACACAGAGTATTCCTAGATAATGCTGCTTAACGTGTTACGGCCATATAGGGTAGAAGTACTGTTTTTGGCCATCTTAGTACCGTTTGTGTCCATCGATTTGATCCATTTTTGGCCATATTCATTACAGATAAATGACGTCGATGGCCATAAATGGTAAAAAAGTGCTTTGAGCATCAATTATTAAACAATTAGGTATTTTAAGCATTCAATTTTCAATCTAAAATATGCATTCAGTCATACTTTCGCATCTCATTTCTTAATTGAATAGATTGAAAGTAATAATGAATTAATATAGCAATTTTTACTATGGCCACTAATGGTACAGTAGCCACAAACGGTACGTTTACCCTAGTCGGTCCACAAGTTCAATGTGCTTTTTGACGGGTTAAAAAAAATGAAACCGCACATGGTTTACCATAGAATGAGTAAAATAAATGGCAAAGGAGAAAAGTATAATATATTTAAGTGGAAAATGACGCATCTCCATGCTTTTTAATGAAAATTTTATCCGAAGCCATGTATGGCTTATTGAAAATTTCAAAGTTTCCGACCTGTCAAATAAACGCATTAAATTCCTAGACGGACTATACTATACATACTTATGTCCATCGGCAATGCCATTGACAAAGATATTCCAGAATAAGGTGCAGGCAAAAGAGATTATTTGGACTATTCTTTTTCTTTCACTTTTATTTTCAAAACGAGTCACCAGGGGCTCTCTGTGTTTGAGATATATGCGTATAGAAGATAATATTTTACGCCCTCTAATTGAATGGTGCTTTCACGCCATCGTGCTTGCAAGTTAATTAACAGGTGAAAATATAGAGAAATAATGTGACTGACTGAAGAGTGGATGAAAATTTATTGCTACGCGATTCTCATAGGAGCCACTGACATTTCCACATACGTTAAATAGTATGTAGCGTGCTCGTTATTGCTATATTCTCATTTGACTTTCACATTCAAATGTTCTCCATATGGTCACATGTGTGATAGAAAGGAGGATTGTTATATGTGTATATACTATGAGCACCAATCTTCAAATAAATTAGATATAAATATTGTACCAATATCCGTCGCATTTATAATTTTTGAAAATTTTTCCAAAATAATTTTCGAAGATTTTTTATGTTGAGAGTCGAGCCCCATAAATGATGTGGGTATTCGAAATATTTATGCTTAAATCGAATACGGTTTGCACGAAGGGTTAATTCAATTCCGCTTTATACCAAGCTCGAAGATTTGATGATGGGACGAGTTTACAAACCTAAATACGTATAACAGATAGAGAGAAAAAATAATAAGATGAAAGAAAGAAAGAGGTGACGTATGATTGATGAAAATAGCGCTATGCGCTCATAAAGACATACCAGTTTTTTCTAACAGAGACCTAACAATATTTTCCAGACGTTCCAGGAAGTCCAGTTTATTTCTCTCCGTTTCGTGAAGTCACGCAGAGTTTTGCGCAAGTATTTTTTCTCCCTTTTATTTTTTTTTTCACATAAGAGCAGTTGTTTGACTTTGGCTCTCCTCCTGTGGAGAGTAGGTATATCTACTATCATCTTATCTGGCGGTTATACCTCGAGTATTTGGTGAAAATAAATTTTTTTCAATCTTCTTTGATACTACCACATACGTGGATGTATATTCCACTTTTACGCAGCTTCCACATACATATGTGTACACATGACGTAATCACGTACCTACTCACAGCTTTAATCCCATACTGAAATTCCTGTGCGTTCCACTCATAAGACAGTCTAAGAACGCTTGTCTTTATATCATAGACTTCTGGTGATCTGTCTGGCTAGTAAATTCTTTTTCTATTTATTTTTTTTCCACACTGGCGCCTTGTCTTTATTAAACATCTCTATCTGCAAGAATGCCACAATTATAACACCGAATGCAATTGTCTTGACATTATTATATTATGGTGCATTTAAGAAAATCTAGTGAACTTTAATATAGGGTCTCTAACGTCATGAAATCCCTAGCGGAGTCAAAATCAAGGTAGAGTTGACTTCATCCTTTTATTATATTTCGCTTTTATTGGTGCAATGCACGCAATTATATTTATACATACTAGACGATATTTATGATCTGTAAAAATTGATAAATTTCTGTACTGTATAATATTGAAGCGTGAAACGCAGAGATAAATAAAGTCCCGCTATCAGTGATTTGTGATTGCGCTTTACTGATAACACGGATTTTACGTTGGATATTCCAATCACACGTCCACCATTGTCACACATTTTATGACAGAATTATAAAAGTAAAGAGAGTTACGAGAAATTCTGAAAGAGTGGTGATGACAGTGATTACAAAGTGGAAACAATAATAGATCATTTATTGCTATCAATTTGTAGAACATGACTGGGTGATATACAGGTATTATGTCAACAGAATTATGATCGTGTGATGGATGAATGTAGTACTGACAAAAATTAAAAAATTGGAACAAAAGGAAGAGATTGTAAAATTAATATCGATTACAACCACGTAACACGGAGCTGTGGATTGTTAATTATTGTTGTCAATGTAGTAGTAAATTGATATGGCGACTAAAAAGCTTTCATCTCTGGTTTATAGATATTTATCGTAATACCCTTCTTGCGGTTAGTTTATGACAAGCGTATTTTTTATTCTGAAAAAGAAACAGAAATAGAAAAATAATAGAGAACAATGAGGAAAGAGGAGGAAGCATTTGGAATATAGTAGGAAAAAAATTGTTTTGTTCTTCTTGATAACAGTGAATGAAAGAGAAAGGAAGGGGATAGAAATAAAAAGATCTTTTATAATTCTAACCTTGACTTTTCGACATCTCCTGGCAGCGATGGATCTTGACTGTCTTCTGAGCGCCTCCAGAGGAAAGGATTACAAGGGATGTCTTGAGTCGAGGGTGCGGACGATCAACGCCCGTGATATGTTCACTGATGGTCACTAGAGTTATCCTTGGCGAGAGCTCCGTGTAACTCTTGGAGAATCCTTGGCGAGAGCTCCGTGTAACTCTTGAAGAATCCTTGGTCCTTTTTCTAAAGGATTCCGATCACAAACACATAACACGTGAATTAATTCGTATTGGTATATTAATTGAATTATCGTGCGTTATCCAAGTCCGTTTAAGGGTAGTTTGCCGGTGATAATATTAAAGGACGTAATATGTATAGGGGGTGTTATTTTGATTATTGTTGCTCTTTAGGCCACTAGGTAATTTAATAACTGAACAACCCCTTTTTTAATAATTATTTTCAACCCTTAAGAATTGACACGACTATTCGCGATGCACGGGTATTCTCGGGTTTGTTGTGCATAAGGGTGGAAAACTGGATGCGGGGTATAGCTCACGACGCGGCCTGGGCGGTGACTGAGCGAACGGGCGTCGCGACGCACGACGTCGCTCTCCTACCACCCTCATCTCATTCTAACCTTCCTACGATGCGTCCATCCTTTACTACCCTTGCGCTGGAGGGAAGCCGCGGAATCGTCAGGGTGCTTTTCATTTTTTCTCTCTTTCTTCATAGCTGAACTTCTCCTTCTTTTTATATTTCTTTATTTATTTTTTTTTCTTATACGAAGTTCTATCTTTTCCTTTTTATTTTTACCTCGACTTCCGCTTCTTCCTCTTTCCTCGAGGGCAATGAATCATAAGAAAATTATAGGGGGTGAAAAGGATGAGATTGCCCGGCCATTCTTCTATAAACTAGCCTTAAAACCCTAGAAGATCTTTCTTTGCGTCTGAAAATTTTCCCACTATATTTTTCTATTTAAAACTACATTTTAATTATTCACAAATATACACAAACCTTGTGCATCTATACAGTTGATAGTAGTTAATATCATTCACTGCCAGACAAATTAAACTGAACAAAATATATCTCTGATTGGTTTTTACTGAACGGAAATTAGTTTGCTCCACTAAAAACTTTTTTCTGTTTGACCGAAAGAATTTACATATTCCACAGTAAAATAAAAAAAAGAGAAAGATAAGTACGTAAACGAGAAAATGATCGATGCGACAGATGCAATAGAAGAGAAGGGATTCGTTACATTTACAATATTCGCGAAATCGAATCTTGCCTCTTCGGTGTAGGTTTCATACAAGCTCTCCACGGTTATTCCCAGACATCGTTCCGGTATCATTACGCTCAGAGTATTTCCCATTTTAACCAAAATCGCTTATGATGTCAGATCCGCGAAAAAGCAATCTCCATTCGCTATATGCATATGTAGTCTTGCGCTTATTTCAGTAAGTACTTACTTCATATAGAGCACAGTCTATCAGTCTATCGGTTTATCGGTCTATCGAGAATACGTGTCTCCACGAAATTGACTCCATCTTCCTTAATCCACGTGAAAAGTATAGGCGAACGTATAGGTATAGCACTGACAGTGGTACGAAGTGATCGATTTTTCACGATATCTGACAAAACTTCATGATTTATCATGACTTCGTGAATGATTATTTCTCACACGAGACATGAAAATCCCTTTGGAATATTTCATCATCGTTTATTTATTTTGCTGTGGGATAGAAATCGGGTGGATGGTAAATAGGGTGTATTTTCAGGGATAATTACCTTTAAGGGATGATTACCAGAAGAACTCAATAAAATACTCATCCTCGTGGCTTTCTGCTGTCGAACTGTTTCACATCAATCCATCTCCTAAATTCAGTAATGAATTTCATATTTACTTTTTTTTAAACGGAGTATGCTTAAACCTTCAGATCCTTATACCACTAGCTTTACCATTTCATATTTATACATACCGTTTTGTCCTTCAGGAATTATTGCCCTGTTCTGGTAACTTGGATGTAGATTGAGACCTTATTACTGTTTTGTCTCAAAAAGGGTTCTATAGATATCTATGAAGATTCGTTAACGAAGCATTCGAAATTCTCTTTGTTACGTCGTTCGCCCACTGTCTGAAATGGGATCAATTATGTAAATTTGAAAGTGAAAACCGTTTGATTTTCACATAGAACGTTAACGGATAATCAACTCGTTACTTGGTATTCGTGTTTTTGTTATTCATTTGCTCTTTTTAATTGTTTTTGTATTCTTCATTATGCACATGTCATGAATCAAATAGAATTTTGTCAGCCTACTGACAAGATGGCTGCACGATAACTGGCGAGGAGAATCGTAACTCCCTGGACCATTAATCTGGTTGTTATCGTCGAGATCCTGGCACTACCTAGAAATATTGCGATGTTTCAAGTGGCCAATAATATTGTTTTATGATACCTGCTTCCAATTGTAATTTCATTCTAAGGCTGAATTCGCGTTTGCGAAGAAGGCGTCGTATTAGGATTTTGGAAGCTTGAATTATTTTCAAAAATGTGAGTATCTTAGTACCTACTATGAACTAAATTAATATATTAATCATATCTGGGAACACTACGCTTAATTTGAAATAATTTTTTTAAAAGCTGAGTATTAAATTTAATTACATACTTTGTAAAGTGGTATCCACCCTCAATCCTTATTCAATACTCTTACGGTGACATCTAGTGATAATTATACAAGGCACGTTGAACAGAAGAAGAATACTTCGTTCTGTTGTACCACGTGATGTTATGTTTCTGTTCTGATTAGATTGAATAATTTCAAAACTTTTTCTGAATGTCAAACGTGTAATATTTATATTTACAGTACATCATTATTTGTCTAACATACTGCCATACGTTGGAAATTACGTTACAAATTGCTCTAAAATATTAAGGATACTTACACTTTGGCGTCGAAATGAACGACAGATCCGTTGAAAAATACAGTACTGGAGGTAAACCTATGATTTTTTAAGGTTATATTTTGATTGATAAATAACGTACATTGAATTTTACAGATAAGCAATGTCCCTTCAAGTACAAGTGTTATAGGAAAAATCCAATCCATTTTCGCGAGCTTTCACACCCTGATTGTAAAATATATTTTGAATTATTATCAATGTAAACAATCTACTGTCAAAATGGGCTACTTCATGATTTCTTTGCAGTCGAGTGCCTCGTTATTAATCAATTGGATGATAATGTTGTGGTTCCTGACAACATTGGCTTTGAAAGCCCTGACCCTCGTGAGTTACTTCAGCAGCTTCGTATTGTTCAAACTGTACTAAAAGAGAAGCGAGAGAGAGATAAAATATCCTTTGCTGCACTGCAAGTCAAATTATCAAAACTTACCCCCAAACCAAGATTAGGAACACAATCCAGCACAAGTAACGATAACAATGTACCAAACACTTCATCAGGATTAAAGAGATCAAGTGCAAATGAAGAAGATCATATGTCTGAGAACAGTAAGACGAAAAAAAGTAAAAACAGAGATAATCAAAATGTTTCTGGTGGAACATCATTAGTGGACAAAATGATTTCTTGCGACTCTCAGGATGCCAGACTGGCACTGAGAGAAAAAACAATTTCCATGATGAAAGCTCGTGGTCACAAAATATCTGTAGCTAAGTTTGGAGAATTTGGCATGAAGTTTGCTCTCTCTGCACCATATCATTTCTTTCTAACAAGAGTTGAAAAATGTCATGCGACTTATGATCAGACCAATTCGATTTCCTTTCCGGAAATACTTGACATCAGCTTGGGCGAGATACAGTCCTCCTTACAACTCACATTTGTCGTCGACGTTGGTTGGTTATGTCTCCAGTATCTTCTGGCTGCTCAAAAGGCCAATATGCTTATTCTGTATGGCGACAGAGCCGATACGGAACCACTTCCACCTAATATTAAATTGCATCGCGTAGAAATGCCTACTGCTTACGGTTGTCATCATTCAAAATTGATGATTCTGAAATACAAAGATGGCGGTATTAGAATAGTTGTGGGTACAGCCAATCTGTATGCGGATGATTGGGAGAACCGCACTCAAGGGTACGCTATTACTTGCAGTAAAAATGTCATATAAATCAGTATTTTCGAATATAATAGATACAATCCTTATTGTATTCGGATTCGGCACTAGAAATAACTTATTATTTATTTTCAATAGGCTTTGGATGTCGCCGCATCTGCCTCCATTACCAGAAGATGCAAATCCTAATGATGGCGAATCACCGACAAAATTCAAGTGGGATATACAACAATATCTGATCAAATATAAAATTTCCGAACTGACCGATTGGATTAGTCTTATAAGACGAGCAGATTTCTCATCGGTCAATGTCTTCCTGGTTGCTTCAGTACCAGGAAATCATAAAGAGCGCGAAGTTAACTCCTGGGGACATAAAAAGTTAGCCGCAGTCCTCTCTCAACATGTAAACATGCCTCGAGATTCTCCTTACTGGCCCATTGTCGCAGTATCCTCCAGTATTGGTAATTTAGGACCTCAGTACTCCAGTTGGCTTCAAAAGGAAATTGTTACCTGTATGTCTAGCGAGAAGGGACGCCAAGGTCTCACTGACCAACCGGAATTCCATTTTATCTATCCAACTATTGAAAATTTCAAGAACAGCTACGACATACGAGAAGGCTCCTCCTGTTTTTTATACAGTATAGAAACTCATAATAAGCAGCGTTGGTTCTTAAATCATATGTAGTCAGTATCTTTTGTTTTTCAACTAATAGTTATTGCCATTGTCAAAATATTAATTCTTTCTTCTTACAGCAAATGGAAAGCCCAGAGTACAGCACGAGATAAAGCAATGCCGCACATTAAATGCTACACCAGAATGTCACCAGATATGAAAGAAATTTCGTGGTTCTTATTAACAAGTGCAAATCTCAGTAAAGCCGCTTGGGGGCAGCATCGGTATTCACATTTCATAATGAGCTATGAAATTGGAGTGGCATTTGTACCATCAATTATTGTAAGTATTAATTTCATTATCAATTTTATCAGTCTGATAAACACTGATGACATTTTGTCTGCTACTTTAATCTTATTCTTTTATCATAAGACGGGAGGCAAAACTTTTCCAATCAAAGATGCTGTTGATAATTTGCCAGTATTTCCTATTCCTTATGATCTTCCATTGACACCTTATGGACCAGATGACAAACCGTTTGTCATAGAATTTTTCAAGGGGTACGAATAAAGGCACAAGGCAGGTTTGTAATGAATGTGTGATTATGTATCGCGTGTTACATGTGATATTATTCATTAAGGATAAACAAAGTTCCAATAAAATTAATTACTCAAAGTTACAGTATTTACTACTTACAAAATACTATCACTGAGAATTGAAGTGATACACGATGAAATTTTTCATTATATATTACAGTGAAATTCAGTGAAAATCACGGGACATCATGGCATTTCATAACATATTACCTATATATTTAAGAACAATTCACGAAAACATCCTAAAAAGTAAGCATGATACGTCAGCTTTTACTGAAGTGTACAGTAAAATTTTTCAAACTTGAAAATATGTAGTTTAAAAGTATAGCTTTTACCTTGTTGCAGTTTTTAACAACCGATAAAAGTGATTGTGGTTTTTTTGTGACTAAGATGCGGGGAATCCGTGCCGGAATTACGGTAACGGATACTTACTCACCTGGAAAAGTCTTGACTCTATTCCACTAATTACATATTTAATCCAACTACTTGCCTTGAAGTCGCGTACGTGATAATATCACCATTGATTATAAATTACGTATCATTTTCCAAAACCAAAAAAAAAATAAATTTCCAAGTCAATCGTACCATATTTATTCTCTAGTTTAATTTCTTTTTCTCTCCCCTCTCTTATTTTTTTTCGATCATTTCACAGGGTTACGATTCCACAGTACGGTTCGCGTTTTCCATAAAACATCAGCAGGAAAGTCGCTTCCTGATGAAACACGGGCGCGGTGTTTGGCCACACATGTCTGATTTCTTCGGAATGACATGTGTGAGTAGTACGGTACATGTCTGGCGTTCAAATTGCCCCTAACGAGAGTCTTGTGTCTTCGACTTATCAATTACGTACGAAGTAAACTCTTTCCCAATGCCGATCAATTCGCCATGTATAATTTTGTAGTTTTTTTGGAGAATATTTAGTAAAGGTCACAAATGCACATGTGAAAAATTACATATACGTTTGCATAATGTATTCGTTCTAAGAGAATGCGTAAGCATCTGTAAGTGAGTACTGTAACGTTGAAAGAATTTCATCTTGGTAGTACCAGTTGGAGATTAGTACTTTAATGGAAAAATTAATTTTTTACATTATTGTATATTTTCCAATTCCTTATCGTTTATTGCGTCGTACCTTTATTCTTATCGTTAATTTTTTTTTGTAGAAAACCCAGCCTTGGATTGATTAACCACTTAACCTCACATTTAACTGGCGTTCGCATTGTCCCAAACTATTGTATGTATGCTCAAACAACAAATAATTTTTCAATCAATAAGAAATCCTGTTCTAATATTTTTATCGACGCCTCAGCTCAATTGACTGGTATGATGAACAGAAACATGCAGAATTTTTACAGATAATCTTAACGTATTGTATTTAAATTAATTGTGATTTAAGCATTATGACATTGAAATTCTTATCATCTCTGTCACGATAGAAATAGATTGGAACATGTAAATTCTGTATGAAAAATCATACAGTAACTTATAGATTATATGAATTGTATGTTTCTATTCTTGGATTATAAATTAAAAACTTTCTATTTATTTTTATTAGATGCAATACCTACGCGACATGTATCTTGCGCATTGAATGTGAATATTAGTATAAAAATTTCTTCGAATGTTGTATTTTTTGGTTTCTTTTTCTTAATAACAAAAATTTACCATTTTTTACCTTATTTCACACACGTGAAACCAGAAGTCTATTGTATTTGTAATGTTGGTTCATGCCTGCAGGAAATGTTAATTCGAATGGAGTCAGATGATTGGCTCGAACTTGATTGATTGTTTATCGTAGATATATACGTACGTCACACATAAATACATGCTATCAAAAAAAAAAAAAAAGAAATCACGGAATACTTACAAGGCTTAAATTTGCTACGTGAAACCGCTGGAATCTTTAGGAATCCTCAGTAGCCTGATTGTTTCGATTTAGATAAATACGTCGCAAGTAAATAAATGACTTAAGAATTAAAACATGCCAGAATAATCTTCAGACGATAAATGCATCATTAATTTATTATACGATACGATCAAGAATTTTTGCGCACCATTTTAAAGTCTCAATCACTTCTACTTCCAAAGACATAATGATTGATAAACTCAATTTTAATCTAGAGACGCAATCGATCTATCTCATTTGCTTTTATCTTACTGTGATTGGAACTGAATTATCAAAGACTTCGTGAACGTATATAAACCCATTTAGCTCTATTGTCTTGTGTATTAAAGTTTATCCTTTACTAAAGGAAAAGTCGTATCACTTGGTAAATTTGTATTTTCAATTTCGTACCTATATCTATCGTTCTCCTTCGCGTCTGGGATTTGCTCTGCCCCCCACCCGGAAAATCCTTGGCAGTCAGGTCGGCGCAGACTGTCAGCGCCGTTGCTTCGTGAAGGGTGCGCAACATTGACTCTACAAGAGTTGACGGTCTCGATCAGTCTGCGTAATGTCAGTTACCTGGCAAGATATCTCCTAGTGGAGAATAGCCTGTCAGGAGGCTTGCCATTCACCTGGCAGTCACTGTCAGCGATTGACAGTGGTTGAACGGTTCTTTTAAATTTGGTTATTTTACTTCTAAACGTGATATACAAAGATTTCATTGATTCGTGCAGCATCCCTTACATTTAAGGGATAGAAAGACGAATAGTGGGATTTCATTAGATTCCAGTAAGGTAAGACAATTATTAATATTGTGATTAAAATTTATAAAATTTTCGATAAATCGATTTTATTTAGCTTATATTTTATTTCATCTTCTTATCGTTTGCGGCAAAACTGTTGTCAGTTAACATTTTTTTGGAGAAGGATTTAATTTTATTTGACAATGTCGAGTTTATATATATTTTTTCTTTTTTTATTCCACGTGACAGCTGCCAGTTTGTATTCTCGCAATGTGTCTATAATTCGATCGTCTCCATTCAGTGTGTAACTTTCACTGATAATCTCCAGAGAATTCTAATTCCATTTTTTTACTGTACGTTTGTCGTATTTTTTAAAATGTTATTTCATAGTTTTTAATACATAAATGACAGTTGTACGTGTAAAAGACAAAAATTTTATTATCACATTTTTTACAGGATCACTTCACAGATCTGTCCTCGGAAGGAAGAGATCTCAAGAGATTCTGATA
The DNA here is from genome assembly GCA_036026315.1 of Trachelus stipa. Classification (NCBI taxonomy): domain Eukaryota; kingdom Metazoa; phylum Arthropoda; class Insecta; order Hymenoptera; family Cephidae; genus Trachelus; species Trachelus stipa. The sequence continues at coordinate 2,825,551 of JAYRCB010000457.1, forward strand.
TCTTATACAGGAACAAACAAAATTTTGCGAATAAAAGTTTCAAGCAAATGTCTTCGGGGCGCTTATATTCTCATCCTGATTGAGAACGAGGCTCATCACGCCTTAGATTGTACATGGTGTCATCGAAGAATGATGCCGGCGTCGCGACGCTCTTTATTGACGAAAGGCAAACGAGGAAAAGCGAGCGTCAAGCACGAATCGATAACCCCGTGCAAACCACCCTGCGACTGTCGACTTTCCAAACTCTGAATGTCGCCATTCCAATAGAGGATCGTTGAACTTCGTTAACTGCAACGTGGTAATTCTCTCAAAAGAAATTATACAAGATGTTGGCCTGCTGGGTCCTGGCTGGTGTCCTGGGTGGCATTGTACTTCTCCACACCCTCCTCGAGGTCCACTACTTTTTGCGCATGTTTTTTACACTCTTCCTGGCGCGATTTTGCAAAAAGCGCGTTCACATCCTGGACGAGACTTCTGTATACGGTAATAATATCATTAATTTTAATTATTTTAAATACCTAAAAAAATCCTTTTTCAATTTTTATTTTTGGCATCAAAAGCAATACAGTTTCGATAGCTCAATTATACCAATATCAAACCTAAACCTTGACCTATTGCTGCACACGAGGGACCATCACGCAACTCACGTGTCGTACGACCAGCGCATATATTGATTGTTCCATAGCAGGTTCGGCACTTTCTGAACTGTGAAAAGGTCATGGAGAATTTTTATTGTCGTTAGGTATATTAATAGTCATGATAGTAAAAAATAGAATATCTTGAATTTTCACTTTCATCACAAGAACGGTATTTGTAATGGAAACCCGTGCAATTTGGAATAGCAATTTTAGTTCTTCAAGGGTTTCTTCCAATACGGCTTCTCTTATACAAGGACACTAATTACGACTAGGTCAGCCTTAAGACTAATCGAAGGTTCTCTCTGAATTTTTCAAGCTCATGGAAATCCACTTCATCTTGTATTAAAATCCAATAATATTGTCATTTATTTTTCGTTTGTCGTTATAATATATGACATAGGTACTCAATATTATTTTGAGTCATCACCACATAAAACGTGCGGATATACTCGTGTATTAGCTATAGTAAAAAAAATGTACTTCTAGTACCTTACTGTTTGGAAGTCCCGGATCTGCAAAATTATTTTTCTTTGCGATTACCAATGCATAAGATGTAAATGCATAATCTTGTGATTGTCCCTCAAAGCTAAATTACTTGTCACAATATTCTCTATTTTTTTCAAATAATTTTTTAATAGGTATCTGCACAACCACCGACGTTGATACTCTTCTCTATCATATGAATAACGCACGTTACCTGAGAGAGTTGGACTTTGCCAGGGTCGATTTCTACGAAAGGACGAGTCTTTATCGTGAGATTCGTAGTCAGGGTACCGGTGTGGTACAGGGTGCGGCCACTATACGCTATAGAAGATTCCTGAAACCCTTGTCAATATTTAAAATAACATCAAAGGTATGCGATCATTGTATATTATACATTACATAACGTTCAATTTGAATATGAGAAAAAGTTCCAGACAGTAATCATATGACGTGATTAATATATGCTGATTTGATTACCAAGTCATTAGTTACGATTTGCGTCTACTGATAATGAATTACCAATAATGGTTCATGGATTTGTAATGATCACTTTACGGATACATGTAATGTTAATAGGACGACGAAAAATTGAAAGCTAATATTTGCCGGGAATAAATATACAAGTGCGTGTCCTATGCTCCATTCATGGAAACCATCTTGACTCATTTCCCTTCGAAATGAGTCTATTGTATCCTGAACAATAAGGACTTGGTACACTGCAATGATTATCGTTTAGTAATTAGGTTATGATAATATATAGGTGGGCCTGATAGTAGAATAGTCCACAATATCACAGACAGTTTCTAAGAATGTAGCTTGCCAAGGCTCTACGTGCCATGAAAATCTTCATTATCATAATCATGCATTAACATTCTTATAGTGACATCATGGAATTGATTAACCATCACATACACTTTGAGAATTTCATAAACATTTTTTCTAATATTTTCTTCCACTGAAAACCAGCAATACCGTATATCTGTATTTTATTGATTTAAATTTCTCTTTGATACATACAGATTATTTATTGGGATGACAAATCCATTTTTATGGAGCATCGATTCATTACACCGAGTGATGGATTTGTTAGAGCCATTGCAATCTGCAGACAGAGAGTTTTGGACTGCAGTGCGGAGGCTGTGATTAGTGTTTTGATGGATCGTGGGGTCAAACAGAATCAAAATGTTGAAGCTGGAGTTACTCAGGTAATATTAACACTTGATAATAGATTGTATCTGATACTTATGATATAATTTGGTAAACTAATGGATTGGTCAGAGAAATAATAATCTTTATTCGATTGATCATAGTTCTATGATCATAGATCATAGATCATAGTTTGCAAATAACTTTTATATTGTTTGAAATATGAAGATAATTCGATAATACATTTTTATAAGTATGTAGAAAACGAAACAGTTAGTACTACTAATTCTTATTACCGTAATATTATTTTTAATAATATTTAATTGTATTTAGATTCCGCATGTCAGACCTCAAATTCCACCGGAAGTAGCAAGATGGCTGGAGAGCAATGAGATATCGTCCGCTACCTTGAGACAACCGGAAAACGTGACGACGCCTTGCTGACGAATGGAGGAGGCGACGCCGGGCATCAGCAACGGCGTCCCAACATGCGCATCTTCGAGCGAAACGACAACAGTCTAACGAAGTTGGAGATACGCTTTTATAAACTGTTCATTGTGTCACATTTGGTGCGCGCGACGTAATCGTGTACGTTTCCTATAATGAATCGTGTGATACCATATAGGAACTATATACATATATATAGATTTATATATACATAAATAGTATGTATAGTGGCGACTGATGGACCACCAGTGAGACTATTGTCTTTAATGGTATTTATTAATTTAGAAAATTGATAAGCACGGGCATTATTCTCGCCAAAAAACCTTAGAGTATTACGTGAAATTAGCTTTATTACTGATACGTGTTCATAACTATACACGTATTTTATCGATGACACTTCATTATGCTACATAGAAAGTTCTCTCATTAGAGATCGTTATAATATCGGATACTGTTTTATTATACCATTAGAAGATTATTTAATGCGAGAGAAATATAGACAAGAGTTGCAGAATTATTTATTATCTGTGTTTTCGCTTTCATGCACGTGCAAGGCTAATTATGTATCACGATTCCGTTTATTCCTATCGCTCGTTAACGTCATTATATTTCCAATGTTTGTACCGCCATGTTAAAATTTCAATAAGGCGACGGTGGCGCTACGAATGGAACCAACAAATATTTTCTCACCGATCGGTTCAATTCAGTTCAGTCTTCCAGCGCACGTTACGTGGTCAGCATCGTCATAGAGGACACGTAATTCGTTGAAGACGGTATAATTAAAAGAGAACGAATAAAAAGAATATACGAAGATGTTATGTTACTGCAGCGTCGCCATCATAGCTTTACTTTACATACTATTTGACGTCAATTATTTCATCAGGATTGCATTTGTCATTGGTTATGGTAGACTTTTCCAAAAACGTAAGAAGATCTTTGAGAAGACAACAATCTATGGTAAGACAACCCAATATTTATTATGTTTTTTTTAATAAGAAAAATTCTTACCGAGCTGAATGGATTCTTGTTAAAAAAAATACCATATGTAGTTATTCACTGCAAATGGGATTAATTGCATTTTTTTACACTAATAATATAAACTCGTTAAAATTTATATTTCTCCCTTGAATAATACTTCCCTTTGGATAATACTGATTAAGCTTTTGTTCCGTTTCTGAGGTCAGAGTAACCGTTTAATCCATAAATCAAATCACGTTGTGGAAGGTGATTATGCGAGCATTACATTATCTACGTACATATAAACAGTATCAATTTGCATGGCGCCTGATCATCCTGGAATAATTAAGTACGCCCGGATGGGCGATTATCAGAAAACTTTCCATTTACCTACGAATGGTTTGATGGGACGCCATCATAACTTTGACTCGATAATGACCACACATGGGCACACATAGTCACACGTGGCAACTCTCTCCCATCTTTTTCATTTTCTGATAACCTTGGACTTTCTTTGTCTTCTTTGTACTATTAGGTTTGTGCACGGCGCAAGATGTCGACATTTTTCTCAAGCACATGAACAATGCCAGATATCTTCGCGAACTTGATTTTGCACGGTTCCATTATTACGATCGATCTGGAATTTATGGTGCCATTGCCAAAAAAGGTGGAGGTGCTGTCCAAGGTGCATCGTCTGCTAGATACCGTCGAGCAATTCCCATATTCACAGCATACAAGGTCACAACTCAGGTACGCAAGGTTTAAACGCCTTATGAAAGCCCTAATCAGGTGAAGATTATTTTGCTATGTTACTGTACGTTAAGTTAGTACGTACCGTTATATGAACAGCAAATTATATCAGTGATTCTCATTTGATAGCTCATTTACTGGGATGACAGAAATTTCTACCTGGAACATCAGTTCATCAGTCTTTCGGATAACTTCGTGAGAGCTGTGGTTCTCAGTAAGCAAAGTGTTACTGGGCTCAAGGTCACAGTACCGGAAATTATTGCTGATGTTGAACCGGAAGCTAAGCGACCAGAACTTTCAAAGGAATTAAGCCTCTGGCTGGAATCTATGGAGGAATCGTCCCGAAAGTTGAAGAAGCAGAATTAATTTTAAAAATATTTAAAAGCTCTACACCGTGGTCTCTCTAGAATCTGAAAATGTATGGTTAAATTATTTTTATTTTAGCGATTTGGCCACTATATCTTCTTCGTATATTTCACTTCCTCGTGCCGCATATAAATCCTAAGATCACGCTTAAGATGCCTAAAAGACAATTTCTTTGGCATGAGGCGTCTTAAAAATGACTTTTGGACAGTATGTGTTACCTGGATTGCTTTTTAATATATTTATAACTAAAAACGCCTTAACAGCCAATCGAAGGTTAACATTTGGCAAAAAAGTGTTCTTACAGCCGAGATATGAATACTATGGTACTTATTGTTAGTTTATTTAATTTTGTTTCTTTTTTGGGTATAATTGTTATTGATGTTTTGTTGTTTTTGTTTTATACTGAAAAATATTCTTAACTGATTTTATTGTAGTCATGCTATTTACAATGAATTTTATTTAACCGTATAATTAATGGCCAATGATCTTTTTTTGGACATCTAAATCCGCGGATACGAAGTGATACAACGATAATCCAGCTATTGGATTCTTCACACGTTTCTTGGAGAGACTATTAAAAAAAAACTTCAATGCCTTTTCATCCTTTCTTCAAATTCATCTCAGATACTTACGGTACTAAAAGATTGAAGATCTCTGAATATTTTTTTTAATGAGGTATCTTTCAACATATATACGTACGTGCCCGACAGAGGCCTTTTTAATCCGCTCCTCTGGTCTCAAATTTATAGAAAACAAAAAGAAATTCCTGTATGCCTAATATTTTTTTAGATTTTAATTCTCCTCGATCTCAACTCTCCTTTTTTTTAATTAAATATATTGATCCGCATACACTACGGATCCTCATCCAATGATTCATACGTGTTTCAAACATTTTGCGGTTTCCTCCAGATGGAGACACATGCTCTTATCCAATCTGTTGAACTGACAGTTAATATTGCCATACGAGTAGTCGTTTTACGACCTCCGACTATCTCGTTATACCTTTATGTTGTTACTGTGCAAGAACGTACGTAATATCATATGTGACTTTTGGACTAAACAAATTTAGTTAAAATAGTTTGACAATTCCTGAGAGAAACGTTCCGTGATTTCTACTCGTACGGTAAGTTTGAGCATATTATTATTTCTGTATAAAATAATTAATTTGACCGCCTTGTTTTATTTAAATATATTTAAACCTTTAATTTTTGAAACATATATACAAACTTCTAGCAATCTTCTTTTAAGCAGTATACATTTTATGCATACATTCATTAACGATGTGTGATCCTCTTATCGATGTGTAAATAATGAAATGTCCAAACGCTCTCATAACGACGTGTGATTGCGCGGTAGCTGTAATTGCGGTACCAGGAATTTATACGTGTATTTATCATAATATTACGTATTGAAAACATTTTAATGATTACTTGAATATAAAAGTATATATATATATTGAGTATTTTTTCTGGCAAGAATTTTTGTTTCTTATTACAATACGGTAATTCGAATCATCCTTGTTAAACACGTTGTGAGATTCTTTCCGCAAGCGGAATATGCTGGCTTAAGCATAAAATATTCACCACATTTACTATATTGTTCGTGTTTTGCAATAGTCCCATATTCAGATTTCTCAGAAAGGAAAACTATAGACAAAACACTAGCAGGACTATAAATATATTTTTAAAGATTATAAATATAAATAATATATATACAATTTAATAATTTAAGGGAATACGTATTGAATCATAATATACAGTTAATTTATTTTATTTCTCGTAATTATTCAAAATAATGCTCAGCCGACAGTGTCTCTCTCTCTCTCTCTTCTATCTGTTCAGTTCACATTTGCATTCTTGCATTCATGACGGCATTCACCATGTTAATACGTACGGATAAAATTACGTTATTACGTCACACGCATATATTCCTGCATATCATTAAACCTGCGATATTCTGTTTTCATTGAATAACGCTAATTTACATTTTCATACAGAATTTGAACTCCGATATATTTTTGTTCAGTAATCAATAATTTTTGGTACGACAACGCATTGGGAAATCTTACGTAGTTCATTGACCCAAATTAATTGACGTGTTACCTTCGTACTACTTTATCCATGCTGATAAATTTATTGTAAACATCCACGAGGCCTCATTAACCTTGACTAGATGATTTAGATTCTGACGGAAAGAATTAACTCGTTGCTAGTTGACGGACGAAACTATTACTGTGAAAATGAATGCTACGCACTATATATGTATATACATATATGTATAAATATATTGTTATAAATATATTCTTTTTACATAGTATCTGTTGTAATTTGATATATGGAACAGATTGTTTTTATGCGAATATAAAAATTTGTGCATTTTTTCTTTACTGGTTAATTTATATTTTTATATATTCATATATTATTATTGACCATCGTTTTTACTTGTTTCCTTACTGATTACGTTATCTTGTATAGAGGATACAAAGAGCTATTACAAATAAATAGGAGGCATTTGAAGAGGAAGCGTCTGTCATAAAATGCATTGATTTCTCATGGGAAAATTGATATTTTGATAAATGGGTCAATTCGTTAAGTACGTAGATGCACTCGCAGAGTTGCATAAGACAATTGCATTGTACGTAGGTACACAAGTATGTAGATTGCGCAACGACTATTATAAATTAATCCAATAATCAGTAGGTTGATCAGATTGAACAGATCTACATGAGTCATAAATCGAGTATCCCTAATTTAGATGATTGCGTCCAAAATTAATAATTTTGAATTTCAAAATACATTCACATATATATACGAGTTAGTTAAGTTGTATAAAATTTTGATAGAAATTTTTAAAAATAATACTTCAAGCGGTTTCTATGAAACTATAAAATCGCATTGTAGAAAACTTGTCAACCTCCTCCACTCGGTCTTTGAACTTTAAAAAAAGTCGCATCTCTCCCGTGGGAGCATCAAACGTACGTTGGCGTTTTAATGTGCGCGATTCGACGAGATCCAACTCTGCGTTAAAACTTTAAGCACCGTTCACAAGCTTAGGCAGAGTAGCGAGACTAGCGAGACGTAACGTGTGGGGATCATAGATGATTGCAAATTGTCCGCAATTGGCAGGAAGTCCCTGGGGACCGTTTCTACGCCCCCATCCGTACTCTTCTTTACCATTTACGTGCGTTATGTTATCCGGACTATTCCGTAGTACCATTTACTGTTTTTTCTCCTTTTGCTTCCTCATAGAGGAAGCTATGTTTTCATGAAAAATCTTTTTGTCGGGATTTTCATGTCAGAACACTTAGAATGGTCAAAAACGTCGAGAAAAGTGGTTTAGAAAAAATGTCCGTGTGTATGTGTGTGTGTGTGCAGGACTTCGAAAATTCGATCGCCTCTTACTCAGTAACCGTTAGAGCGATCGGACTGAAATTTGGCACGCAAGTAAAGTAGTTATCCCTCTTTGAATATTGCGATTTTTAATGAATTATATGCAGCCATTCAGATATTATGTTTTTTGAATTTTTAAAAAAAAATGCGTGGTCGCTCTAACTTTCGTAAAGGTTCGACGATTTAGCTAAATAATTCTTCAAAACTGAAGATACGTTCAATGTTGTTTGGTATTGAATTACGACAAGATCGCTAAAGCGGTTCAGATTTTACGTGATTTTGAAATTTTCAAAAAATTATCGCTATTGCATCAGCTTCCGCAAAATTTAAGGAAGTGGGCCAAAATTTTGTACACAATGAAAATGTGATGCAACGGTGTTTATTACGGCGTTTCATAGCCGTGTATAACATGGCTTGTTTTTTTTAGGTTATACATTTTTTATTTTTTATTCCTGCAAGTACCGAAATTCAATTGTACATAACTCGAAAACTATAGAGGTGACAAATTTCACAATTTCTTCGGTCACACAGCTTCATCTATGAGGAAATAAAAATTAATCGAAGAACTTCTTCATAGTGGAGGCTTTGTGGAGAACGGAAAAGAATCAAGAAGCAAAGTGTGAGATTCTACTTTGCGTCATTGTGATAGAAAAAACCAAGTAAAATAATGAGGAAGCAGTTTCCAAGGTTCTACTTTGCAGCCTTTTTTCTCTAATATTTCTCTCAGCTCCGTCCCTCTTACCGCTTCTGTAACAAAAAACAAAATTAAAGTCACCTACCACCAGTACCAGATACTACTATGGAAACTGCATAATAATACACATGAAATACAATAACAAACAATATTCAAATTCGCAGACTTAAGAATAAAAATTCTGTATAATCATTGATAAACAGGATCAATATTATTCTAATCTGCTAATGAGACTGTAACAAATGACAGTATCAAAACTGGATGTTACCAGTACATGTGGTATACTATATACATATCTAGAAAACAGTTCTCACCTACTAAACATATGTGTGTATAGTATATATATAGTATATAGTATATATTGTATATAGTATCCTAAAATAACATTTTTTTCCTCTCTAAACATATTCTAGCATATGCATGATAAATTATTTTTAAAAATATCAAAAACATTCGGTACAGTGGAGGATACTCGTAACTCTACTGACTATGCTAACTCGCAAGTTCTCTCAAGCGAGTGTGACGTAGTCTCATCCGGTGCATTCCCTTCTACGAATGCATCAAGCATCCGCCTCTTGGATTTTGACGTTAGGTGAGAGAGCGTATCCCACCATCAGTAGAGGCCGCCCTTACAGCCACCACTTACAGTCTCACCAACGTTCGCGTTGTAGGTGAGACTGGGACCGTGACTGTTGATGATGTCCCGTTAGGGGACCTAGAAGGCCCACGGGGCCAACAAGTCGTACGGAACGACTGGTACCTATACAATCTCGACACTTTTGAACGGATTCTCGACCAGTAAACTTCGGATGCGTTGTGACTTCTTTGTTTCATTAAGATAGCACTATTATCGTCTAAATTTGAATTTTGTCAATGCTCATGAGGAAAAGTGCAATAATTTTGTTCTACATAATTACGGATTAGTGAATTGTTGTATTTACGTGTTGCTCTTATTACACGATTGTTTGTGACTAATGAGAGAAAATTTATCTCGTCGCGGGATGAGTGGTTTCCTGCTATTAAGTGCAGTTTGAGCCGCGTCGCGTGTGTCAGTGATAGGTTCGTTGTTGTATTACTCAAAGAGATATTAGTTAATAATGTGTATATACATTTATCTGTTAATAATCCTAATTTTGATTTCTTTTACTTTAAATAATTTCAGGAAAGACACCGCGATTTAAGGATTCTCTCCGTCAAGTGAAAAAGTTACGATATGAGTCGTACAGGATATACGTGCATCAGGCACGTATTCTGCTCCCTCAATGTCCTCATATGGGTTTGTACGATACAATATTTTAGTAAAATAAGTAATACCGTTATGATGTAAAGTCAAAGTTATAAATAAAATTCGATAACACCGGTATGTCGAATATATACAACTTTTCATTAAGTTCACATGAATTATTAAGATTGTGGCGCAGCACCGTAACCCTTACTATGGTATAAAAATACTTTAGCTAAAAAGTTCGCTCATGCTGCTTATCACGAGGTACGCAAACGCATGGTGAATTAAAAATAAAGTACGCCAAGGTCACAAAAAGCATCTTTCTGTCTCTACACTGTGTATCACGAAATAATATTGTCTCCATTTCATTCTTAATGGGGTATCAAGCGGGCCATTGAACTTCTGCTAGGTAAATACCTATATATACTTAAGTATGTATACTGTACGTAAGACGACCACCGCATCATAGTACTAGTAGTGTATTGCTACTATATTACAAACACGAACTTCTAGACACTTGAATATTCTACGCTAATGCAAGCTCGTATCTACATGACGCAATAAACCACATCGCTCTGCACTAGGAATTAATAGATTTCTTTATGCTTCGCCAGTTCCACTGGCAGCAAATTATGATAACGTAGCCATTGCTCATTTAACATTCATTGATTCAACTATCTCTACTATGATATCAATAAGGTCAATATCCTCAAGAACGCTGGTAGCAGCAATAGCTATAGCTTCAGTAGGTTACCTACTGACTTACCTGGAATACCAGGCACCTTCTAAATGTTTCTCATTGTTATTAGGCTCACAAAGTGGCTAAATACATAGTAGAGTATATAATGTAGTATATAAGATGACTCAGTTGTGTAGAAATAAAAAATTCAGGTACGGTACGGAATGCAACGGATTCCATGTTCATTAGATATTTTTCCACTAATATTAACAGCTAGAATAACAATGGAATTTCGCGGAATCAAGCGACACGCAGGTTTGAGAAGTAAAATGTAAAATTGGATAAACGACTTTTCTCTTATTAATTTGAAAGGTGTTAGTGGTTAATGGTGATTGGAATGCATACTACTGTCGTAACTTGATTATTGTTTTCATAAGAAACATGTTAATTAAACATTATCGTCATCCTGCGTGCTGTCTGAGTGTACATTGATGAGCTGTATTATCACTGTTATCATTACTGTGTATTTGATTGTCAAGGCTACGTTTACTATGAAAAAAATTGCAAGATGCATTCTATTTGTGAATACTATTAGCTGTTATGAAAATACACAGTGCAGCTTCTGTGGCGTTGCGAGGAAGTAGTAGCAACGTAGTTGGTGATGATGTGTTTGTTTTTGTTGAATTTTTGTTTCTGTTTGACAGTTGTGCGCATGCGGAGTTTTGGGGGCTGGTCTGTGGCTGCGATTGGCGTACTCAGGCTATACCACACTTGTGCCACAATACAGTTTTGCGTCTGCAGATTCGCTTTTATTAGCCGCCGGATGCGTCACCTTCGTCGTCGCGTTCTTCGGCTGCTGTGGTGCCTGGTTTCAGGCGCGATGCATGCTAATTACGGTGGGATTAATTATTGTGATTAAATATAACTGCCATTGTTGTAAATGGCTAATTAGATGGTTGCGAATAACTTGAGAATTTTCATTAATCTCTCGTGCAGTACTTCAGCCTTGTGATACTGATGTTCCTGGCTGAATTTATGCTTGGTACTCTGGCCTTCGTCTTCAGGGAACATCTTGCCAGGAGTCTCAAGGAAGAGTTGCTCTTTGGTATTGAGAAACACTATAACGTCACCAGGGAACCAGGAACACTTCCTGCTGTATGGGATCACATACATACTGAAGTGAGAGAATTTAATTACATATTAATTTACTTTATTTTATTTAGTCCATATGTGCCCGAATAACTGTAGTTACCTGTAGATTGGGAAATCTAGTTGCTTTAAAAGAACTTCCTCTGCGCGTTGAGAAATTTCAACTTCCTGCGGATTTTCATGTCCTGTACCAATTTTCACGTTCCAGTTTTTTTTTCTTGTACCTATTTCTATTTACTATTTATATTATATTTTTTCAATGAGATTGTATGTTCAAGTATACAGGATTACTTTCACCCGGTGTGAAGAAAAATGAGACGTGAATGTTACTCAGAAAGAAATGTGTATTGTTCTTGTTGTTGTAGTTTCACTGTTGCGGCGTACGCGACTACACCGACTGGTTCCAAATCGACGCTTGGCCCACGGAAGATCGTGTTCCTGACTCCTGTTGCATAAAACAGGAACGGTACTGCGGTCGAGTGGATCCCGAGGGACGAAACAAGGAGCTCTGGTATAAAAATGGCTGCGCTTCCGCCATACAAATGTGGCTTGTCACGAGATTACACGTAGTAGGCACAGTTGGTCTTGTTGTTGGATTTCTTCAATTGTTTGGATTAGTAGCTAGTATGATACTATTTTGTACAGTCAGGCACAAGAGGTCAACACATACCTATAAGAGTTATGACACGACTACTTAGAACAGATATACATATAACTATATTTATTCTGATTTTTCACAAAAATCCTCAATCACAGATAGAGGATTTTAAGTATTCCGTTTCTCGTATTTTTGTTGATTCACCCAGATAGCTCAAAATTGCTCATCCCCAAATATCTCATCATATTGCCAATAAAAAGGCTTCGGATAAAGCGTGTTATTGTTACGATGACAATATGCTTGAATATAGCATTTTTGACTACTAGGGTATTGACGATTTTCGAAAACTCTTTTAAGAAATTCGAGATTCATAATTCCAAAAGAAACAAAAGGCTAAATTGCCTTTTTAATCTAGTTTTATGAATTTTGACAATTTTCGATTTAGTATGTCCGTGTTACGAGGTCCTTTTTTCTGTCGTGTCGCATATGAAAATCGAAGTCAATCATTGATTGTTGAGTCGCCATGTAATCGATAATAGAGTCTTTTAAGAATGTAGTACATATAATATGTGTATGTATTGTTTTAACGAATAAATAATATATTTATAAGATTTTTGAAGGTTAGAATATCATATGCCAGGATTCTCATTAGATTTTCATTATTAACAAATTATTTATTTACAAAAACTCACCTATTTACATTTTGATCAGGCCACTCGTATATATTACATATGATTCGTATTTCTTATCAAACACTTATCACTGCAGTCCTATTAATCGCGCGCCAATTTGGTTCAGTGCTTCCGTGACACCGCGCGAAGTTTTTTTAGCTGCGTCGATGGGTAGCTGAAACGAAAATTTGGTGTGCGATTTTCGGAATAGAAGAAAAACACATAGTTAGACAAAGACATAATTAAAATAGCAAAGTAAAAGTTAAAAAATACTCACGTCTACTACGCTGTTGAGAAAATTACTGATTCCTTCAAAACCATTAACCAACGCCCTGCCAATACCAGAAAATTTGTCACCAGAGTTGCCATACTTTTCTTCCTCGCGAATTCCATCGACCAAAGGCGTTGGTCTTAGAATACTTCCAAGGATTGTTCCTACAGGACTCTCCTTGTTTCTCTCAAAGAAAGCCTGTCCAGCTTCACTCTCAAGTCGTACAGTTTCGCGTGTCTTGGGTGCCAGAAAGTTAGCGAAGACCCCTTTTTGAATAGAATTCAGGGCATTTTGTCCTTGAGCCACAATATCACTCTTGGCCGCTATCGCTGAAGCCACATTGTTTTGTGCTTCACTGGCAGCTTCCTATGGGAGAGTAAAAAACGAGAGAATAAACTGACCACTCGCAAGAAATTTTCAGATTGCTTTTTATGGTATTCTAAATTCGTCATGCATGACTCGTTGCAGTAACGCAGAACTTTCTTTGTTCACTTATTTTATTATTCAACTATTGTCGTACCTCGTTATTCCTATTAATAATTTATCAATGTCATCACAATCAACACAACAACGTGATGGAATAAAAACTAACCCTGTCACCGATCGTTCCGTATTACCTCAGCACGATTTACAATGATGTTTCTAACCATGGCAGCCGAATTGACGAATCTCCCTCTGCCGAATCTCACTCTGTCCGCTAACTGTCCTAATAATTCCTGGGAAATGGTCTACTCAAAATCCATACCACCAACAAACTTAATAGTAAAGCCAGATGCAACTTATAATACCTTTCCTTCTTGTAGTCTGCTGGAAAAGTCGGTAGCTCGCGTTGGCGTCAGGTCGATTTTGATTGGCTCTTCGGTAGGTCTCGAGAGCGCCAAATTCAAACTGATTGTCAGTACGGTTAGGATGATTTCGAGTTTAAACATCCTGCCTTTCTCGTATCTAGTCCACTGAAGGTGTCTGCTTATGATTCAACGTTGATGAGTTTCTCTGCACGATTGGATGATCCGATTCGATTTGTTAAGTCTCCTAGGTGGTAAACGAGCCGTTAGTTATGAGTGGTAAGGGAACAGCAAATCGCCTTGAAAAAGAATTGCAACATGCACGTACGACGAACTGTGTGCAAACTCATAAAAAAGCCTAAGGCTTAAGAGACCATTAACTATCTTGGCTATTTGGAAAGGTAGCGAGTATGTTACGAGTTGTGGCCTTCGAGTAATTACTTTTGTTTATGAAATATTCATTGAAAAGTTCAGATTGTGCCAATGGGTCAGTATCCACATATGGATTTGCTCCATGTGTTCTCTTTAGACATCGACAAAGAATGCATCTATCATAAAACAAATTAAAAACACGTAAAAAATTTGAAGATTCGTAGCAACTGAAATTTATATTTAAAAACGATACTCATTGATATGTTAATTTCTTTCTTTCAACAGAAATTACGTAAAGACGTTTCACCAAAAGATATTCTTAGAATTTTCTCGCGTGAAAGAAACTGACTCACTAGCATCGCGGTGACACTCGAGTTTCTTGTCACGAATAAGAAAACATTAGTCGTCCTTTTTATTTGGCTAAAAAAAATAGCAACTTCATACAGTTACGTGTCTTTCTAAACGAAAAAACTGTCTATTTATTATATATTTAAAATTACGTCAAAGAAAAGAAAAAGAATGCTGACATTCATTTTAAGAATCCTGCGCATAAGAGAATGCACATACAGTACGTCGCGACTAGTGCGTCTAGTGCAAAATGTGCATAAGGGTTGAGGTAGGTAAAAGGAAGAAGAAATAAAATAACAGGAATGAAAAATTCCTTCACGCTTACCAACTGTCGACACTGATACCGGCTCTGAGCGTTGTGCGGTCAGCAACTAACTGAATCCTAAAGTTGACTTCGACTTAACAAGATCTTACGACACGGACTAGCTTTCTCTTTCGATTTACCTTCGTCAAACAGCGGCCATATTATTCAGTCGTGTAGCATCTTTATTGACGATACAAACAATACAATAAATAGTGATCGTTATATCAATGGGACATGCATCATGCGAAATCAACCTTCATGCGAAATATATATGTCATTGGTAGAAAATTTATATAATATAAAGCTGGACGGTGCGAGACAAAGATAAACAATAAAGGAAGGATGAGCGGAAGGACAATCGTAAGTACATGAAGAAAATTGCATGTTTCCACACAATTTTGTACAATCGGTAATGTGACGCAAGTGCTCACATATTGCCTAATCTAACCACGTACGTATCTACTGTGTATAGGTATACGTGATTTTACCCACTTATCTATGTCTATTTACTATGAATACAAGAATATTTCTCTTTATTAAATCTATATTACGTTGCCTGTTATCATTCCAACCAATCGAACGCTTACCTTTTTTTTCGACTAAGCAGCCAATGCACGCAATTTCTTTTTTTTCTTATAAATGACATTTTTAAATCGTGCTTATGACGTCGTTGGTTGGGATGAGAAGAGGTTTCGATGTCTTAATTTTTCAACATTTTTTTTAACGTTATTTCTTCCCTTTTTTTTCAAGCCTCTGGTATCGACGTTACTCCCGCCGAAGGTGCCGGTGACGATTTGTTTCCGAATGCATTGTTTAACAGAGTATTGACTGCGCGCAAGACGGAAATCGGAATCTGAAAAATTTTCAAAATGATATACATTCCATTTTTACGATTGAAGCCAGTTTTAAATATTGTTTTACGTATATTGAATCTGGAACTATTTACTAGGGTCATTTTTGTCCTAGCGATTTTTTTCCATTATAATTCTTACAATAGTTGACCGTAACAATGTATGTTAGAATAACTCCTTGCAAAAATGTTAGGGTCCTAACGGACCATGTATCTACGACCACTCAGTATCCAGGGTTCTGTCAACGTGGCAAATGCAACATTTTTTAGCAGTGCCATTAATGATCCCGTTGCACTGTTTTTTATTGACAAGATATAATAATAATAATATCCTATTTATTCTTAAGACATCATAGACCAAGGGCAAGAATCAACTACATAAGGAACTGCTTTGTATTCCGACTCCGTCAATACGATCATAGATGACGCATTCGCTCGAAACGTATTAATTGAAAAATTAATAATTTTTCTGTGAAACATTTGCAATTTATAAAAGAGAATTGAAACATCGTAAATTTTTGAAAAATTTGAAATGCGTTGTAAATATGTAAAAAAAACTGTTAAGATACAAATGACCCCAGTTTACCATTTGCGTTATGGATTACGTACAGTGTACTAGTTCTAAGGCAAAAAAGGAAAAAAAAAACTTACATTGAAGATATCATCGATCACACGAGAAAAGGTCTGAGAAACTGTAGAACCATTTTGTTTGGGTGTCTTGCGAATTCCAGGCTTCGCGGTTGGTGGGTCATCCAAAGCTGGTTGCTTCGTTGTTATCGCTTCCTCTTTAGTCGTTGTAAAAACTTCCTGTGAAGTTTCGTCTTGCACCTCGATTACTCCAGGCAGGATCTCGTTACTGAGACGAGATTCTTCCTCCTGTAGAAAACAAAGAATTATTTCAGCCCATTAAATTTTTAATTTCTCGGTCACTCCGTGCCACGCCTTTTTGAATCTTGTTCTTGTCACGTGGTTTCTAACGAGTTTCCCTTATTCCCCTTGATCTTTCTTTGTTATCGGCATAACAAAAAAGCAATGTAATTCTCATAAGTACTAGGTAACGCAGAAGGCTCTAGACTCCTTGAAAGGCAGTTGACCGCATCAACGGGTTCTTGACTTTCTCCGTGAAAGTATGCAGCTGCGTCATTGCTGCGTCTCTTAAACCTGCTAGTCAGCGTCATTGGACCACTGATAATTCCACGAATGAAAGTCATTTGCCACGCATGCTTATTAGAGATTGACTGCTAAGGTAGCAGCAAAATTACAAAGTTGTTTGACTATCAGTAAATATTAATAAAAAAAAAAAATAAAATTCAACTCACCCTGCTATCCGTGGGCATAGCTATGGCGCTAGCGATGAAAACAATCAAGAAAAATATTTCCCCGCGCATTTTTGAATTCTTTTAAAATGCTCTGGTTACTTTCTGTAAATATATTTTCGATTTAAGCAACACCGGCGCAACAGTTCTTTATTGGCAACACGAAACTGCTCGAGCAACTTGCTACCTACGAATGAACCAGCACGCTAGTCAGCTTACGGTTAAGAAGCCCTCACCACTCCCGTTAAGTTTACATGGCGAATTAGCAGTGCCGCAAAAGCATGTCGCTACCCCATTAAGTACAGTCATTATGATAAACGCGTTAGACTCAAAATCAAAGTGTTCGATAACTGATCTGAATTTTGAAAATTATGTCTTTAGAAGGCACTTTCGTAGGCTACTAGTTAATCTGAAATCACATGCTGTATTCTATTTGTATTTAAAGGAATTTGGACAATTTATACTTATTGTGAGGCATGCTTGACCGTGCACATATTTTCGTGTGTACGCGCTAATTACTCGAACAGTTAGGTAACTTAATTATCTACCAACTACTGGCAATGTGTGTGTCTAGTTTGTAATATTATGTTGGGTCAATGTTCCTTTCCATTAAAATTTATACACTTCATGTATTAGAATATATAGGGTTATTCACGAAAATTGCACCAATTGAAATTAGCATGTCCGTTTGATTTCTACGATAGAACTATCTTCGTGGTGCGTTTCTTGTGAATCACCCTGTATAATATTATTATATTGATTTTCGTAACATTTATTATAATTTGCTTTTAAATTGACAGAATTTTCGCGATAGAAGAATTATTTGATTTATATAAGTATACAAAAATTAATGAACTTACCGGTTCTATCGATTTATTTTCACTATTGAAAATCGTCTATGAAATTGGATTGGTACCTTCTTGACAACTTGTCCGAGTCACGATCTTCGATCGAGTGATCCATTCGCATTGGAAACCATCAGGAGAACGGACGGACCTCGTGCCTTCTGACCAGTCGAGCGAGTATTACTTCCGGTTTAGAGTATAAAAGAACATAGATCATTTTGTACATTATCTAATGCATTGTACTGTGGATCCCACTGGACGAGGTTTGGTATCAGCGATTAATTTTTCATTAATAACTTTGAAATTTTTTTCTAATAACCATCTAATGGATATCATAGTAACTTTTGCAAAGGTAAACCTTCAAAATTGAAGGTCGTATATTTCTTAAGAATTTTTTTAACGATTTTATTATGCGTCGTGAATCATTTGATGCGTGTATAAATGTGAACGTGACTCGCGTTATGAACGACTGTTTAAAATAACAATGGTTCAAACAAAGAACAATAAACAAGGTGGTTAAAGATTATAGTTTATTTCAGTATTATTATAGATACCGATTACCGGGTATATATTGTATATTTTCAATCAATTAAAAAACGAATATATTTTTTGTTGAGTATCTTAACATTGAAAATTTATAAAACGTAAGAAATATGTAAAGTATGAAATATTTTATAAAGACAATGTAGCAGTAAACAAGTACATTAATGAGTAAGAGGTCGAAGTAAAATATATTTCCAAGAAGTATAAAAAATAATATAAATTTTCCTTAACCATTGTTTTTCAGTAGCTGGTTTACAGCTGTGAGCGTGGAGATTGGTATCTGTAAAGATGAAGGAAAGATTTAAGTTGACTTTAAATTTGTTTATTTTGTTAAATAGTGAATAATTAAATCTGCTCACGATCATGAGCAAAAACGGATTTGTTTGCGGATCGTGAATGCCATAAGGAAATCCTAATACGTTAAATGGATTGGTCATTCCAGATGGAATTTTATATTTCTATCTTTATTCTATTAGCTAAAAATAATTCAGACAATGTTTTCATTACTCACGTTAAAGACGTCGTCGAAAAAAGTGGCACTTTTATATTTTGTTATTGTTGCACCATTTTCAGATCCACCTTCTATGCCTGCTCTCGAATATAATCCACCGGATAGACCAGCCGACGCGGAAGCCGAACCCTGAGCCCCTGCATTTGCGTTCAGAGCAGAGGAGGAATCATAATTTACAGTTTTCTTCGGAGCTACGTGAATCCTTTTAGCATGATGCCATTGTACAGGATATACTGGTTTCTCCACGTAGGATTCCCCACCTGAAAAAAATTCAAAATCTGGGGTTGCAGGTGCGGGAAAAATATATTTTGGTATACGTTGCACAGAGACTAGAATTGTGAGAGACCTACCCAAACTAGCTCCGGCATATAGTGCGCCCTGTGCACTTGCACCTGCGTTAGCAGGTGCAGTTTGCACAACAGATCTATGAATTGGAACCTGCGTTTTTTCCACTGTTTTGACAACAGCACTACCACTGCCAGTTCCTGCACCTGCATAGAGTCCTCCGAAGAGACCGGCATCTGCGAAAGCTGGTCCAGCCGCAACAGTGGGTGGCTCTAGTTCTCGCACCTGAACATCATCCTTAACGGTGTTTATGCGTGTGTTAACTGCGGCTGAGGAATCTGCACTTGCACTTGCACCTGCATTGATACTGCCAAAAAGTCCTGCAGATGCAGACGATTCTCCTGCTGACTTCTGTTTATAGACTTTAACATTCTTCTGCGCAGGTTTGCTTATCACTTGAATATTGCTACCAGCGGTGCCTGTTGCTCCTGCATCTGCACTTGCTGCACCACCAGTAGTTGCACCAGCGTATAATCCGCCTGCTGCCGACGAACCTGCGCCTCCATCTAGTGCACCTCCAAGACCAGCTGCAGCTTCAGGACCACCGTTACCTAATCCAGCTCTAGCGTGAAGACCGCCACCTGCGATAAAGTTAATTTTTTAAATGACAAAAAATACATATTATTCCTTCATCTTTTAATATACCCACCAGCATTCGCTGTATTGCCAGTCAGAAGTCCACCTAAACCTGCAGATGCATGTGCACCCGTTGGCGTACCTGCACTTGCGTGCAAACCTCCACCCGCCTTTGCACCTCCCAATAAACCACCTAAACCAGCCTGAGCATGGTACCCAGCAAAATTGACTTTGACCCCACCGTCAGTAAATTGTAGAAACGGAATCTGAGGTTTAACAGAAAAATATTTACTGCACCTGCACTTTGATCAGATCAAAAATCAACGGAATTTTTTAGGATACACACAAAACCACTAAGTAAGTACACGTCTATAAGATATTGTATTAATGACAATATAAAAGTAGCTGCAAGACAGAGGTAACCTCTAGGCTAAGTTTAGTCATTACTGACGTTACTCGTTTTTGTTAAATTTTTGTAAAATCTTGCAAACATCACCTAATGACTTTACTCAATACACGAACAGATATGCGGATATTCTAAAAATAAAAAATTCCAATATTCTAAACACATCCTTTATATGGACCATTTAATAAGGTTTTAATATACCCACGAATTAAACCTATCACATATGCTCCTATGGTACGTGTATGTACTAATGCCTGAGTATACTTACGTTAATACGCGTTTCAAGGTAAACAGGATATAAAAGCAAGTAAGGTGCTCAAGTTCGTCAAAAACCAGTTTAGTCGAGCGACATTGTTATTTAGATTAAAATAATACTGTATATCCTAACGTGGATAATTCAAGTTTATTTTTAATTCCATTGCACGTATCAGTCGTTGTTTGATACAGCATATGAATATCGAATTGATATTACCTGTGCCTTTACTGTAGCAATGGCTGCCAATCCAAAGAGCAGCACAATCTCTACCTTCCTTGACTCCATCTTCATCGTTACTGTTCTTTACGGCAATTGAAACTGGCAAACAAGATGAATTCTAAAATATTTCCTCAAGGCATGATATTTCTTAAACGTAGTAGGGGTATTCTTAGGAATTGAACCAATCAGGGTGTCGTATTTCTATTACGTACACACATGGGATTACCAGGCAAAACTATTAAGGTACACATTAAAAGTCAAGGTTTTTAACTGTGCGAGCATATTATTAGTGTTGATTATTACTATTGTAGACATTTTGGGGACGAATCGAGAGCGTCGTGACAATTCATAAGGAGAAGTAAAATTAATGGCATAAATTCGTATTTTGGTTTTGCGTTATTTTGTACAAATTTAATCGTGACTTATCAATTTTATAGTGCTTTTCTTGGTTGGACATTTTATAATAGCGGAATCCGAAGAGCGTCAGTGTGTACAATTAGGGACACTTGTATTAATTATATTTGAATAGTCGAAAGTATAGTCATTTAAAATTATAATTTATGAGATTGACGGGATTTCAGAAACTTTGAACTTATGCAATTTTTGTATATTTTTTTTCTTCAAGTTCTGTAGGGAAAAAAATTTTGAGAGGATTCCTACCGGTGAGCTAAATGCGTAGGTGCATAATTAGGAATGTTTATTAAAAATAAATTACTAGCAAAATTACGTTTACAATATATGTATATATACAGATATGCTTAAGACGATGATTAATGATTTAATTAGTATGTACATATTAATTAGATTATTCACAGTGCCTGCGATTCTTGGAAAATTTGATGGCGTTAATCAATTACCATTGTACATTTTCTGGAAAAATCGTGTTTTCATTTTCATGATAGTGGACCATGACTGTTATAGATATTTGTTTTCTTTATCAGAGTCATGTCAGATACTTCTGTGTTCGAACACTAGCCTACTTCTGTCGTTCCGGCCATTAGTGACAAATTCTTCGTCTGACGATGCCGGGAAAAATCCACCGTTGTATTTTGGTGCTATTTTATTTTCCAATGGAAACTCGTCATCTTGATATCTGCTAAATTTCTTTCGATCAACTTTCGGCGCCACTTTGTTCTGTATTTTTCCGGACGACGCTGAAGCCTGAGACCCGAAGAAACTTCCCAATCCTTGCCAAAGCGTGGGTTTCGTGTCTTCGTTCACTTCTTCGTATACTTCATAAGTGTTATCCCCACTTCCGCTACCGTGGCTTCCTAAAGGATGTGTTAAAAATTAATTTCTTTTAGATTACTTAAATTAATGGAATTAATGGTATTAATTAAAATTATGCACCATGGCTACCATGACTTCCATGACCTCCATGACCTCCATGACCACCATGACCACCATGACCACCATGACCTCCATGACTTCCTATAATCTCTTGATGGTTTCCATGGTTACCGTGATTGTTGTGGCTCTGATGGCCAAACGTAAAGAGACTATCGAGACCGGAATGACCGCTAAGGATTCCATGATGGCCGACCAGTAGATTCGCCAGTGAGTTCAAACCCAACGGATCATGATGATAATGACGAGGTACGCGTTGCTGACGACGCTCCAATTTTTCTTGTTGTAACTTCTCACGCTGGAGGCGCTGCTGTTCCCGTTGTATTCTTTGCTGTTCGCGTCTCTCTGCACGGCGTCGTTGTATTTCTTCCCGCTGTGGCGCTGTACTCTTCACAAGATTACCGACAGCCTCCAAAGTCATAATAGGAATCTATCCAGCAAAATCAATGAATGCCCATACGGCATTAATAATAATTAGAGCAATATGATTTCTAAAAATAGATTAACTGTCATATGTGCCCATAATTATAAAAGTAGTCTAAGTCATATGTTTCTTGTTTCGATATATTTAATGAATTTCGTTAGAATAAATTAATAGGATGTAAAATAACTGATAAACTCTTTTTTTGTTAATTTTGACTTAAACCACTTTCATAATTATGGGCACATATTACCTTAAAGACGCTATCAATAGTTTCTGTATTTTCCGGCAAAAACGTCTGCGCGGCTGTAGCGGTTTGTCGAATGGCTGTTATTGGTATCTGAAAAATTATTGTTCGTAATTATAATTTATTGATAATATTGCAATGAATTTAAATAAACATATCATTATATGTTACTCACGTTAAAGATATTGTCCACGATTTCGCCACTTGGTCCCAGCTCCTGACGCTTCACTCTTACCAAGCTATTCTGTAAGGATTACAAAGATTCTTTATATGGCAAATTATATAGTGACTTTTGAAGCTTATTACCGTGATAAAGACATGACGCAAAAGCAAAATTATTTTGCATAAATTATTCAGTTTATGCGCCAATTCTCGGTAAAGCGATATATTACATAGTAAATTTGTCCAAGTATTATTTTCGCTTTCACTCGGCTATATGCACGCGAATATGTGCAAACATGGATGGTGAACTCTTGTGTGCGATTTTTTTTCTGTTACGAAATTTATGCGAATATATCCATAACGCTAATCATTGACATAACGATTTTGGACGATTCGGATCGAATGGATTATCTTATAGTTTGAATTTGAGTCTTTTAGAAATTAAACCAGATGGATAACATATTGTAAGTTACGTAACGCGACCTTTTCTGAAACAATAGGTCAATGATTCTTAGCTAGGTAGATTGTAGAAAAAATTGATAGGACGATACTTCATCAAAACATGACGGCATTTTGTGGTATTATGTAACAAAGGATGATCAAAGCCCATATACATTTCGTATTTTCGCGCGCGAATCTAGCACGAGACCTTGAGAATTGCACAACTTTCTTGAATGAGTCAAGCTGGATTTGCTTTAATAAAAAATACTTTGACCAACAATATGGGTCATAATTTGGGATTTGTGCTATGTTATAAGATAAAAAACATACTGAGCTTATGCATTGTTTATTTGACAAATTTTTTTAAAAAATCTTAAGAATCTAGTATTACTAGGATATTGCTAGGCCTTGTTGAGCATCTTTATTTTCTACGCTAATAAACACACTTTGTTTTTTCGTATGCAGATAATGATAGGATTTCAAAAATAATAATTTAATAAATTGTCAGTTTATTTTTTGATTAAAAAAATTCGTTAATTTTGACTATTTATTTTTGAGCTTTTGTGAGGTCAAATATTTAATATGTTAATTAAGTCACTTACTCCGTATACTTCGCTAAACGAAACACTTAGAATGGCGAAGAGAACAGAAACAATATGGTGACCAACCATAGTTCGTGTTGTGCTTTTCTTCTTTTTTTTTACTTCAATTTTTCTTCCGCAAATTTTAGGTAAACTAATTTAATCGCAATGTCCTCGTGTGCTCACAAATGACGATTAAGTGGTTGGCGCGCGCACAAGTGAGCCTGTCTTTAAGGGAAGCGTCGCCCAATCCCACGCTATCCCTCTAACCAATCAACGCTCGTATATTCCACGAGTTTGCTTTCTACTGTCGCAATCGGGAGAATCTCGTTTTTATTCGAGAAGCCGGCATACATTTTCCTTCTCTTCCTCTTTCTCTACTATGTAACTCTTTATCCTTTTTCTTTCTATTTTTTCTTTCTTTCAGCACAGCAGACACGCGTAGGCCGACTTCGCGTTATTACATAATACTGGGTCCGATAGATTCACGTAAATGGTTACTCTATCCCTCGAAATGCAACATATGCAATATACTGATTTTGCATTTGCAAAAAAATTTAATTTCAAGTTGAAAATTAAACAAAAATTTTGCAATGGAATATACACCATTGAATATATTTTAAGGACAACGAAGCTTAAACGGGCTGCGAATTTTGCATTCATGTTCGATTTCGAAAAATACAAATTTTTTTTAATTTATCTTCCTTCTTTCTCTTTTCCTTCTTCGTGACATCTACGGTGGGCCATGGATAGATTTTCTTTGCAAATTCAATGGCGGCGCTTTGACTTCACAAGCGATTTTGATAAATTAATAAATTACGTGAATAAATATATATGATCGTGTTAGTTTTTACGAATTCAGTCTTTGGCCATTCGTACTCCCGCATCACTTCGTAAAGTTCATTAGGTACATATGAATCAGCACTTTTGTTTCTGCCATGCAGATACTTTCTCACTGTCGAATCCACTTATGTCTTTTTCAACAAAAACATTATAGTTCTCTCATGTACGCTTCATTTCGTCTTGAATGTAAGGTCGAATCTGATTGCCAAGATCACGCTGGAATTCGCGTACACTGATCTTGGAATCCTAAAAAAAAGGTTAATATTGTAAAAACAATTTTTTTTTAATTTTGGGGCAGCTTTAGAAAAAAAATCATTCCACAATTAAACTTACATTAATTGCATCTCTCCATTCAATATTGAACAATCTAATGAGTCCACGAAGATTTCTTCTGACAATTCCTTGAAATTCCGTCCTAGTTATTTTGGGTATTTCCGTAGTGGTACTTGTTGTAGTAACGTTGGAATTGCTATCACCAACTGCTGTACTTGCTGCTGTCATCGAACTCACTATAGTACTGCTAGTGACAGACGTCCTGCTAGTAGTGGTTTCCGGTGCGAAATTATCATTTACAAGTTCGCCAATTTGCTGGAAAGCTGATTTAGTATCGTTGAAACTCTGCAATGTAAAATTAAATCAGTTTTAGTAACGGTATTTGGGTTTTAATAATAAAATAATTAGTAACACGTAGTTTGGAGGACGCCTGAATGTATGGCAACCCGCAATACACGGCTGTGCAGACGGTCGATACATTTTAGGAGATCCTAGATGTGTGTATATATATATAGGAACAACATGGCGGAACTAAGAAAAAAAAAGTATTTCGACCGTAGCTGATCGATATTAATTCGATACGGGAAATGATAAAATGCAATCTTTCCGGTCATAGTATAATTGAACCTTGTCAACTTTCACTAACCTCAAAGATTACTCGGGCCAGAGTCCATAAGAATCCTGGTCGCTGTTTCTGGATTTGCCTGGCGACCCTCTTGGCATCTTCTGGAATTTTAGATTCCGATAACATTTGATCTTCCAGGGAGTTCATGATTTCCGTTTCTTCAGAGTTTGGACGGTAATGGACATCCATTAGCATTTTTTCGAGTATATTAATTTTGTTATGGAATTGCTCGTCTTTTTTAGTCGTTTTGAAATTCCTTGATGAATCTTCGGGCTCCTTCTTTGTTTCTTGTGATTCTAGGGGAAGGTAGTCCTGATAATAGTTATCGCGATATTGTTTGCTGGGTATGGGCTCTTTGTACTCTTGGGGAATTGCTGTTGTTCCAATAAAATTCCGGTAATAAAGATCCTGTGGACTTCTTTGTGGCACTTGATAAAATCGATAGTTATCTTGCAATTCCAATGATGGAACTGCTTGCTGATTTTTGTATATCTTTCTGTCCTCTCTTTCATAATATTTTAAATTTTCGTAATGCGTGCCTGGGGACTGCTGAACAATTCCTTGAGCAAATTCTCTTACCGGTAATTGGTAATTGTCATAATTATTTATAGCGGTGTATGGAATCCAATAAGCTTGTTGAGAATTAACTTGAGAACATCCGATGGCACAGATCAATAAGCAAGTCAGGATGTTGACTCTAGTAGCGATGGAAGGCATCTGAAATGAAAATCAATATCAGTTTAGCAGTGAATGAAATTCCATCACGGCGGATGTTACATAAATGAAAAGAATCCTTATTTGTTACCAGGAATTATCCAATCTAACAAGTTTAATAGTCACTAATTTAATTGATGAAAGTTGCATAAAACCACAAGAGAAACTGATAGGCAATTCCAATTAAAGCACAATGAAGCAACACGAAATGAATCAATCTAGGTACGAAATCAGAAAAAAATATCATAGCAATTCCAATGCATAATATACTACACTAGTTTTGATATGCCAATTAATGCACATGGAATATCCTAAATACATGAGACCCAAAGAAAATGAAATTTATAAACTTTCAATGACTCACGGTTATCCCTAAGCAATTCCACCATCAGTATTAACCTCAGGAAAGCCGTAACGTTACTGGCCTACGATACATGATTAAACGCACACGGGGTCCAATCTGCAAAGTTTCGGGGGCCCGATAAATTTTGACACAGGCGTACGTGATGTCGTGACGATACGTGAACCGAATATCGACATGACGTCTTTTACGAAACCTTCAACGAGATCGGACTGCAATAATGTGCACAGCTATAATAATAATAAAAGTTCCTGGTATGTATTGAGCCTGAGAATGGGACAGGATCCAGAAACACTTTCTACGCAATTCCACGAAAGCTATATTCTTCGACAGGAAAATTTCGATCGCTTGAAAAAATCTGTTGCTTCGACCAAAAGTAAAAAGATAAAAGTAGCACAATAATTATATCGTTAAAAAATTGTTTTCATTACAGTTCTTTACGTCGTATCATTTGGAATTGCAAGTCACACTGCACGTCACATTACTACATTGTTTTCAACCAGCAAAATCCACTGGAACTTAACACTGGAGTTATTGAATTCTTGTTGGTACGGTAGTTGTTCGTCCCTTGCTGTATTACAACTACACCAAGTACTTGCGAGGACTATGCAACCACGTGGACCCGAGGCACCAGCGATCATTTCACTTTCACTCTCGTTCAGGCTGACCACGTGTTCGTCCATACCGATTGTGAGACGACAGTACGTAATTCTAACGTCGGACATGCTTTTGGTGCCAATTACCTAATTATCGTACTAGGTGGCACAGTCCCACCCGATTGATTCGATTGAAAAATTTTTTAAAAATTTCATGAGAACCTCTCTAATAAATTTTCAAAAATTTCCCCCCATGATTTTTTTTTCAGTAGCATTATACTTTCACGCGAATCAACAATAAATAATGATCATAATCATTCGTTTTTAAGTATATTCTTATCATGTTTCATAATTCGCAAAATTTTGCCTATATTTATTTCGCATACTTTCTTTTAAAAATCTTGAAAAATATCTGACAATTATAAACGTCTTTTTGTTTGTACCACGGGTGCGGCTATCTTACGCGTCAGTGATTCTCGCGTAGAAGGGATGGAGAAGGATTCCAAGATAAAATCCTTCGGGATGAAAGTGTGTCACTTCAGATGTCATTAGTACAGAATTGCGTTACGGAATTCGTGGATACGGAAAAGTTTTACATTACGTAAAATAGATTAGAATGGATTCCTGTGAGGTGCGTTAAAGTCATACATATATGTATACCTATACATAGCGAAATATCCGGTTAAGAAATCGCTTAGGAAAAACCTATGAATTTCTTTGTTGAAATTGCAGTTACCCATATCTTTTGATAGTACGTTACTTAATGTATTTCGAGCGTAAGACGATAATCTTTGAAAAATAATATTTCTTTTTACACTACATTTTCATCATGCAGCATCGTATTAAAAAGTCTCAAATTCGCTCATCGACGTTTTAATAATTAATTGTCGTTTTAAAAAATGAAATATTGGTACAGAAGCGTATGAAAAAAAAGCAGATTTTGCAGAGTTTCAATTGCAGACTTCTCACGTTAATCATCTTGTGATCTGAGATATAAAATATGCAGTGGACCGAGTCGATTTCGGATATAAAGTAACGCGCTTGAAAAAGTGGAATAACCGACGTTTTTTATAAGAAGATATTATCGAAGGATGAGAGAATAAGTTGTATTAGAATAATTGCGGTTTTCGCGGCGAAGTAGCTGGCAGCGCTGTGCATCGTCAACTGTGCTATCACGATCATCGGTGATTGGATTTTTGAGAAAAAATCGAAAATTGAACGATTATGTAGAATTCCAAGTTCCGTATATTTCATGCATCACAGAGTTCAATAAAAACATTATAAAATCGTTTCATGGTAGCACAGATTTATATATTCGAAAATATTCGGGAATTTTTTAAAACAACCATGAAAAAAACTTAACATCTCGCTCAAAGTACTTTATAGAAATGATAATGATCAATGAAAGAATAGTTGAATGCTAATAAAAATCCGAGGACATTGATCCGCTCTAGTGTATGTATATTTGACATTTCACTTCAAGGACGTGGCCTTGGTCCATCATCTAATTTGCACAAACGTCCAACGATCTTTGCACCGATATACACGTATATTCATTTTTGCCAGTTTTACAGTATTAGTCAATGCCGGTGTGAACACACACGGGTACCTCACTGGTTTCCTACGTCAGAGAGGTCGATAAACCTTCTTGGGTACGACTCTTCCTTTCAATTTCCACCACATGCATAGAAACTTCAATGACCACCATTTTGTAGTGTGATTAATTAATTTTTCGAAAAAAAAACATTGATTAATACCATAAGGAACTTCCCATACACTGATCATGCATTATTTATACAGACAGGGTTACTCGGTACAAACGTACAACCTGAAGTTGGTTCTACCATAGAAATTAAAAGGACAACTTCAGGTGATACGTTTGTCATGATTGACCCTTTATATATTTTTTTAAGATAACACGTGTCTTTGAGCTATTGAACTTTGGATATACATATTTTAACGACAGTGATGCTATCACTTGATTAAGGGCCATATGTAAGGCCCAAAAATTAGTAATCAAAATAAATCCTTGTAAGACTTGACCGTCTTATATAATTTTTATGCTAATATATTTTAGAAGCTTGTCGGTGTACTTAATGAAATATGCTAATGATAATACGTAATCCCTTGATAACAGAAAGGGCCATACGTAAATAAGTCCCAAAATTAGTAACAAGACAAAATCCTTGTAACACTTGACCATCTGGTATGTTGTATCCCGTGATTGATATTGCATAATAATTTGAGGATACTCAATACCCAAAGGTGGAAGAGAGAGAAAGATGGAGAGGGAGGCAACTGGGTCAATTTGACCTGTAGCCACTTTTAGAGAGTTGATACATGTTTTAGGGACCTGTTCCTCGGAGATATTGACCTTGCTTGCGTTCTCTTCCCCTTTCCTGTTTTAGATGTATCGATAATTATGACTTTCAAAAACAATTTTTATCCATTTTTATTTTGTATGTCAATCGTAATAAACTGGTCCATGAGAATTCTAAAAGAACTTGTTTTACGCTTCATTTTGACTCACAGTAAATATAGGCAACGTGTCAAGGTAACCGTAGTTAGTATACCAATGTTTATTCATCTACTAGGCCAAGTCAACTGGATGAACTATTTTTTTTAGAAATTTCAATTCTTCAATGTTACATTACACCCCAAGATGATTATGCAATTATATTATTAGAATTATATTTTTTATAACCGGAGACCTTATATAATCGCCATACAAACTTCAATAATTTCATGTTACGTTACTGATACCTATGTAAGATGTTATTTTATACATTCAACAGAAAAATTATTAAAATTCTATTTAATTCACAAACTTGTACACATGTATATTTCGCGTCACGTACAGGATACAAAGTGCATGTAAACCGAAGCAAAAACAATAAGTATCTGAGAATAGTAATTTTTTTATGTAGTAAAAATAATATTGAAGATGAATGAAACGGCAATGAAATCAAGAAATCAAGAGACACTCACAGTTTCACTGTGACCACGGGAACGTGGAAAGCTCAGGAACACTCGAAAATCAATGGCGAACTGGTCGATGCCATTTCGCGATACGAGCACTGGGATCGCAGGTAAGAGCAAATGCAATGCAATATATTTGCATGTGCCAAGGAGGACGGGAAAGGTAAATAATAAATAATAAAAAGGAAGGAAAGAAAAATTTTCTCGACTCTGCACTCACGCGTGGCAAATGGGTGGTATGTAAGATCACCTTGTGCTTCGAGTAGCCATCTCTACCGGACCGACTCTACGAGATGAAGATTAAAACGTCGCGAAGGATTTCTTAGCCGGTACTAGTACTAACATCCTCAGATTCTATGGAGTTGAGGCCAGCGCCTCGTGTTTACATAATAGTTTTCTTATGGATTTGTTCCGTTATGAAACCGTGAGGCCGTAACACTCTAGTCTCTCTTGGATCTGCTGGTATTGCTTTGGTCTTCTGCTCTTGGCTACCAAATTGCCACACTTCAGAAATGCTTATACCTTATACATAACTCGGGACTGAGCTCAGCAGGTCTTTGATCTTGTTATGCCTAATAACGAAGATCTAGAGAACTTCCGGGAAGAAGAATTTGAAAAACGAATCTAAAAATAGCGTTCAATGGATTCATCTCAGTTTATTTTTTTTATTTTTCTTTTTCATTCGTCTCACGATATTTTTGAAATCTACAATTATTTTGCCCCCTTTTTTGATAATTTTTTTTTCCATTGGAGAAAGGTACGGATCTGGTGAAGGTAACTGGTTTAAATTGAAAGAAATATGAACAGCACTATTGCGTAACTTATTATTATTATGGGAGTTTGGGCAGTTTTGATTGCCTTGTAAATCCAGAGAATGCACTGAGCCACTGTACGCTATTGGGACTGCGAGGGAAAAAAAGAAACTTGTGATACGTAGGAAAAAGAATTGCGAAATTGATTCCTTTGACAGGATGAAAAGAAACAAGAAAAATGTACTAGAGCGAGTGTTCCAGTTTACCTTGGATATCCCTAGGTACCTTCTAGATCCAAGGTTTACGATGCATAATAATAATTGGAGCGTTGTACGATTTTATATGAATTTTAATTTTTTTTTGTTACCAAGCAAAAAAGAACTTTTTACGCATTCTTAATAGTTGATTGAGATAAAAATATATGTCCTAGATTACAAACCCGCGGATTATTTCGCAATTACGAAATAAGTGGAGTAAAACGATAAACCCACAAACGTTCACCCAATCGTTACGTATTATTTGTACAATATTTTTCTTGTCCTCTTACTCTGATAAATTTCTTGCACTTTGTCGTCAATTCTTCTTTTTGCACTTTTAGTCTGATTTATTTAATACTTTATTTTACTGTTTTCAATAAATCTTCTCCACACGATAATTGTCGTTCGTTGCTTTCCTAACCAATGACTAAACACTTGGACTCTCTTCGGTTACTAAGTGTAGTTAGAGGTTAGGACTCCTCTATATAGCAACTGCATCTTGTCAGACAGCAGACTTCGGACTAAACACCAAACCGATGAGTCCTCGTGGGTTCCACCGTAAGAAATAGTCTTCAAGGGCATCTGCATTTTTACGAAAGATCAACGCCGTCATTACAGACCCACGAAACGGAACCGATTAACGAGTCTCTAAGGACGTCCGTATATTAGCATTTCGTTCCGTGAATTCTCATCTCATGGAAGTAACGAAAAAAACCAATAAATAAGAGTAAAACGAAAAAACGATAAAAAATTATCTATTAATAAAACAGTCGTATTTCTAAAAAAACTACAAAAAAAAAGTTGAACCCACATCTTTTTCATGATAAAATATAAATTGCTGCAACGAATGTCCTTAAATATATATATATATAATAAAATAGAAAAAAATTATATTTCTTTACCATATTAAAATTTATAAGAAACTATAAAGATATTTTGTACAACTTACAGCCTGAAATATGCAACCAATCATACACTGCTGTATTACAGTAACAGTTCCTTAGGATTGTATTTAAATATATACTATATGTATAATAATATAGTACAAAGTTATAACCGAATGTGGAAATTATCAGTTTGATTACTCATATAGGGAAGTACAGCCATTGGCACTATTTCATATTTATTATTCATACGGAA
Organism: Trachelus stipa; assembly: GCA_036026315.1. Lineage (NCBI taxonomy): Eukaryota > Metazoa > Arthropoda > Insecta > Hymenoptera > Cephidae > Trachelus > Trachelus stipa. Next base: position 2,858,429 of record JAYRCB010000457.1, read on the forward strand.
TTCAGTATAAGTATTCAAGGTTGACATTTCACAAAAATCCATGAAATTATATGCCTGACTATTCATTATATTTCACGTATGATAAAACAGACAGTCATAGACTTCCTAGTATTTGAAAATTTTATCAAGAGGACCTAAATATTTCTTTTTAAAATTTCATCCCTCCGTAAACCGTATCCATGCGTTTCTAGCACTTACGAAATATTGCATACGTTATACGCATGTCATACGTCACCATATCAGATGCAGTGCGGCTATAGTAACAGCCTCACTTGAAAGATCATAGGCCGAGTTATTTTTTCGCCTAGATACATCTACCAGTATATACTTAATACCCGAAGGAAACAATTACGCAAAATGTCATCACGTATTTTCAAATCGCTGATTGCGACTTCGTTATAAATTATGCAACTGGCAAAACATTGGTGCATGCAAATTATGCTTGGATGAATATCCTGAGAGAATCGGGAACAGGTAACTTTGACCTAGGAAGGTTCAAAGTTCAGAATCTCCTTCGTATGCAACTGACGATGGTAAAAGACATGAATAACATACGATAAAACTTTACAATGTTCTTTAACCAGTAGAATTGACTGTTACGACGCAGCCTTGCCAAGTATTTTGGTTTACGCAATCGGGCACGAGATTTTCAAAGTTGCAACATGGCTGTGTTGAGGCATTAAGGAATCTCTGGGACATTACAGCGATTGAGAGATACGTGGAAAGAGAGACGAAAATGGTGATACGAAGGAAAAGGACAAGAATAAAAATACATATATGTAAGATTAAGTTTTTATTACTATTTATTCGTCGTCTTCGTATGCATAGTAAGTATTTCACGGTTCGTGACCGGAGACGTATATTTTTTCCAAATTTTAAAATTTGCCCTTGGACTTTACGTTACGCAAATTTGTCTTCCTGAATTTTTTTGGCTTATTAAATATTCGCATACTTCTTCGCGACACAAGTTCAATGGAATGTTATCGATGGTCCAAAAATTGTTTAAACGCTGTCATTATACTTTTTCCATACTTTAATTTATCTTCTACTTTACAAATTGAACTTCCTGCTGCTTTCACTCGGCTTGATCGGTCTGTGGGCGAAGAAAGTGGGTATATGAAAAGTTTAAGTAAAATGCGAAAACCTGTTTATTATTTACAATGGAAAATATGGAGAAATTTTTATTACGTCAAGAACGCGTACAAAGTTACAATATGTCACCAAAGATATAAAATCCGCGTACGCAACAGTCATTAAAATTGCTATAGGCCATACGCATACGGTATATACATGACTTATTAAAGACTGATAAAATTTTTGAAATAACCGGGAAAGCATATTTTACATAGAATAACAATGATACAAGTACAGTCGACAGAACCGTGGATATAAAAAAAAATATAAAACTGACTTAGTTCGATACTTTGACTTACAGCACCGCCGATAAAAATTATTATTATATTATAAAATATATTAAACTATCATTTCATAAAATTCAATTCAATTTCCAAGATCCATCTTCTTATTTTAACAGCTTCGTTCCAGGTATAACTATTCGATACGTAATACATTACAGCACTCTAGTATCGATAGTCGCAATTTCCGCAAGTGCAAAAAAACAGGAACGTTGATCATATGGCAAATAAAATTAGGAATTGACCCGCGTGCCCGTTTTGAATTCGTCGCGGATTTCGCGCGCTTATTTAAATTATTTCATTGGGCGATAAGTACAATTAATTAGACCTAAGAATCGTCCAACCAGCAGCCACTGTACAATCAGGTCTGGTATCGATTGTATTTATAATTGCACAGATCCCATTTGTCGTTATCTATAATTTTGTCCGATTTCATTACGACATATTTTTACTGCGGATTGTCCGAAGGCAGACCCTTAATGGCGAAAATGCCACGAAACAGCGGCTTCAGTACTTCTAAGATGTCCTGTGTTCTGCGGGCTGAATTCTGCAATGTGAAAAGTATCAATTCATCAATACACACTATAGATATACTACATATGATTGCTACGATTGGCAAAGATTTTAATGACTCATATACGGGATTAAAAATAATAACTGTAAGCGTACAGTGACGTATTTTACTAAGAGTAAAAAGTAATTAGTGGTTTTACTCGATTGCGTAAATTTTTATAAATATGGAAGTACGAATCTGATGAACGTCATATGATCAACGACTGTACGTACAAGTATGCGTAGATATGTGTACCATATGTCGACTTTGTACAGTTACGTAATACGAACGAGTGAAGGGACTTTTAGATGTAACTGAACTTAACTGTACCAAAAATTTGTGCATACTGTGTTCAACGTAATTAATTAATTATCATCATATAGGAATACACTTACGAGAATAACGCTGCCAATGACTTTACTGGCGTTTGTAATCAAAGTGAAGCCACCGCCAAAGACTGGGGGTGGGATGTCTAGGGATACTCGAGTTCTGTCAAATTCAGGAATGTCCTCCGTGGTAGTTGTCATTGTTTCCTGCGAACGAACGAAAAAGAACAATGAACGATCGATCGTAAGACAAATAGATGCAGATGCGCGTATGACATATTCAATGATAATACAAATAAATGCCAAGTTATATTTTCGAAATTCCATTGTTTCCAGAAGACCTGTTTTCGGTACGGCGAAGAAATTAAAAAAAAATTTTGTGGCAAGGTAAAATCTACTTTTACTGTATTTTGTTACGTAAGACAAATGTTATTCTGGTTTGTCTGGTGCAATAAAATAAAAATGCTCCGGGCGAAAAAAAATTCACGACCCTCAATATGTGTCGAAACTTCTCTATTATTCCGTAAGCGTTTTAATATTGTACGGAATTGATTACTGACTCTTAGGTATACGTGGTCAATTGGACTAATGAAGCTGGACAGTATCGATGACGTAGTAGTCGATGAAATTAACCAATCAAATCGTGGGACTTGATATGCTGTACAACGTGTTTATAAAAAATGCTTTACTATATATGTATATGCATGTGTTATCCATAAAGGATAGGATTGATGGGATTGGGAGCATTTATGTTGTTCGTATTGAAACACTAGACAGCAAGATTGTAAAATAAATATCTCGGCGTGTCGATAAAAATAAAGAAAGTCGAGATTTTATTGACATTGATTCTTCCTATTTGAACGTATTACAAATCCGTTATTTACATCATTTACATAGAAATTTGATCGTATAGGACTTTTCCTTACAATCTTAAAACTATAGCTATTTAAGTACACCTTAGTATTATTTACACCTTTCGCCGGATAAAACCGATAATATTTGTGGCTAAACTTTTAATGGCCGTTTTGTGCAATGGTGCAGTTGCCGTAGGGGTTGGGTGGGCACACATGTATTATATCGGGGGTTGAACACACTTTCTCTGGTCATTAGCGTCCAAACTGGAAGAAACAATTATTCTTTCGTAGAAAAAAAGGCTCCTCGTGTCGCTTTAATTTTTCATCGAGAAAGAAAATATTGTAGTTCCTTTAATTTTCTGAAAGGGCTAATATAACGAAGGGTCTCGCTCTTGTGTAGATTTACTGAAGAAAAATCATTAAGAGCCATAGGGAACGATGCAGGGGTAATTTTGCATGAATTTGTTTCGTTACAAAATGTCCAAGTAAAAAAGCGTCTTTGCAAATAGGTTAGCTAAACTACCCTGTGCCTGAGGTATACTTACTCCAAATTACAAAAATACTACTCGGTGCAATGGAATTTCGAATTGCGTTTTAATTTAAAAGCATTGCGAGGATTCACCGTGCGAAGCATAAAACGATCATAAGGATGATTACGATCGTTAATCATTAAACTGAACTGATTCAGCTCAGTATGGTCCTACCCCTGCGCCAAGATTGGCAAACGCTCCAAGATTTATTCCTGTGCCAGCACCCGCGCTTGAACTCGCGCCTGCGCTTGCGCTAGAATCGCTCCCACCAGAGGCGCTGGCGTCGCTGCTTCCTCCGCCACTCAAATTACTGCTGCCACTAAGACTGGTAAGAGCGCTAACTTTTGAGGCTAAAAGTCCTCCTAGAACACCACTGCCACTGCCGAAGCTACTTCCAGTTCCTGCGGATGAACCTGAAAATTATAGTTGAAACATGAGTTGTGTACTCGATACAGGTAATATTTGCCCTTAGGAATTTGATGATTGTAATTTTTTTTGACGTTTTCGAGGTTATACTTTTTTATTCTTTACCTGTGCCAGCAGACAGTCCGCCTGTTAAACTACCAGACAGTGAACTCAATGGTGCTACCTTTGATACCAGTGCACTTGTAAGTCCGCTCTTAGCACTTGTTACAAATGTCGTGGCGCCGTTAATGATCGGTCCTATGCTAGCGGTGCCGGCTTGGATCTTCTGTGAGATTAGATTGCTGAGGAACTGTCCAGTAGACGATTGTGTATTGTCAATTCCAAATGCAGCATTCTTGGCTTTGTTCGCCTCGTCGAGTGAGGAGAGTGCTTTGGTCTTGGCGTCGAGGAACGCATCAAGTTTCTAAAAGAGTGAAATAACATTTTATGCACGTTCGAGCAGAGTCTAGAAGAAGTTTCCAAGGACAGGAATATATATTATTATGAAACTTAGAAGCAAGGTTAGTATTACGGTAGTAGATAATGCTATAGTTTATCCGTTTTTACCCCAAAGACGAAATTAAGAATTCCATTAGTCACGCCCAGCTTGACTATTCCAATCTTTCGTTTGTCACGGTCCCCATGATCACCATCAACGGTAGAGTCAGCATCAGCCTGAAACACGTATACCTATTTACACGATTAAATTGTCTCTGAAAAGTGTTGATTACGTAGCTGATCATGAGGAACATTATTCATGAGAGAAGCTATTTAGCACAGCAGAGAATTCCGTAATGGCAATTCGGCTAGTGGATCCAATGGTTATGTAACACTGACGTACGGATAGCCGTTACCAGTGAATTATGAAATTTATTCTATTCTTTCGTTCAATTCCATCGCACGAATCGATCGAGTTCAGGTAAAAGACAATTACACGGATGGATTAGAATTTTCGAGACACTGTAAAAATCAAATTTGTCATGAATACTTTTAAAATTTTCAAAACCTCATTATATCCCATAATAATCGTCAATCGTCACTTTTCTTATAAAAATTGAAATAAATAAATTTTTAAAAACGTAAAATCTTACCAGTTTTTCTAGTGTCTCTGAAGAACAAAAATTTTCATTTTAATTATTGCATACAGTAGCACAAAAAAGTTAAGCATCAAATGGAATTGTGCAATTCTACATATATCACTAGATTCTACAAATTGTGCGGTATATGTAATATACGTGTTCTACTCGTCCTACATATACTAGGTGACCACTAAGATCTTATAATATATACAGATACCAGATTCTATACTATACAGCTACAAAACTACCATATGGACTTTGTGTTTGCGTGTTGCAAGTTGGTTAAGCTGGACCATTGCTTAGACAAGACTTTCACTCTCGACCCGCCTCTCAAGAATATCCATTGAAGATCGACCAGGGCAATTTTGCATGTGATTTTTTTCAAGGAACCAAAAAAATTGTATAGAATGAGAATGAATTAAAACAAAAAAAAATTAACAAGTATAAAAATCAATTGCAGTAAACGAATATTATTTGATAAAAGCATTATGGCCTTGGTCCATTGATAGATATAAAAAAAATATAACGGAACTGTCCAAGTTGTTCTTATTCAATAGGAACTATTAGTGGTGAAGTTTTTCTTATTCCTATCGGATACCTACTTTCCCTAAACGCACTTGAACTTGGCGCTAGAACTTTTTTTTTCACTCCTTTTAATGGTACAGTTACTAGACACGCTTACTTAACACTTACTTCATTTAAGGGACTCAGATCGTCCTGCGTCTCCCTCTTCACTATCGGACTGGATGCTGCAAGCGCCAGGATGCTCGCCAAGAGAACGACGCAGACTAACTTCATCTTGTTTATTGTCGTACTTTATAGTTTCTTTGACTAATCAACAAGTCGTTGTTGTACCAGGGTATCTCCTGCAAAAAGAAAACTTGACACGGTTTCCTTCTGCGGTTATAATAGCCAACGAAAGTATATTGTAAATGTCAAGTGGCACAGTGAAAGGTTGCAAAAGAGTCGATTTAAGATGAAATTGTATAAAAAAAAATAATAATAATCCATTAGTACTTTCGATCGGTTAAATTTAATTTGTTCAAATAATTAGGTCGTATATGTTCAATATATTATCAGGAGAAATCGAAAGTCATCGGCTACGTATAGCACAGAAAATTATTCAAATATTTTCTCATGAAATTAAAAACCAAAATTTCTTATATCAACACTCAATTATAGTGAATTCGAAATAAAAAATTTATCAATATTTTCGAAATCACTTGTATCGTATATATTTCGTATATCGTATAAAGAGAGTGGTGCAGAATTTTTGTTAAATACAATTTTAATAATTGACTGATACTTTGTAAAAAATTTTCTCTGCTTTCACTTTTAGTCAAATTTGAGTGCCGACTTACTGCGAGGGGTGGGTCGATCGAGTGCGTGAGTGCGTGAGTTACGAAGAGATGTGCACCTCACGGCGTACTAGAGCCGTTTGAGAGACCCGCCGGAGAAGGTCTCGAAGTCTTACAGCGAGTGAAGGAGCACGACTGTGCACATGTGTGCCGCTCGAGAATCGAGAATCGAGGATCCGTGGTCGAATATCGAGAATCGCGAAATGACGATCGAGAATTTCAGATTGACTTGGATATACCTTCACTTTTTTAAACTCTTCGTTTAGAGTGCTCGCCGCTCTTTCTATTATTTTTTATGGTGGGATTTTTATTTTTTTACGTTCTTCGAGTATCATCTGTCTGACTACGTATCTATATACCTACTGTACTCTCGCGACTACTGCTGCAATGAGAACTCGGACAGGACTTTTTATAGGTCTGCTAGGTATGTATATATTTTCATATACATCCGTATAGGTGAATTGGTACATATGTATATATTAATAAATACATAAGGACAGGTAATTAATCTGTAGGAGGATACTAATTTTCTTTTTGTTAATGGGAAATTCTGGGCTTTCCTCTTTTTTCTCAATAATAACTTTTTGGGAATCAGCCTTGAGGAGTGATGAAATTAATTTGTAGCTTGGATGTATCGAAATTATGGTAATTGTTTTCCATCTGATTTTTGTCGAATGTGTCAAATACTACAGTTACACGTGCTAAAACTCTTGAACTTGAGTAAATTGGCATTTCAGTTTATGGTAGTTCAGGTAGTATGAAGTTGTTTGTACAGTATTGTTTGCATAACGTTTACGGATTAAATATATGAAATTTTGATTTTTTCTTATCTACTGTCAAAAGGGATTGTGTAATGGCTAAAGGAAAAGTTACGCGTATTTTGGTATACTAGCGGCCAATGTCATGGAGTATTTAATATTTGAAATTAACTATATACTTGCATAGTCGATTAAGTATTTTTGAAAAATATTTAACTGATGTATGTATCTTTAATGTACTATGAAAAATCCATTAACGGACTAAGTAAATTGCATAATCTGGCTGACAAGCAACGTGGCAATTTAGATGACACTTAACGAATAAACGTATAAGAAAATTTCGCGTGCGTACTTAAAAACTGGATTTAAAAAATTTAGAGATTCGCCAGTAGCAGTTATTCCTATCTCATACAACATGCGAGTTGCCAATTCTAGCTTAGAGAACCAGATTCTTTGAAATTGCCATTTAAAGTTTCTCCATAGCCGAAGCAAGATGATTATACGTGGACGCGTGTGCAGTCGCCTTTATGTGTTACGTGATGTGACAAGAAATAAAGATATTTTTTATAAGCCTAGTGACTCTTTTAACCCACATCAATATATTAACAAAACAGGTAACGTTTGATTTTGTAAAAATCGACGCTCATTAACATATTCAATCAGCTATATGTATATTATGCGTGAAAATTGATGAATGTTTTTACGATGATTATTTGCTGCAAGAAACCAGCTTGTTAAGGTTCTGCAACTTTGATAGTTTTATATGTGAAATTTTGAAAAACCGATTCCAATCAATTCTATGATTCTTATTACACGAATAGGCGATGTCACGTGGTTTAAGGCATTTTTTGAGAGACTAAATATACACAGTTGCAATCATTTTGAAAATTTTTTGTGTAACAAAAACAAATGTCGAAAGGGAAAGTGTAGGAGATTTCGTAATTACTATTACTTGTCTTTTGTTTCTTAATATGTTTTCCAATTAACCTTATCCGAATTGCTGTTAAGAGTCCCACGAATATCAATATATGACGAATTGTTTAAGCAGTATGTATAGAAAGGATTATAAGGATCGATTACTTTTTAACATATACAAACTATGAAGCCTTCACGGGAGCGATGAAGAAATATTCGAGTTTTAATAATTCGATTAAAAAATTCAGAGATAAAAATTCAAGTTACACTTTACTCTTTTTCCTACAAATCTCCTTCCTGTTCTAGACCCATTCGTTTAACTAACTTGGTCAACTTTACGTTTACGTTTAATTACCTTTGTCAGTCGACGTTGAGAAACGTAGAAATCGCATTTGCATTCCTTACCGGTAGATGGCCAGACTACTTGAGTCAAAAGCAAAGAGAAAGAAGGAACGTAAAATTAAAACGAAAATAACAATGAATTAATTTGCTCGAGAAACTGTGTACTGAATTTTATTATTTTTAATATTAAATAGTTTTTAAGAGTACTAGAAAGATTGAATTTAAAAAACGTTTTTTTATGTTATAGAAAGTGTGTAGTCACGTAACTATCTCATGCTATTTGAAATCTATATATGTTTTTTTGACATGAAGCGCATTATATTAATATTTTATGAATGCGGAATTGGCCAATGAAAATGTTGATCTTTTGTTTTTAATTATTCAAAACGCTGACTTAAATCAAATAGCTGGCAATTAACGCGAGACGATGTGGTCACGGAATTTAATTTTCTGGCATAATAAGGCAAGCGAGTAGAACACATCGTTTAATGGCGTAAGTCTGTGTGTTACACCAAGGATTGGATACACATCATGAATTCAAAGAAAGGTACATCATTGGATAAATTCACATGTCCTTCATATTTGTCTAGCATCCACTTTCGTTGTAGATTGATCATTTTCTTTTGTAAATATAATAATTTTCAACGTGCTCTTTAGAATAACCAAAATTGTATAAAAATTGTATAATTTAATATAAAGAATCAGTCAAAAATGTTGCATCACAGAAAATTGATTCATTCATTTGACTTGTACAGTAGGACCAATAATCCGGGGTACCCATATATGGCCGCATGTGAATGGCAGAGTTGGATTCTTCATATAAAATGAAAAAACAAGTATTCAGGCCTTTTTAATTTCTAACCTCAAAATTTCGAGATAATTTATATTTAAATTTACGACTATCAGCGTTGAGTTGGCCGATCTTTCATAGAAACGTCATTTGTCATTTACTGCTATCGCAATTATTTATCCTTTTAGACACATTCATTTTTTTAAGTATTATTAAAAAATCTAACATTAACAAAATCATTAAATTCTAGTAAGTACATCTAATTTGTTATGAACTGAAATCGTAGACAAATGATATTTCCTTAACCGGTCAAGTGGGTCTGTGAGACCCACAGTGAATATTGCAACCTGTATACCTATAACGGAGGATAAGAATTTTTTTTATCTGCGTCAATACTATTCGTTCAAAACGTTGAAAACATTTCACTTAATTTTCACTACCGGAAGTGTTCATATTGAGTTTTTTTTGTAAAAGGTGAGACCCATCTGGTCCATGACAAAAGTTTTGCTTGTGAAGAGTAAAAATACATATTGTAATAATATATATGAAAATACATAATAGGTAATGCAATAATGAATAATTATCCAGATAAAAATGTAAAGTCCTTCAGCAATACACATATTTTTAATTAATTTATAAAAATATTATAATGTAAATAAAATTACAAAACCAAAATTGAATCTTACAATTATCCAATGCAACTCTTACCTATGTTCATTGATCTGAACGACCTCTTACAAAAGAGACTAATGATCATCGTATCACTCATATATATATTATAAATAAAATATTACTAGTACTATACATACCCAAGTGCTCATGCGCGTGACCCCACTCCTCTGCAGAAGAAAGCAGCATGAAAATCAGTTACCGGGAGTAGCAAGAAGTAACAGCCGTTTTAAATTGAATTCACTTACGATGAAGATCGTAATGGAATCGGATGTGAGACAGATAAGATGCGTTCACAATAAAAAGTGTTCAAAAAAATATCCTATATCACAATAAGATCTAAAAGCACAATTTACAAGTTTTACATAAACGTACTATATTACCTCTGAAAAATATACTAAAAATAATACCGATCACAATTTACTAAACGCGCGCCAAAAAAGTATATTGCAAATCCACGAGCACTCTCAGCGTAATAAAAAAGCCGGTTTCGTACGAATCACCAGTTAAAATTTTTTTTTCAAAACTTTTATCCACGCTTGCACATCCGCCCATAAGAAGAATCAGGTCTCATATATTCTAAAGAATATACATATCATTCCCGAAAGATGATACGATCGTTACGGTGATACTGAAAACCGGAAGTACTCGCGCACCGATCGATACCGATCAATATATCTCGATGTAGAATCAAAGAGTTCGGTACGGTCGAACAGTTCGAGTCGTAATAATCCCGACGGTGGCGTCGAGTAAGTACACACCTATAGTGGCTAAGCCGACGCCTGGGAGGAAAGTTCACCTTGTTGGACGTCGGGGAAATTGGTCTGGGCGGATGTTAGAGAGGTGCCAATAATGATAATGCCACTAAAAAAGAGAAAGAAGAAAATGACGAAAGAAAGAAAGAAGAGTGTTCGGAGAAGAGAAATGGCGTAACGTGGAGAGCGCGTGTCGCGCGTCGAACTGTAGAAATTTTTATTGCGTAACTATCGATAGACGCCTTAAGTAAGAATTTCACCGAGTGTATATACTCACGCATATGCGTATACGTAGTCCTTGTGGTCGATCAATTCCAAAAAGTAAACTTTACATTTAACACTTTTAATTTCTGCTAAATTCTCCTTCATGGAATTTCTCTAATAGAATATTCGGTCTGCGCATGCGCATTGTTCGAATCGTCATTTTTTTTCCTCGAACATGATATTTCGGGATATTGATCTTGATCCGGGTTTCACGTGGGAACTTCACGAGATGTTTTTACGTACGATTAAGCCACATACGTAGGTCGTATATGAATTGAGTGTTATGAGAGTTTGAGTATATACGTGTCTTACCTACTTATATATATATAGTGTGTATATATAGAGTCACTTTCTCCAAGAGGATCGATGACTCTGAGATATTTCCGTCCTCAATTAGATGCTGCAAAGTCTTGATAAATTTGTAATTGTCCACATTAGAATATTCTATAATTTTTAAACAAATAAATAATTAATGGTCAAACAATAATCTTGATGAAGTTTTTTTTCATCTAATACCTTTTACAGGAAGCCATAAATCGAATGCAATTATTCAACCCAAGACATGCTTCATTTCGTAATTCTCTATAAGACGCGTGATGCTGGAATGAGCTGTCGTGATGTTTTCTTAATTACTAGGAAGGTTCAAACACCTATGGAAACAGGAACAAAGAAATAATTCCAGTTTGTACCAACTTCATGCACGCTCTGGTATTCTTCTAGTCTCGTATGAACTATGAGCTGTTATCGGCTTGAAATTATTAACCTGACAGAACGATCGTGAGATTTCCTTGTGCCTTAAGAAATTTTCTTTGCGTTATAATTTCTCATAAGTTCTACTTATTCTTAGTCATAGTCGCATACGCGTATCAAATGCATACATGGCTAAATTTATTATAATGAAATGCAGTTAGAAAGTCTTTGGGGGTCATAGAGCAAAGCCATACCCCATGCGTGGATCACTTACGCAATGCCCATAACGCTGGGTTTGATCGAAATGGAATAATTATGTGAAACGATTAATGTATTTTTTCATAGATGATTTTCACACTAGGACTATTGAAATAACCAATTTATATGCGATGCATAAAATCAATTTAAATGAGGCTTTAAATTGATTATAAAAAATCGTGTGCAATCTTATTGATCGAATTGGGTAATATTATAAGTAACACACATGCTCCAATTATACCGTATGACCCTCAGGTAAGATTCTAACGATCTAGACCACGGCGATCTACTGTCATTTCGAAATAGTTAATCTACTCTGCGGTCGCTATGTCAGTGGACGATATTACAAGTAGCAAAAAATATGGAAGATTTCTCATGGAGAATTTTATGTTACGTATATATTATATTGGGTCGTCTATCCATCTATTTGATTTCACTCCTAGAGCCACCTTCACACGATACGTTGAATTTAAATAATTTAGTACGTCTTTGCATATATGTATACTTGTCTGGCAGGTATCAAATAAAATTTCGAAAAGGGACTCGGTTGATTTCTATCAGCTGTAAATAAAAATACAATTAATTGAATTGTTTGATGCAATAATTATTTCCATTTTACAGGCACAGGTCGGTCACTTACTTTAATCCGTAGTCAGACGTTCTATTAGTGTCTTCAAACTGGATAGCCCTGTAGATATATTACGTTCTCATATTTATTACGCATATGAACAAATGTCACCTCGAGATCCAGTTATTACGGAATTACCGTAATGGCTAGTCGGTGTAAAAAGTTAAGAATGTTATTGCTTTAAGGGGGAAATGTTTGATTTTCTAGATAAATAATCTTGGTCGGTATTACACTTATATGAAACTGACGAGTATGGCGCCACCTGTCATTAATGGCTTGATTGAATATTGCTTTTCGCGTTATAAATACACCACTGTGAATCGCTATTAGTATTTGAATAAATTTTTAATTTATTATCCGGACTGTGACATTATGAAAAAGTTGTAAAAATTTTCAAAATTCCTATTGTGTCTTCTCAGACTCTATATGTAATTCTAATTGAACCGGCTGAACGAGGGTCAGACATCGACCTCCACTTCTTAAAAATGGGACTTTCTTTGAGAATGGAAAGTGAATGGCCTTTCTCGAGCGGTCAGGATTGGAACTCTTAACGGCCCTCACTCTCGATCTCTATGGCGCTCTCTCTCCCTCTTTCGTCTTGACTCGATCTCTACTCTCGATTTTCGTAGACTTCTGACGTCGTGACTCCCCATCTGTGTTCGTGCCCATCGGATCTTATTTCATCAGGTACAAACTGCTGTGACTACTCTTCAAGGCAAATTTCACGATCTAATAACGAGATCGTCCAAGAGAGAAAAAGATGAAAAATCTGTAAAGTAGGTAACGACAAGTCATGTGGAACTAGTTTTTTTGAGCTCGAGAAAATGTTGTATCACTCTGTACGATGGTTTTGTTTTTTATTTATTTAAAAAAAATAATTATTTACCTTCTAATTAATTCAGGAAGAAATTATTAAAGAATTGTGATATACATCTAAAGGTGTTAATTGGATAATAAACATATCAAATTGCACATTAAGATCTGACTAATTGCATCGGTATTGTTTATCTTCGTGCGAATTTCGTTATTGTTATACAACATTAGTTTGTTTCTCTGTACTAATTGAAGGAAATAGAGTTTGGTATCTAGGAACTTTTCATTACCCATAATTTTACGCACTCGTTACCTGGTTGCATGCATAGAAATGATTATTTAACGCCAATAGAGAAACAGATATGTATGATATGAGAAATATTATATGTCAAGTATCGGTCGTTCACGTCAAAACCTAATTATATGATTAAAAGTCAGATCACGTAATTAAGAACCATTTTCTATTCACAATGTAAAATAAAAGAGGAACGAAAGGTGAGCTTGATTAACAACCGAGAAAAACATGTAAAAACATAATAACATAATAAATTAGCCATTCGCGTAAGATAAGGAATCTCACAACTCTTATATTTTGATAATAATAATCATGAAAGATTTAATAAGAAATCCTGTACATAGGAAATTCAATGAAATACGTATCACTAAGATTTGTTTGAATTGATGGTGATAACCTATAATGTAGTGCATGTATAACAGAGCATGCGTAAGTGCGTAAGCAGTAAGTGAACGGATAAATACGTTACGCAGAATCTTTTGGTGCGTGTCGGGAAAATTGTCGAAGAGTATTTCATTTCAAGCGGTTTCCTGGTTGCACGGTTAGAAGCCGGAAGTATAATGGTGCGTTTCCAAGTAAAGTACACGCGACGCACGCAAATCTCGAGCTGCGTTGACGCCATATGCAATCTCATTGACATGCGCGCGCAACCGTATTATACGAGTAACCGCTCATGCGCATGCGCGTACAGTTTACAAACCGTCTGCAATAGTTAGAAGTAAGCCAGCACGTAACGGGCGTTATTACTCGGAAGAAATCATATTGCTTTGAAAACCGGAGTCGCAGGTTTTTGCTCTTACAGACGTTAATGTTTTCCGGGTCACATCCGCATCGTCTAAATAAGTTAATAACGTAATTTCGTTGCGTGCTCGACATTACGCATACGACTGCCCGGATAACCTAACGAAAATACTTGTTACGCGATTTAAAAGTGTTTCTGATTCTTTTCTCCTTGCTTACTTTTTATTAATTTCTCTTTGAATCGTCATGAATACTTTGGACGCTCTTTTCCTTTCCTATGTTAATAATAAGAGTGGTCGGTGGGTGGAGTGAGGGGTAAATACGATATTTTTTTATTTCTAAAAACTTCGCTGCTACTGTGATGCTCCGTAATGAGGTCGTGGAGGTCCATAGGCAGGTTGTGGTTCTTCCTGGGACGAGGAGCCCAGGATAGTAAATACCGTAGACAATAGACTACTAGCTATTTGAACAGTTCCACCCAGGATGTCTTTGAAGGAGGTGCTCACCAAGTCAAAAGTATTAACACTGCTGGCTGGGACGGGATTTTGATCGTAGGACGGGGCGTGAGAGACCTCAAAAATTGATATGGTAATTTGGCGTTAGAATAATGATAAAAACTTTTTGTCTATATTGTACTCACTGGTTCATAATTGTATCCAGATGGTTTTGATGGTGCTATACCATGGCCATTAGAACCACCACTGAGTCCTGCGCTGGTTCCAGCCAATGTACCAGATATCACAGAGCTAATGATGCCTGCCAAGTCTGTTCCTGAACCACCGCCTGCACTCAATTCCTACAAGACAAATTATTATTTTTACTCCACGGTTAGGACATTTGCTTAGGAAATTCTGTTACTCACTTTACTCAGACCTGCTATGACACCAGCAATTAAAGTAGACAACGGTGACACACCACCAGGTTCAGCAGGCTAGAAAATCCAATCAAGCAATGGATCAGTATTTTTACATAGATTTTCATACGGATTTCAAGTACCTGAACAAGAGGTGTAATAAGTGACTGTACTAGAGCACTGAGGGATGATCCACCTTCTCCGATAGGCTAATAAAAAAAAGATGACAGATTAATAAAATAGATTAAGTCAACAATGGGTACACTTACGTTACTACTTAATCGAAGCAATGGTCCAATCAGTGGACCAATCAGAGGTCCAATTAACGGTGCTGCGATTGGAATTATCGCTTGTAATATCGCTCCAAAATCACTTCCTTGACCATCTTTACCCTGAAGACGATCGATAAATTGAGAAATTGAGTTTCACTTTGACGTCAAACACTTTCATCTTTATTTATCTCGTTTGAATACGTACTGCAACTATGCCCGCTATGATGGGCGTCAAGGTAGCTGGTACATCAATAGCCTCTCCATCCTCTCCCTGTTGCATAAAACAGTTGATTTAAGACGTCTGAGCCCACATTCATTTGATCATTATATATCATAATAATAGTAATAACACGGGCGTCGTAATTACACCTAGGGTTATAAAATATAAAAAAGAAGAAACTCACTTCTGACAGTCCCTCCAGTAATGGTATAGCAGCCTGCAGCAATTCGCCCAGGTCAGTATCTGTATCCGGCTGGAAAGGATGGAATCATTAAGCTGTTTGGCATTTAATAAGTAGAAACAAGCAATTTGTAAAGAAACTGAAACTATCGTAGGTAATCAAATTTTGGAGAAAGCATTGTTTTAGGTATTTTTTAATTTTACTTTTTTTCAATATAAACTCATTATTACTCACGTTACTGAGATCCTCCAGTACGGGCAGTACGAGTGGTAACAAATCTGTTATGAAACTTAACGAACCCATTTCCTCTTGCTCCTCCTCATCCTCATCCTAAATAAAAAAATTATTTTATTCATCGATTGCCCATTTATGTTTTACGTATACTTATATGCAAATTTTTACTTACCTCCTCAATTTCTTGACGCTGTGACGTTTCGTTTCTTCTACCGCGTCTGGATGATGCTGACTGAAATGCGTTAGAGAAAATCCATTCGATCAACCGCGTCATTAACG
This sequence comes from Trachelus stipa, assembly GCA_036026315.1. Classification (NCBI taxonomy): domain Eukaryota; kingdom Metazoa; phylum Arthropoda; class Insecta; order Hymenoptera; family Cephidae; genus Trachelus; species Trachelus stipa. The sequence continues at coordinate 2,874,906 of JAYRCB010000457.1, forward strand.
CATGTCGGTTAGGCAATAAGATATACGCATCAAAGACTTTCTTGGGTACCTGATCTTCATTGAGTAACAGATCAGTAGGACGAACGAGTCATTTATTAGAGTGGGATTGAAGTACGACAGTGAAACTCAAAGTCTTTCTTTTTAACTCTAAGCAACAATTTACATCATGGTTTCATGATGATTTTTTTGTGTGCTAAATGATGCATGGAATTCTTAATAACGACGCATAGAAATATCGGAAAGTTATGAATAAATTTTTTTTCAAAAATATTCATATATTTTCAAAATTTTTTTTTATATTTTTGTGCCTATTTACCTTTTCTTGACTGTTCAATGGTACCTTTGGCAGGTTCCTAAGCGTCTTTATCACTGGCGACAAATCTGCTGTGACGTCGGTACCATTTCGCAAATTTTTTTTTGTCGGCAAACCAAAAAGTCCCAACAATTCCCCAACAGCCGATGTTTGACGTTTGTTCATGGGATCAGAATTGCTATCGGTCACTCGCAATTCTTCCTGTTGGAGCAATGTAACTTCTTTGCCTAGTAGTTCGATCGATGAATGATTATTTTCGAAATATGGGGGAAAGTCATCGGGAGGGTCTCTGGTCGGTAGTAATGATTCCAAATGATTTTTACTATTTTTCATTTTTCCATTTTCTTCGCGTATAATCGTAATAACAGCCTCGAACGGTACGCTCAGTAACGGCTTTTGAATTCTCGCATCATTTTCCTCTTCCATAGAAAGGTCATCGAACTTAAGCATAGATCCTGAGTCCGATGCGAAGACACTAACTTCCGGGACCACTTTCTTCTTCAGACTGGACATGAATTTCTCATCGCCATACGTCAATTCCACTGAATCCGGATATCTTGGATTATCTGTATATTTTAAAGGCAACTGAAAGACATTATCCACTGTAGGAGTCACAGGATACGTTCTAAAATCCTTCAGGACGTCGCGTTGTCCAGAAGTCCTTTGTAATTTTTGTGCATCCGCCCTAAATGTAGTAGGAACAGTAGGAGCAATCGGAACTGTTGGAAGGTATTTTTGCAAACTTGCAAAATTTTCCTCTCTCTCGCGTCCCGGTGCTAAAGTAATATTGATCCTGGAGGCCATAATTTGCATAGCGTATCTAATCAAGTTCACTAGATCTTCACGGGTCGTGACCTTTCTTGGCACATCAACCTGACTCTCTCGATTTTGTCTTTCAACAGGAATCGCACGAGCGAAAGCACACGTAACGACGATACCAAAAATCAACGATTTCATGGTTCTCATGAACGCGACAGTCGTAAGGAAAACGAGAAAAAAAGAATCTGTTCGAGAACACGTGTAATCCTTTCGAAAGTAAAATAAGAATAAAAGGACTTGGTCTACCAATACATCTATAATTTACACGAGTAAGATGCTCTCGGAACGGTCGATCAGACCGTCTTAGGCAGCTTTAAGAATGTCAAGCTTTCACCAAAAAAAGAGAAAAAAAATGTTGAGACGAGAGAAAAAACAAGACAAAGCAGACAGCTATATGTGTTGTAAAACAAAAATCACTGTGTAGGTCCACCTAACCAAAGGATATCTGGTTGATAATTTTTTTTATTATGATTTTATTTTTCTATCTTTCCCGGTTTTACACTGGATTTATTTCGCGACACTGGATTATCAATTTTTCCCGAACGAAATCTTCAAAGCCAACAATTGTTTTTTTCCGTAACATCATTGGACACACGACTGATCGTCTTTGTACCGCTGTGACTTCTATATATCCAGCAGGTAATAATAAGCCGTCTCATCCGCGATTTCCGCAAGGCTGTACTTTTCGTTCCTCATCATCAGTATTGGCTCGATGCACACACTTCCTTTCTTGCGTGAAACTCCTGGACGTCATTAGGTACGTGCACGCGCAACAAACAATTTGCTGCGTGTAATACAATGCCTTTATACATATTTATATACGTCGATATTATATACAAGGAATTGCACATGCAAGTCTACCTAGCAGATTCTTATGGTACCTACAGTAGGGTGGTGACGTTAGACTCTAATTGTCACTGATGAAACAAAGAATATTATAGATTCTTCCAGGCGCTGCTTAGTAAAGAAAATAATAATTCAATCAACCTGCTTCCATCTAGGCCCGAGGTTACTGGCTTAATATTTGGTTATAAGTTTTTTTCGATGTGTATAATTGAAGTTGACTAAAAATTTGAAAATTCGAAAAATTTTCAGTCAGCCTAAAGATAAGGATTTACACTGATCAGTCGAGTAGTCGTTCCCAAAAATTGCCACGGCGCCTGATACGTTATGTATAGCAATGTTGAATAATATATATTTGTTCTTTTTTTAGGGTTAACCTCAAAATCTAATGTCACGGCCTCACTGTATTATACATTGTATGCCAAACTACTAGAAAAAGTCATTCGCAAAGGTTGTAGATATACAATTTTATTTCAAAATTAATTCCTACTGAGAACGACACTGGTTGACTGTCGTGTTACAATAAATTGAGAATGACGCAAGTTTGCGGAGGCGAGATTTCCTCGTGATTTTAACAATGCAAGGACGTTTCGTGGCTTAATGATGTTAAGATCGATCATTGAAATAAATATGAAATATTACAGTGACGACGATCGTTTATTTTATGATGATTTCAACGCTGTTTATATATTGTTCGGAAATTCACAGATGATCATGGAAATTTTTTCTCTTGATGGATATACCGATCTAAAATTGCTTTCGCAACAGAGACCGTGAAACGGAGCCAGTTACAAAGAGTACCGTTAGATCATCTAGTCACTGACCTAACTCAAGAGTCATTATGCGATAATAATCTGGACTAGATTGACCTAGAAGGACGTGTATGTTTTAATCTGCTACATCACTGATTTATCTACCAAGATTTTAATGTATTTTTTTTTCTAAAATTGTTTAAAAAATTGAGGTTTTTTATCTTTGTCAAATTTCGAAAATTATTACTGTATAACATTTGCACTGTATCGTCATTGCTGAAGATCATCAACGGCAGAAAGGTCACGTCATTTGTTGAAGAGAAAACTTGATTCGAAAATGGCAATGCCAATTTTGAAAGAGAATCGTCGTTCGCAAAAGATCACTCTTCGAAAAAATAATAAAACTCAAAAGAAACCGCCAGTCGAACAGACCCTTTCACTTTTTTTAATGCACTACGCAAACTGGACTGACGTCCCCGAAAGACTTTCGCCATTACCAGACTCGCCTTTGGGATGGTTCGCATACTATTATTTTTCAAAATGTTCACTTTTTGTCTAGAACGAAAGTAAGAAATTTTGAGAAATTTTGAATATTACCAAATCAAATTTTTGTCATATACTATATTACTGTCATATATTTTGAAATACGAGCATTTTTTAATGATTTTTTAATGATTCTGAAAAAAGGATTGAGTGAGAATTGTGAAAATTTTAATTACAAAACGCTCGGTGTAATGTATGATTTATTATTTGCTTTATAATTTTTTTTGTATTAACTCAATAATTTTGTAGGCTAAAAATATCTGTTATACCCATATTTCGCTCTTACTCGTCCTACAAAAGTTTCGCGTGGGTAATGTACGGGGCGTGATGATAAAAAAAAATAAAAAACGAATGAAAAAAACTATTCACATATGTTATTGCTAACTTTCCATTTCGTAAGATAGTTATCTACACTAAGAACTGGGCCGCAACTTGCTGGCGGTTTCAATCCTTTAATATATTTCGCGCGATCGTTCCTCGTGGGTCGCGCACGTCTATATGCGGCCGTAGGAATTATTGCTGCTAATCCAACTATAATTGTCGATCTTGGATAAGACGCGGCAAATCGAAATGATCTTGGCCAGTTGTAATCCTCTTGTGAATTACAAAAATCATCAGCAACAACCAATTGGAGTCGTATCAGGATGGTTGCCAGTGTATGTGTCATTTTGTTGACTTCTTTTGTAATAATAAAAATTACAATTTTCAAAAAAAATGAAATTTTTATCCTGGACATTTCCAGGATTATTCTCCCACCCGCTCGAAAGTGTCTCCGTCTAGTGATCATTGACTAAACCGAGAACTCAAATCAAGATCCTTGATTATGCAGTCGGTAAAATCAAACGGTCGTACATTGAACATCAAGGTATATTTTTGAAAAGGATTTTCAAAATATCATATACTATGTGTCTTTTAATTTGGTACTATAATAATCATATATTTCAAAAATTCAATATAAACGATATGACTATCTATCCTGGATATACATATATTAGGTATTAATATTTTCCTGAAACATGTTTGAATAATCAAATGCAGTGTTGAAAGCATAGCTGCAACAGCATATAGCAAGGTTAACAACATTCACGACAACTGAACGGATTTCTAAGAGTAATTAACTAAAAGTTTGACTTTTTCGTACACAAACACTAGAATAATCAAATACGTGAAATTGATGGATTACAGATTTCTTGTTTTAAGTTATAGAAATAATTAAGGTGCTTTTTAAGAATTTATTTTGACTTTTGTCAAGATGAAAGAATAAATATATATGTCAATTTTTATTCCATCAACCAGTCCAAATTCGATGTTCTGTGTATAGGATACCTAATTACACAAGAAAATAACGCTGGTTGTTCTAGTGTTAATGATCATTTTCAAAATGATGCAAATATAATTTCAGGCAGTACGTGTAATCAAAAAGTTCAAAAAGAAGAAAAAATAAGTCAAATTCGTGAAACGAAAAACTTCTTCTGTTTTTTCATGATAATTCTAAAAACACGTTCTGGTACTTTCTCCAGGATGCAAGATCATTCAGTAAGATATTAAGGAAGATGAAAATATTCAGAATATATATATATATATATATATATATATTTCATGTAACTGTATCTCATATACCTTTCCTTTTCTATACATATATAGCAATACACTTATGTCTTAAAACTCACGTTTTCGATAGCATTAAAATAAAAACCCATGAGCTCTGTGTCACAACGATTTCGCCATTATGCTTTTACACATCGAACGTAATATCTGTCACGGTGCCAGGTGAACTCGAGCATCGAATTCAACGCGTAACGAAGTTCCGTAATATGACAAGTTTGACATCTGACAGTTGAACTTCCTAAGGCAAAAAGCATTAATTTTCATGATATAATTTGATGATGGCAGACAGTGACAGAAGAACCTTGACAGTCCTCAAACAAATGTCAAATTATCATACAATGTGAAAAAAGTAATTTGCAAAAAAAATAAGAGTAACAAAGAATTTCGCAAACAATATATCAAGCAGATGATATTTTTGAATTATAAATATCAGTTTTAAGAGTCAGTTGGAAAGATACTGCAACTATGAAAAAGAAGCTAAATCGTGAAAAGAAAGACTTGTTGGCTGTTTATTATTTCCTTTTTTTATATTATTTTATTTAGTATTTTGCAACACGAAACCTTGGCCCGTACGCTCGTGATACGTGAACCGATAACGAAATGATCATTAAGAAGCGTGTTTTCTAGTTTAAAATTTCTCTCAACTTTGCGCATGCGCCAAACGATCTGCTTACCAGGTACCAGTACACAGATATTTACCTACCTTACGGAGGATTATTAGCACGCATTTGATTATTTTTCCTTATTCTTCCTATGTCAAAGTTCTTTCCTTCATTGTATAAAGATTCTAGTTCCGCTTTACAGTCAGCCTTAGCTACTTCCCATGCGCACGACAGAGTGCGCGCTCGTCACGTAACCTAGACAGGAAGAAAATAATCGTCCTGTTTTGACGAATTGCGTACAGCCAACGTACTTGGACTCGTTAGAAGGACAGACATAGAAACTAGTACGTGGATGACAGTAATAACGAGTTGTCACGATGTGATTGTTCAATAATTTTCTTAAGGGGTCTTCTCTCTCTCTTTTTTTAAATTCTTTTCAAACTACCCGACAAGTTTAGTATCCCCATTTTCTTTACTTGGCGTAATTTCATTTTCTATTCGGACTTTGTGAAATTTCAATACCGATGACAGTCTTTACTTGTTTATCTTCGTTTTGTCACGACTATATGCAAACAATTTATTAGTTTAGGGTAAGACGCAAAAACAGGTGCTTTCATTCGGATGTTAGAAATTTGTAAATTTTACTACATTATCCTGAATAGTCTGTGAGGCTTAAGGCGAGTTTTGAAAGAGCACGATCGGCATTGCATAATTATTTCAATATTAACGGTCGTTTGATGAGATTTTGACAATATCTGTCGTGCATTTTTATTTATTGACAAAATTCTAGCAGACAGTACGGGTGAAATTATCATGGATGGGAATAACTTTTTTTATCGGGATTCATAACGATTAACATAATTTTGTAACAAAATCAGATATTATTTAAATGGCGGTGTGATTTTAGGTCAAATATAGGTATATATTTTTATGAAACTTAAAAAAAGTTGTATGAATAAGCTATTAGAAGGATGATGAAAAAAAGAGCAATTCCAAGTGGCCAAGTGAACATCAACGTAAATATACGTAGTATAAGAATTCATAAAAAATTCAAATGACAGTAAAACGATTCAACATCCACAAATTTCGTTATTAACACATTCAGACGCTGAATAGAAATTGTATCTTGCAAGATTTACCAACATGCCACGACACAAGTGATTATGTTTTCCTAGAATTTCCAAAGTTTGGTAGGAAAATTTAATATGGCACTTAAGGTCATTACGACATCGATGGCCGTCGGCCACGATCAGAAAAACAGTGTTGTCAGTCCGAAAATTTGTGTGCAAACGAAAACTAAAAGTGCAGTGGAAATGTTTTTGAGCGATTTCGAATTTTGGCAAAACAATTTTTCCAACGTATTAACGGACTTAATTCTTTTATCACTGTCACATACCGATCTTTCATATTTTTGAGATTGAAAGTGGAATTGCGTGCTCGTGCGTCGATAGAAAGTTGCCCACGAAAATGTAAATGTAATTTTTTTAAATATTAGTTGCCAGTTGGAAATCGGTTCTTTTCATTCTGACTCTGGTGGTGCATAGTCACTGTAACGTGTAACGAAATCGATCAACCACTATATAGATACGTATGTATACTCATTGTTCGGCTTACCGATCACGACGAGGTTGTTTTAATTTGACAGTTTCATGGCAATCAGCTTCGTTACACCGTAGATCTGTGTATATAGGTATAATAACGAGTAGCGACCTTCGTGTCGATTGATCGTGACGAGTTTTTCCATGAAATCGAAATATTGGTGCACGCGTTACCGATAATATATCGACTAGTGATAAATAATTATTTTAAATCTAAAGGCAACGAGTGCATCCAATAACGACTGAGCAAAATGTGAATTTCCTGGTAATCGAAGAGATTTGGAAATTTCGTGAAAATTTTGTGGTTTTACTTTTTCTAATGTCAATAACTACTCTGTGCTCCCATGCAGTAATGGCCTCCTGTCCAGACCGGTAAATAATTAGAAATCCACATTGGCTGTTTCACAAACTCCTGGCTGCAGTTTTTTTTAACGCCAAACATTCCATTCTTATATACTTGTATAAAAGTGCCGTTCGGGGCAGGGCTTCCACACGGAGACACACATGTAAAGGGTCTTTCACACCGTACAGATAACTGTCACTTAGCTGTATCAGACTATGAAAAAATTTTCTTTCGTGGCGAAAGCTCATAGTGGATCTTGTTCCAGATTTCTTTGGTTTTCCACTGAACTCCTTTTTTCATCGTTCTCTCTCTCTCTCTCTCTTTCTCTCTCTTTCATCTAGCGTAGATAATTCGCAAGTCTGAACATTGCTAACCGTCATAAATGCGTGTAATTCATCAAGGTTTCACATTCTTGTTGCACAGTCGAACACACTAGAGACACACTATTTTGTGTCTCTCCACGAATTTGTTTTTTCCTATTTTCAACCTGAACGACATTCTAGCCGTGCTTCTGCGCATGCGTCAACCGACGCTCTAGCGCATGCGCAGTGCGGCTGATTAATTCAAAACTTCGCGTCGGTGCTAATTGTACATTTAACCATTCAAAAATGAAAGTTGCCCTCGCAAAGACTTTTTCGATTCCCGCCGATCGTGCTGACGCATACGAGTCACTGAAACGTTAAATAAATATAATATCGTTCTAGAAAATTATGAAGACAAGCGCGTCAACTGAATAACACACGAAATATAGTTTGCTCTGTTTTGCAATACTGGGTGCGTAAGGAAACAATGTATATCCCTAGGCTACGAATCCACACATATCAAATACGATATTGTATTTAAATGAAGGTAAGATGTGAATCTTTATAATTATTCCAATGTGTCGCTACGTGCACAAATCTATGGTTATCAAGAATTTCTACCAGGTAACACAAACATCCTTTATCTGTTCACTATCTTTTATGTACTTTGTTCCCTGCAGATCTGCATTCTTCGCGAAGAAAGATTTCGATTACGTTCTCCACTTGGGCTTTTTCGAGTGCAATTTGAAAAATGATTTTCTAAGGATCGTTCAAAAGAAAGTAAATTTGTCGACCAAGCAGCAAAGCAGGTAATAACAAAAGGTCACAGTAATTCTTATAAGAGAAACCTCTTTCCTGTTTATCCGTCTTTTTTAAAATCTTTTTTCTCAAAAAATCAAAAACTTTCTGAGGTCCGTAATGTTTTGTGTGGATAATCGAGGAACCTGTTATCTATTTATATGCTCGCAGCAATACCGCAGAAGGTTGCGTGACTTTATCCACAAGTTTAAATTCCTCCAATTGATCCTACGTTAACACAATAACACCTAATTTCGTTTTAATGAATAATTTTAAAAAATCTATTTTTCAATTTGAATAACTTTAATGGAATCTATCAACAGCGAAGGATACCGCTGTTGAGAAATAAAGTTTGACAAGCCAACCTCGAAACCGATTAAGGCGTTTCGATTGTCCTAATTCCATCGAGCCCCTGTCCGAAGGATCAAGAACCTTATGGAGAACGCGTGACGGGTCTCATGTACCATTATCAAAGGACTTCTCACAATTTAACGCACAATACCCTATTACGAGGGTGGATTGATAAGTTTCCGGCCTGACTAAGAAAAACAAGGTTATTTAAAATTTTTTTTTTTTATTTCTC